>CM076583.1:1034817685-1035198234 GCA_034641835.2 Pinus albicaulis | reverse complement strand
ATACAAGGTGTTGCAAAATATTGGTACTATGGCATACAAACTGGAGTTTCCTGCATCTTCCCGAGTGTATTCGGTTTTCCATGTTTCATCCTTAAAGAAGGTTATAGGTGAAAAACTTTTGGTTCAAAAAATATTGCCAGAAATTGATGAGGAAGGAAAAATCATATTGGAACCTAAAGCGGTCATGGAAACAAGAACTTGAAAGCTACGAAATCGATCAATTTTAGAGCATCTCATAAAGTCGAAGAACTTACCCACTGAATATTCCACATGAGAGGATGATAATTTTATATAGAAGCATCCATAACTTCTCAAGGATTGAGGAAAACACTTTTTTGAAGGAGAGCGGCATGTTAGGGCCCTATATTACTAGTGTAGTCCATTATTGTTTTTAGTGTAACCCCCTTATTTTCACTTTTGTACCCCTGTAGTCCCCATATTAGTATTATTTTGCCCTTAAATTATTATTTTTAGGTTGGCTAGCATTATATTGTGACCCCATGGACTCCTATATATAGAGAGGACGTTTTTTCATTTGTTTCATCCAAGAATTTTTCATTTATGTAAGGTAAAGGAGGTTTCCCCCTCAAAGTGGCTGATTTATAAGGTGTTGATATCTCTTTTCTTCTATTTTGGGAGCTGGTTTCATAACATACTTGGTCCACATTGAGGCTCTATTTAATGAATTCCAGGGAAAAAAATCTCGTTTCGCATGAACACGGGTAAGCTGTAAGGATGAATCTCACACCCATAAACCTTAAAATTTGTGTATTCCTTAAACAAATACTAGTCTCCCACCATGGTGTCCTTACTGAGTTGCAGGATTAATTTTTTATGAATAAGTATTCTTGGGGGGGAAACATTGTGATTAATTTTATAATAAATGGCCATGCAGGAAGGTATAAATGGGAAATAGCCATCATTTTCTGGTCTCCTCCTAACAACAACATCCTAGTCAGAAATATATTTCCTCTCCTTATTTTTTCCCATCAGACTGAGACCTAGGCACTCAAACTCATCTACATGGGTGTGCACAAAAAAATAAAACAATGGGGACTAGTACCTGAAGTAGGAGGTGGTATGAAAATGACGTAATTGGAATTTTATGGACTCGACCAAGTAAGATGGTAGGTCAAACAGGTGGTCTAGTTGCATCATCTCCCTCAGAAATCATAGGGAAATATTATTTTCCACATTGGCATTATCACCCCCCAAAACATGAGCAATTAAAGATAGAATATGCTGCATAGACTCTGTAAAGATAGTTATTGGGAAACTATTAGCAAAGGCTAAGGACTGCAAGCCAGGGGCCAGAACAATTTGTAGAAAGGATTGTATCTCAATAGTTGATAGGGTAGAACAATTGTAGATAAGAGTGGTTTCTATGAATTACTAGGATTCAGGGGATCTTGGGTAGATCAGAGCCTTCTTGGTCAATTCTTGGGTCACCTCCAGGATTTTGGCTGTAGTGGAAGAGTCAAAAAAACTATTTTATTCAATGTATGCAATAGTTAAATAATAAATAAGCTCAGGGAAATAAAACACAGAGGGCGCGATTTGATAGTACAAACCTAAATAAACTACTCAGAATGGGTCCTCTCATTTAACATCATGTCCATACATGTCGAACCGTAGGTCCAAAAGATGTCAGAACAATGAAGGTATGAAATTTATGCCTTTGTGTCCACTAGAGGTTCAACATTGGAGGATGGTTTGAATTCCCAAGATTTTGGGCTCTTGGGGGCCTCTTTCTTCATTTTCAACAAATATTGAAACAAGTAGTAGGTGAGGGAGACTGATAAGTTACCTGATTGACTGGGAAATAGATGAAAAATGGTGTTGGTGGGGAGCTTTGAATCAGCTTGTTGGGTGAACAATTTTGTAGAGTAGTCGAACGTTGGGAGGATTTTGCACAGGAAAATAAATGAAATTAAAAAACATTGACCCAGAAGGGTTTTTATAGGTGGAGGGCGGCAACTATCGTCTGAAATTAAATGATGACACCGGGGGGGGACACGTGGAGGAAAGAAATTGTATGGTGGTAGGTGATAGGTGGATAGGATTGGGGTGAAATAAATTATCATTTTACCTTCATCGTTCGCTTATCGAAAACATTGGTGAGATAATGACATGGCAGTTGGTCCCCACCTTCCTCCGGAGGGTGAAAGAATGGGGGGAGGGATCGTTTCATGACCCCCCCAGAATTAATTTGGGCCGTTATATTGTCAAATCCACATGTTTTACAATTCAACTTCAGGGGGAAGCATCAGTCTATTTATTGTGCAAGTTACCCCCATAAGTGTTTATGGGGACCGGTTGTGCAGAGATGGATGACGATGAGCCCTGGAACCTACTTGAAATTTAACCTAAACATTATACCTTTGAAATTTTATTTCCTTACCCTGCTGTGCTAGATTGATGGATTATTTCATAGATGTGAGATCTGGTATTAGAACTCCTATTGTGCCACTAGGACCTAAACTTTCCCACCTGATCAATTTGACTATTTTTGAAGCCAGATGTATTGCAAGAAACCTCTTAACATCCATATAAAACTATGATAAGCAACAAAAGAACCGAAAGAATAAATGAAAATTTAATAAGGGATTGTTAGAAAATAATGGAATTAGGTATACCAAAGAATAAGATGTTACAAGAAGAGTCAGTTCCTAAAGACACCAGTATATCAATGAAGCACAAGTGTGCATAGCTCAATTTGCATAGATATATGATAAACAAGAGGTTTTGATGCATGACACATATAACACATATACATTGTATTGCGAGAAATGGAATCTTAATATAATATTACATAGTGGCAAGATGTAACGATCTCCCTTGAACTAAATAAGATGAGGTCCACTCACATTATTGAGTGTGCATAGTGAAATTTTTGAATCATACCTTATTCTGTATACTAGTTTATTCTTTTAGTCTAACTAATGAACTAAATAAATACCATACCAACCACTCAATTGACTATTTAGTTAACTCTCCTAGTAAATTTTTTGTTGTTCACTAGCTAGAATGTCCAAAATTGTGGTTGATATACTTGCAATTTTGAAAATTATTAATCATGCGTGACAAAGTGAAATAGTAGAGGGATAAACAACAAGATCCTAAAAATAATACCTCCATTCTATTACAACGGAGAGTTTGCCTTTTATAAGAAAATTTCCTTCTTATTAAATTTATTAAAAATAGTTTTTCATAGAAACAACAAAACATTATTTAGATGTTTCCTTTCCTTTTTAAAGTTGTCTAACTAGTTTTCATGAGCATAAAAATACATAATATAGAAACATCAAATAAATTATTAGATGTTTCCTTCCACATTACGATTTGACTGACAAGGGGTACACGTTACTTAGTTTCCCAATTCCTCCTTGTTTATAGATGAAAACATCCTTGCTTCTGCCACTAAATGAGGAAAATTACGTAACAATGTTTTTGAAATTATCCATTTTTCCTATGTCGGTGTGTGTCCCTTTAGAGCTACAAGGTATGATGTGTGCATCAGTGTGTGTCCCTTTTAGTCTACACAGTATGATGTGTGTTGCGGTGTGTGTCCCTTTTGAGCTATAGGGTATGATGTGTGTGTCTTATGGTAAGATGTCCTCATCTTAGAATCAGTAATTGTATCCTTTGGCGGGGGAGGCTATAAATAAGGAATATTATTCATGAGATGTTGAACTATGACTAATTATTCAAGGAGAGGCACTTTAAAGAGCTTCAGACTGTTAACATTGAGCACATCATGGATGCCTAGATGGGAAGGAAAGTCCAAGCAATATGAATTTTATCCAATGATTTCTAGAATAGTATAGGAACCTCATATTAGAGGATGCAACTTAGGGGGTTAGGCCTCGAAGAATTACTTGTCTAAAAAGGTCCGTACACAATCTTCTAGTTGAAATGACAAGGGCATGTTATGTTTATCATGCCTTTGTATGGTATGATCCTGGTTTGCTTGCAAAGCAATATTTAACTGAGTATGGTATTGATATATGGAGTGTATAAAATGTCGAGCTGATATTTGTTGATATTGTTTATTTTCCCATTTAGCAGCTTTATCATCATCAGAAGGTTTAGTTTCTTGTCCTGTGGCTATTGTATAAAGCCCTTTACTTCTAAGTATATCTACCATGTGAGGTAGCCATTGGAAATAATTGGTGTTGTTAAGAATAATCGGGCATGCACTTTCCATTTTTCTAAAAAAATAAAGCGGAGAAAAGCTAAAACTAACTACTCCAATGGAAATATCTCAAAAAATTAGGCTGTTTAAAAAAACACGGCTCGAAAAATGGCTTTCGGATGAAGAATTTATGCCTTTTGAAAAATCTGAGTTGTAGATGCCGAATAGTTACAGGAACGGGATGAAGTCCGACTTTTAAAAAACGATTCCATCCCTTTTAACAAAAAATCTTTACAAAAGAAGCTTGAGAAGGAGACTTGAACCCAAGACCTCTATTCTCATAAACTAACCCCTCACCAAGTGAGATAGTAAAAGGATCGCGTTATTATATGAAAGGAGGAAGGGGGGGTTGTTTTTTTTTTTTAACTCTTCGGTGTGCGTGCCTTTTCCTGCACAAAAAACACAAAAAACCGAGCAAAAATAAAATAAATGCAAAGCCTTACGACAGAATGTTAGATTTTCGGTTACCCTTACTGGAAACTATCCTTTTTTCACTATTTCCAATTTCTCGAGATCGCACAAAGACGTGGGGAAAGAGCATACGTAGCAAAAAAAATCCATTTTCCTATTTCTGATTTGCCGAGATCACACACAACGCACAGAAAAGAGAATACATAGAGAAGAGGGTATAGATCTGAAAAATAAATAAAATCTAAAAACCAAAAATAAAAAAAGGGAACCGAAATAAGCAGAACTATTAACAAATATAACTGCGAAACAAATGCTTTATATCTCCAGATATAAACTGTCATAAGTTGGGCAGTCGGAAAGCTTTTCACATGAAATGAAAGGTGTTACTTACTGTAACACACACTCTAGACACAACAGAGTAGTTCTCCAAACCCAAAAATGTTCAAAAATGGTAGATCTACAAAATGAAATTCACATGCAGTCAAACTAGCTTTGGATTTTGATCAACAACGGACACGTCCCTAAAAATAGCTTTGATACCATGTAGGAATTTACAGGGTAAGTTCTTTAGATCAAGAACCAAAGGTCACTGCTCACAAATAGATCAAAAATTAGTACACCAGTATAATCATGTGGTTAAAACCCTCAAAGAGGGAAATAATCCACGACCTGAGCCAACGCGACCACTTCAGAAAATTTATTAATATAAAAAGAAAAGTTACATATGTTTCTCTCGTAAATGGTTACCAGAAAAATGACCCTCCATTCTCTTTAAATAGATATCATGGACTAATCGAGTGTCAAGCCAAGGATCAAGTGTCGTTAATATGGAGGTGAGAGATAACCATCAGATCACTACAAATTGTGACCATTGGATCACAAGTTACAAATGTACATAGTAAAGAAACACACTTTACCTAACTCTACACTAGACTAAGTTATTCTTAACTATTTCCTATGTGTCGGAATATCCTAACATTTTGTGCACCTTCATTTTCGTGAGTGTTGTTTTCCTATTTTTTACTGTCACTCTTGCTTGATTTCACTTTAATTAGGGTTCATTTTCATGTTATCTTTGATATGTCATGTGTCGCTTTCACTATCAATCACATATCACAAGTGTCGCTCACCATTTTCCCTTCATATAGTAATTTTCGTCTTTATGAATGTTAGTTGTAGAACAATGTGTATAACATGTAAACACTTGTCACACTCATTCCCAAAGTTTTAAGCGTTGTCGCACAACTGTCGTCATGGTCGTCGAAATGTGTATCTTTAGTGTCGCACTTGTCGTAAAGTCATCCAAACTTGTCGCATTGAAGGGAATATGTTGTTAATGTGTTTTGGATGATATATTTTTTTCTAATTATGTAATCGCTATCAATTCATATCACTATTCACATCAGTCTGATTCATCCCACAATTAGCCATTTTTCGGAAACTTCCCTTCAACCTAGCCTCATTCGAGCTTCCTCAACTATGCATTGCACAATTCTAGTGCTCAATCACAGACCTTGGCCACCATAATTTTGTAATACATCTCTCTAACATGGCCCCAATTGCGCAGTCTCAAGGCTCAAGGCTCAACCCCGAGATATTAAAGTGTGCAATTGTGCAATCACCTAGGTTCCTCTATCTTCCAAAACAAAAAAATGGGAAAAAATTGTGTTCAATCCCTCAGCCTGGATACCTGAGCTCCTATTGAGGCCTCGGAATTTCGTTACCACAACATGGGGAGAAACCACCCAGTATGGACCTTAGAGCAAGTCCTTTTACGTTTGGTGTGGTGGCTCCAACTGGGGATAAAGGGACCCGTATCCCAATAAGTATAATTTTGGGGTGTGTTTTCTTTATGTAACATGCAATAGGAAATGATTTTAATTTACCACATGCATTTATCTAAAACTATCTATTCTATTATATACCCAGGGTGTTTCTTCCTTTATTCGATATAAAAATATATCCTCCAACTATTAGTAATGAAGATTATTTAATAGTTAAAAGAGATGAAAATTATGTAAAGATGATTCTTTTAACAAAATAGTTTGATTAAAAGAATTATGAAATTTATATCACATTCATATGTGTGATTATATATCAGATAAAAAATCATACACAAATATTATTACAAAAGTGCATTTAGCATTCATTTATGATAACAGTTCAAATATATAATGCAAGTAAAAAGATAATTATCAATCTAGAAAGCAAAACTTAATACAAATGAATAAAAGTACCATATATACAAAGTCCTACTCATATAAACTCACAATATTTTTCTGCTCCTCTTCACTTTCAAGAAATTTAAGGAGTACAATAGTGCAACATCATTTAAACAACTACAAATGTCAAAAGATAATAGACTTTGTTCCATTAACCCATTAAAGCATTTACAAAATTACAGAAGTGCATTCTTTGCAAAAAAATTTGAACAATTTTTGGACCCTTCTCTAAATGCAAGAGAAGGGTTTAAATACTAAACTACAATATGTTTAAAAATATATTATTACAAAAAAGTAGAGGAGGTTTCAAAAAACCATCCTCGTAAAGAGAAAACTTCAACTACAATGTAGGAAAATAAAGTAACAATATAACTATACATGTTGATTCTACTGGTGGATTTGATCTTGAAGTTGAAAAATATCTAGCATAAGTTTAAGTTGAGCTGGCTGTGAAATTGATGATATGATTTGGCCCTTGAATACTGCATTTGAAAGTGTTGGATGCGAGATTTTTGTTGAATCAATTAATGACTGCAGGGTTTGGTACTACTAATAAGGTTTGATCAGAAAATTCCAATAATTTTCTTGATCAAACTTATTTACTTTTTTAATCATTTCTTCCTACATATTTGTCTTTTGTTTCCACTATGCTTCTAATGGTTTCTTTGATAAGCTCAACTTTCAAAAGCTATTCATAAACAGATTCAGTAATTTCCTTTGTTAACCTTGATGATTTTGTTGCTTCCTTGTGAAATTTATCTAACCGGGTTAGATTAGGTTCCTTTCCCGAGTCATATGCTTGCCACTAAATGAACTCATTAATTTTATTTTCAATTGTCTCACACTCAAGTTTCCTATTAGCCACTTGCTGGATCAAGATTTTACTTGAATCACAGTAAGAGTTGGTGATTGAAGCTTGTTGAAAAAATACTTCTTGTTGCTACTTTAGCTTTGCATTCATGTCCAATGATTCATTTATGAATTGCTTCGAGTTGCGTTTCCTTTTATGTAAGTTCCACCTGATGTTGAAAAATTAATATTTCAAAATCCTTTTGAAATTGAGACATTTTCAATTCCATTTTCCTACTGGAGTTAAACTTTTCTTGCTCTAGCAGTCTCTCTAACTCTTCTATTTTTTCTTCTTTTTCCTTCAGTAAAAATTAAATTTCAGTGGCCTTGTCGATAGTGGCAGTAGAATATGCCCCTGTAAAATATGATAGCTTAGTTAAATGTGTTATTGCCTAAATCCTCCTCAGGCTGAAATAAGGTAGAGTTCAGGGTAGCATCAAACCACGCTCAGTCTGGTAGCTAGCCCTACCAGATCAGGAGAGGGCTCTCTCCAGGTCAATATTAGGAAAAATGTATCAATAGGGCTTGAGATGACCGAAATAAGAACTAATTTTAGGCTAGGTATATAAGTGCAAGGATTTGATTTGATTTTTGGGGTTTCTGTTGGAAAAAAGGGAAAGGCAGTTTTTGGGTGCGGGGATAAGGCCCAATTTTCACAGAGTACTGATTGGGGCAGGGTAAGAAATGATTTTGATGCTTTGAAATGAAATGATGGATGGTTTAGACCGTTGAGGAGCTGAAGAGGGCAATAGATCTCAAGGATCCTCTCCAAACAGATGAAAACATGTAAAATCAAACAAAACCAAAGGCAGAGCTACTGAATTCTACCTTTAACACTGATCTGTTTAATTTAAGAAGAACAGAGAAGGGAAATGATACACATAAAAATAAATAAAATTAAAATTAAATAGATAAAAACACCATCAAAACACAGAGCCACAAGGATCCCAACAAGTGCTGCAAAACCCTGGTCTTTCCTTAGCAAAAAATGCAGAAGTGATGTACAATGAAGTGCCAAACAATTCCCAAGTATCCCCCCTGAAAATGACTCAGAAAATACATGATATAGACAATCCAAACCCATTCCAATGCCTCTAGGGGTCGAGCTCATCATTCTAGGAGTTTTTTCAACCAATTCTAAACTAGGAACTGAAATCTAGGCAATCAAACAACTTGCCTCTATATGGTAGGAAACTGATTCATTCATTTAATTTTCACTTTTTGGTGAATGAATCCTCTAGAAAAAGTAAAAATGTGCCAAATTTACATCATGGTCATGAAATTACATCAAGTTATATCAATTATTACATGAAAGAGTGAAACTAGTCAAAACTGGGCGAAATTCTGAGCTGAAGACTGAAAATGGGGCCAAATTTCTCTATGCGCCGCGCCCAAAATCTTAATGCGTCGTGCCACTTTCAGGAAAATTTTGAGGCACTTCCCAAAGTCCAAAATATGCATGTTATAGCTCGTTGGAAAGAGGATTGAGTCTAATTTCGAACCCAAGTGGAATTTGTTAATTTGGAGTTCATTTTCCCTGTCAAAAATCAAATCTCCCAAGACTGGTCAAAATGTACAAAATGAGGCTGCCTCAAGGCACAGTGCTATTGCAATCCACCTTTGAAGGTCTTCCTCAACTCAAAATTGAGCTCATGATAGCTCATTGGAAAGCTATTTTCATCTAGTTATCATTTAACTCATCATGCAAGTCATTTGGCCAACAAGCCTAGGAGAAATCTTGATTTTCCAAAGGTCACTTCAGAGGTTCATCAATTCTCCTGAGGCAACTGTATTTTTGTCATTTCTATAAAACCATGACACGTGTGTAAAAAGAGAAGGATTTTTTTCTTATTTGTCATATTTTGGAAAAAAAAATCTCTCAGTTTTCCCAAATTCATCTTTTACTGCTCAGAAACAACATTTGAGTGAAACTTATCCCGATATGTGGAACAAGGGATTTGTCGAAATGAAGTGAAATGAAGGGGATAAGGGGCTTATAAGTTCTTGAGAAAAATTTTTGAAGTAGGGAGGGTTGTTAGGAAGCAGGAGAAAGTGGAATTTTAGAGATTGAGTGAGGGGAAGGGGTCCAAAAGGGAAAAACACAGACCTAGCCTAGAAAATTGCCAAGTTGTAGCAAGAAACTAGGGTTTGTGCGAAAATGAGTAATTTGGAGGATATCAGTGATGGGAAGTGTTTAATAAGGTACATTAAGGATAGGGAAAGGTGTATGAACATCAGGATACAAGTTTTTCTGATGATTTGACCATCCAAGAGAAATTACCTCCAAAACCCTAGGAGAGGGAAATGAACCTTACCTAGGCACAACTGAAGCATGAACAAGGTGTAAAATGACCTAGTGGAACTTGAAATTATGATGAAAACCCTCTGAATGATGGTACAATCAGCTGAATGGTGACATGGACTGACATTTGGACAACTTTGAAAGGAGTAAAATCCAACCCTAGACCTAATAGCTAGTGACCAAATTTTACTTGAAGACTCATTGAAATGACAAAATTTGACCTTGACACCTTAAAATCACAATGTAAGAGCATGTTTGATCACTGGGGGAAGGCTGCAAAGGCTGACACTAACATTGGCTCCTTGGAGGTGCCAAGAACAACAGATCTTTGGGAGAGCAGACTAGTGCCTTCATCCATTGGGCAATGGAGTCAAAAACTGAAGTTGAAATGCATGACTGAAAACTGATGACTTGACGACACAAATTGACATTCACTCAACTAAAAAATGACTCGATACTTAAACACAACCGACAAACTGGAAAATATGCTCAATATGAAGCTTATTCATCAAAACCTACTCTAACAATTTCATTCATCACCTGATCAAGTGAGATGAAACAAAAAATGCAACCAGGTAATTATTGCAGCTGTTGTTTGAATTCTCCACAAGTGCTTGCTTATGAACAACAAGAGAGAACTACTGAAAGGCAACTCCCATGAAAACTTGTGAACAGATCCGTTGAATACTATGGATTCTCTATCCGCCTCCAAAAACATTGCATAAGGATCTTGAAGTTCATGCACACTAGGACTTAGCTCATCCAATGGATTACTTTTCTTCTCCTCATACCATTAATGCAAACTTTGTTTTGAGCTTTGTGATGAGACTCCTGCTAAAAATGACAAAGAGACCGGCTACCGGATCAAGTTTATATCAGTACACGTTTCAAACTTACATATAGTCAATGGAGAAAAACTTCGACTGCAAACATCATCCAACACATCAACTATTGGATCATGAAAAACATGAAAATACTGCTGAAACCCATTTTCTATTGGTTCCGATGAGATTACATGATTTTCTACAAGCTGCTCATTTGAATATTTACTATGCAATTTACCCTTCAAAAACTGAAATGATTCAAAACAAAATGGTACGGAAACATCTTGTATCATTTGATCATATGTGCCAGCTTCCAAGTCTTCATATGCAACTTGAAAATCATTTGGGGGCAGCAAATCTGGATATGAGAAATCTTGAACAAACTTTTCATTGCCCTCAAGATGGTCCAAATCAAGACTTGTTGACAGTTGATTTCTGATTGCATGGAAGTTGTCTCTGATGAACTGAAACGAATCAAAACAAAAAGGAAAAGATCCTTCACTTACTTCAAAATTTGCTACACTTTCCTAGTCACTGTCATAGCTGATATGTATCGGTTGATCACTGTACTCGAGCTGCTGAAAGTGAACTTCCTCCTTCCACAAACTAGCTGTTGATTTGTATGCAAGTTTAGCTTCTGTTTGGAGAACATAATCATCATCATACTGATCAAACTGAGGCAAATCATCAGTATAAAACACATCATCAAGCATACATGTCAAATCAATAGATCTCTCTTCTCCAAGATGATCTTCAAAATAGTCATTATCAGATCTATGACAACTGGGATAAGAAACAAAATGTTTTGGATCAGCAACTTGTTCTTCATCAATCAGTGAGCCATGGGCTTGAACATTATACTCATTCCTTGTGGTGATATTTTGCATCATCTCTTCCACTGCACCTATCAAAATGTCAAGATTTACCTCTAGAGATGTCGGTTTCTCTGCATCTATGTTTTTCATCTCTTCTTCCTTCAACCTTGCCCTTCGGATCAGAAAATGAGCCTCTACATTTACTGCACTGTTCTGCATCTCTTGAAGTGTTGCAAGATTCCTTTCTCTCAACTAAAACTCCATTTCCAGATCAAAGGCACCCGGGTAGTGCAAGAGAGAAGATCTAGGAGAAGGTCTTATATCACCTGGCATTGAAAAATATACTTGGTTAAATCTAGCAGAAAACTATTGTACTGTCTCCCCTGGAAATCTTTTCAACTTGTTATACTCTTCTATAATCAAGAAAAGGTTCTGTCTGATCACCCACCTGTCGAGGAAAACTTTGACGAACTGCTGGAAATCTGAGATGCTTGCATCAAGTAGGGCTTTGAACCAACTCTTTACTTGGCCTTGAAAATAAAGAGGAAAAAGCCTAATACTAACATCCTCTTCATCAACTTCAAAAAGGTCAAGAAAAGATGAAAAATTTAGAACATGTCTCTCAGCAGTGATGTTGTCATGTTCACCATCAAATCTTGGTAGATATAGGTCATGATTTTTAGGGAAAGCATGGGATATAGGAGGTAAAAGCAGAGGCTTGTAAGGATCTGGAATTTTACAAGGTATAGGGGTATGTACAAATGTTGCAGAATCAGTCTTGGTCTCTTGAGGTTCATCAGTTTGAAGACGGTCATCAAAATATTCGGAAGAAAGATCTTGATCAAGGTCAAAAGCATGCAAATATTTTTTATCCACAATCTTCAAAGGGAAGGAATCAAATGCAAGCTGAGGATCTTTTCTCAAATACAATATTCTTTGAAAATCCTTCTTGACATTCTCGGGAAAAGAGAAGAAATAATTTATGACAAAGAACAAAATGTCTTGGATGAAATTCCAACTTGAATACCTGATCTTTCCATATCGTCCTTTCATGTTTCTGCTAATCAAGTTCATCCTCAAGTGGAGTCCTTGGATCTGATCTCGAAACTGATTTAGAGTCGCCAGGTGAATGATCTCAGCCTTGTGATGTCTGATCATTGTCCACCATCAACAATCAGATCTAAACTTGATACATATACTGGGGCAATTCGCAAGTCAGATGTTACATTTACAAGCTAGATCGGAGATTGACTGAAGTAGTGTTTATCTACTTTCGCTAATGCAAAGCAAGAGCGTTTCGAAGGCTACCTAGCATAACTTCAAGCTCCATCTGTAGCTTATAAAAAAAATAACACTAAAAAGTAAACCATTTGAATCCCCAGTATGGTCACCACTATGTTATTGCCTAAATCCACCTCAGGTTGAAAGAAGGTAGAGTTCAGGGTAACATCAAACGACGCTCAGTCTAGTAGCTAGCCCTACCAGATCAGGAGAGGGCTCTCTCTAGGTAAATCTCAAGAAAAATGTATCAATAGGGCTTGAGATGACTGAAATAAGAACTAATTTTAGGCTAGGTATATAAGTTCAAGGATTTGATTTGATTTTTGGGGTTTTTGTTGGAAAAAAGGGAAAGGCAGTTTTTGGGTGCGGGTATAAGGCCCAGTTTTCGCAGAGTACTGATTTGGGCAGGGTAAGCAATGGTTTTTATGCTTTGAAATGAAAGGAATAATGGTTTAGACCACAGAGAAGCTGAATAGGGCAAGAGATCTCAAGGAACCTCTCCAAAGAAATGAAAACATGTAAAATCAAACAAAACTAAAGGCAGAGCAAAGCAGAGCTACTGAATTCTACCTTTAACACTGATCTGTTTAATTTAAGAAGAACAGAGAAGGTAAATGATACACATAAACATCAATTAACTTAAAAGTACATAGAGAAAAACACCATCAAAACACAGAGCCACAAGGATCCCAACAAGTGCTGCAAAACCCTGGTCTTTCCTTAGCCAAAAATGTAGAAGTGATGTACAATGAAGTGCCAAACAATTCCCAAGTATCCCCCCTGAAAATGACTCAGAAAATACATGATATAGACAATCCAAACCCATTCCCATGCCTCTAGGGGTCGAGATCATCATTCTAGGAGCTGTTTCAACCAATTCTAAACTAGGAACTGAAATCTAGGCAATCAAACAACTTACCTCTATATGGTAGGAAACTGATTCATTCATTTAATTTTCAATTTTTGGTGAATGAATCCTCTAAAAAAAGAAAAAATGTGCCAAATTTACATCATTTTCATGAAATTACATCAAGGTAGATCAATTGTTACATGAAAAAGTGAAACTAGTCAAAACTGGGCGAAATTCTGAGCTGAAGAGTGAAAATGGGGCCAAATTTCTCTATGCGTCGCGCCCAAAATCTGTATGCGTTGTGCCACTTTGAGGAAAATTTTGAGGCACTTCCAGAAGTCAAAATTAGGTGTGTGATAGCTCGTTGGAAATTTTATTGAGTCTAACTTCCAACCCAAGTGCAATGTTTTAATTTGGAGTTCATTTTGCCTGTCAAAAATCAAATCTCCCAAGACTGTTCAAAATGTGCAAAATGAGGCGGCCTCAAGGCAGATGTTGTTGCAATCCACCTTTGAAGCTCTTCCTCAACTCCAAATTGAGCTCATGATAGCTCATTGGAAAAATATTTGTGTCTAGTTATCATTTGACTCATTGAGCAAGTCATTTGGCCAACCGCGCTAGGAGAAATCTTGATTTTCGCAAGGTCACTTCAGAGGTGCATCAATTCTCCTGAGACAACTGTATTTTTGTCATTTCTATAAAACCATGACACCTGTGTAAAAATTGAAGGAGGTTTTTCTTATTTGGCATTTTTTTGACAAAAAAATCTCTCATTTTTCCCAAATTCATCATTTACAGCTCAGAAACATCATTTGAGTGAAACTTATCCCGATATGTGGAACAAGGGATTTGTCGAAATGAAGCGAAATGAAGGGGATAAGGGGCTTCTAAATTCTTGAGAAAATTTTTGTAAGTAGGGAGGGATGTTAGGAAGTATGGGAAAGTGGAATTTTAGAGATTGAGTGAGGGGAAGGGGTCCAAAAGGGCAAAACACAGGCCTAGCCTAGAAAATTGCCAACTTGTAGCAAGAAACTAGGGTTTGTGCGAAAATGAGGAATTTGGGGATCTCAGTGATTGGAAGTGTTTAATAAGGTACATTAAGGATAGGGGAAGGTGTATGAAGATCAGGATACGAGTTTTACTGATGATTGACCATCCAAGAGAAATTTCCTCCAAAACCCTAGTAGAGGGAAACGAACCTTACCTAGGCACAACTGAAGCATGAACAAGGTGTAAAATGACCTAGTGGAACTTGACATGATGATGAAAACCCTCTGAATGATGGTACACTCAGCTGAATGGTGACATGGAACGACATTTGGACAACTTTGAAAGGAGTAAAAGCCAACCCTAGACCTAATACCTAGTGACCAAATTTTACTTAAATACTCACTGAAATGATAAAATTTGACCTTGACACCTTAAAATCACCTTGTAAGAGCATGTTTGATCATTGGGGGAATGCTGCAAAGGCTGACACTAACATTGGCTCCAATGGGGATGGTAGCTCCTTGGAGGTGCCAAGAACAACAGATCTTTGGGAGAGCAGACCAGTGCCTTCATCCATTAGGCAATGGAGTCAAAATCTGAAGCTGAAAGGCACGACTGAAAACTAATGACTTGACGACACAAATTGACACTCACTCAACTAAAAACTGACTTGATACTTAAACACAACCTAAAAACTGGAAAATATGCTCAATATGAAGCTTATTCATCAAAACCTACTCTAACAGTTTCATTCATTACCTGATCAAGTGAAATGAAACAACCAATGCGACCCAGTAAGTGTTGCAGTTGTTGTTTGAATTCTCCACAATTGCTTGCTTATGAACAACAAGAGAGAACTACTGAAAGGAAACTCCCATGAAAACTAGTGAACAGATCCGTTGAATACTATGGATTCTCTATCCGCCTCCAAAAACATTGCATAAGGATCTTGAAGTTCATGCACACTAGCACTTCGCTCATCCAATGGATTACTTTTCTTCTCCTCATACCATGAATTCAAACTTTGTTTTGAGCTTTTTTACGAGACTCCTACTAAAAATGACAAAGAGACTGGCTGCCGGATCAAGTTTATATCAGCACACGTTTCAAACTTACATATAGTCAATGGAGAAAAACTTCGACTGCAAACATCATCCAACACATCAGCTATTGGATCGTGAAAAACATGAAAAGACTGCTGCAACCCATTTTCTATTGGTTCCGATGAGATTACATGATTTTCTACAAGCTGCTCATTTGAAGATTTACTATGCAATTTACCCTTCAAAAACTAAAATGACTCAAAACAAAATGGTACGAAATCATCTTGTATCATTTGATCATATGTGCCAGCTTCCAAGTCTTCATTTGCAACTTGACAGTCATTTGGGGGCTGCAAATTTGGATATGAGAAATCTTGAACGAAGTTTTCATTGCCCTCAAGATGGTCCAAATCAAGACTTGTCGACAGTTGATTTTTGATTGCACGAAAGTTGTCTCTGATGAACTGAAATGAATCAAAACAAAAAGGAAAATATCCTTCGCTTACTTCAAAATTTGCTGCACTTTCCTCATCACTGTCATAGCTGATATGTATCGGTTGATCACTGTACTCGAGCTGCTGAAAGTGAACTTCCTGCTTCCACAAACTAGCTGCTGGTTTGTATGCAATCTTAGCTTCTGTTTGGAGAACATAATCATCATCATACTGATCAAACTGAGGCAAATCATCAGTATAAAACACATCATCAAGCATACATGTCAAATCAACAAATCTCTCTTCTCCAAGATGATCTACAAAAAAATCATTATCAGATCTATGACAACTAGGATAAGAAACAAAATATTTTGGATCAGCAACTTTTTCTTCATCAATCAGTGAGCCATGGGCTTGAACATTATACTCATTCCTTGTGGTGATCTTTTGCATCATCTCTTCCACTACACTTATCAAAATGTCAAGCTTTGCCTCTAGAGATGTTGATTTCTCTGGATCTATGTTTTTCATCTCTTCTTCCTTCAACCTTGCCCTTCGGATCAGCAAATGAGCCTCTACATTTACTGCACTGTTATGCATCTCTTGAAGTGTTGCAAGATTCCTTTCTCTCAACTGAAACTCAATTTCCAGATCAAAGGCACCCGAGTAGAGCAAGAGAGTAGATCTAGGAGAAGGTCTTATATCAGCTGGCATTGAAAAATATACTTGGTTAAATCTAGCAGAAAACTGTTGTACTGTCTCCCCTGGCAGTCTTTTCAGCTGGTTATACTCTTCTGTCTGATCACCCACCTGTCGAGGAAAACTTTGACGAACTGCTGGAAATCTGAGATTCTTGCATCAGGCAGGGCTTTGAACCAACTCTTTACTTGGCCTTGGAAAGAAAGAGAAAAAATCCTAATACTAACATCCTCTTCATCAACTTCAAAAAGGTCAAGAAAAGACTCAAAATTCAGAACATGTCTCTGAGCAGTGATGTTGTCGCGTTCACCATCAAATATTGGTAGATATAGGTCATGATTTTTAGGGAAAGCATGGGATATAGGAGGTAAAATCAGAGGCTTGTAATGATCTGGAATTTTAAAAGGTATAGGGGTATGTACAAATGCTGCAGAATCAGTCTTGGCCTCTTGAGGTTCATCAGTTTGAAGACGGTCATCAAAAGATTCGGAAGAAAGGTCTTGATCAAGGTCAAAAGCATGCAAATCTTTGGTATCCACAATCTTCAAAGGGACGTAATCAAATGCAAGCTGAGAATCTTTTCTCAAATACAATATTCTTTGCAAAGCCTTCTCGACATTCTTGGGAAAAGAGAAGTAATAATTTATGACAAAGAACAAAATGTCTTGGATGAAATTCCAACTTGAATACCTGATCTTTCCATATTGTCCTTTCATGTTTCTACTAATCAGGTTCATCCTCCAGTGGCGTCCTTGGATCTGATCTCGAAATTGATTTAGAGTCGCCAGGTGAATGATCTCAGCCTTGCAATGTCTGATCGTCGTCCACCATCAACAATCAGATCTGAAATTGATACATATACTGGGCAATTCACAAGTCATATGTTACGTTTACAAGCTAGACCGGAGATTGACTGAAGCAGCGTTTATTTACTTTCGCTAATGCAAAGCAAGAGCATTTCGAAGGCTACCTGGCATAACTTCAGGCTCCGTCTATAGATTATAAAACAAATAACACTAACGAGTAAACCATTTGAATCCCCATTGTGGTCACCATTATGTTATTTCCTAAATCTGCATAAGGCTAAAAGAAGGTAGAGTTCAGGGTAACATCAAACCACGCTCATTCTGGTAGCTAGCCCTACCAGATCAGGAGAGGGCTCTCTCAGGGTCAATATCAGGAAAAATGTATCAATAGGGCTTGAGATGACCGAAATAAGAAATAATTTTAGGCTAGGTATATAAGTGCAAGGATTTGATTTGATTTTTGGGGTTTTTGTTGGAAAAAAGGGAAATGAAGTTTTTGGGTGCGGGGATAAGGCCCAGTTTTCGCAGAGTACTGATTGGGGCAGGGTAAGCAATGCTTTTGATACTTTGAAATGAAAGGATGGATGGTTTATACCGCTGAGGAGCTGAAGAGGGCAAGAGATCTCAAGGATCCTCTCCAAACAGATGAAACATGTAAAATCAAACAAAACCAAAGGCAGAGCTACTGAATTCTACCTTTAACACTGATCTGTTTAATTTAAGAAGAAAAGAGAAGGAAAATGATACACATAAACATCAATGAACTTACAAGTACATATAGAAAAACACCATCAAAACACAGAGCCACAAGGATCCCAACAAGTGCTGCAAAACCCTAGTCTTTCCTTAGCCAAAAATGCAGAAGTGATGTACAATGAAGTGCCAAACAATTCCCAAGTATCCCCCCTGAAAATGACTCAGAAAATACATGATATAGACAAGCCAAACCCATTCCCATGCCTCTAGGGGTCGAGCTCATCATTCTAGGAGCTGTTTCAACCAATTCTAAACTAGGAACTAAAATCTAGGCAATCAAACAACTTGCCTCTATATGGTAGGAAACTGATTCATTCATTTAATTTTCACTTTTTGGTGAATGAATCCTCTAGAACAAGTAAAAATGTGCCAAATTTACATCATGGTCATGAAATTACATCAAGGTAGATCAATTTTTACATGAAAGAGTGAAACTAGTCAAAATTGGGCGAAATTCTAAGCTGAAGAGTGAAAATGGGGCTAAATTTCTCTATGCGCCGCGCCCAAAATCTGTATGCGTCGTGCCACTTTGAGGCAAATTTTGAGGCACTTCCTGAAGTCAAAATTAGGCATGTGATAGCTCATTGGAAAGCGTATTGAATCTACTTTCCAACCCAAGTGGAATTTTTTAATTGGGAGTTCATTTGCGCTACAAAAAATCAAATCTCCCAAGACTGGTTAAAATGTGAAAAATGAGGCTGCCTGAAGGTAGAGTGCTGTTGCAATCCACTTTTGGAAGTCTTCCTAAACTCCCAATTGAGCTCATGATAGCTCATTGGAAAGATATTTGTATCTAGTTATCATTTGACTCATCAAGAAAGTCATTTGGCCAACCAAGCTAGGAGAAAGCATGATTTTCCCAAGGTCACTTCAGAGGTGCATCAATTCTCCTGAGACAACTGTATTTTTGTCATTTCTCTAAAACCATGACACCTGTGTAAAAATTGATAAAGGTTTTTATTTTTTGGCATGCTTTGGACAAAAACCTCTCTCAGTTATCCCAAATTCATTTTTTACTGCTCAGAAACATCATTTGAGTGAAACTTATCCCGATATGTGGAACAAGGGATTTGTCGAAATGAAGCGAAATGAAGGGGAAAAGGGGCTTATAAATTATTGAGAGAATTTTTGGAAGTAGGGAGGGATGTTAGGAAGTAGGGAAAAGTGTAATTTCATAGATTGAGTGAGGGGAAGGGGTCCAAAAGGGTAAAACACAGGCCTAGCCTAGAAAATTGCCAAGTTGTAGCAAGAAACTAGGGTTTGTGCAAAAATGAGTAATTTGGGGGATCTCAGTGATGAGAAGTGTTTAATAAGGTACATTAAGGATAGGGGAAGATGTATGAACATCAGGATACAAGTTTTGTTGATGATTTGACCATCCAAGAGAAATTACCTCCAAAACCTTAGGAGAGGGAAATGAACCTTACCTAGGCACAACTGAAGCATGAACAAGGTGTAAAATGACCTAGTGGAACTTGACATGATGATGAAAACCCTCTGAATGATGGTACACTCAGCTGAATGGTGACATGGACTGACATTTGGACAACTTTGAAAGGAGTAAAAGCCAACCCTAGACCTAATACCTAGTGACCAAATTTTACTTGAAGACTCACTGAAATGACAAAATTTGACCTTGACACCTTAAAATCACCATGTAAGAGCATATTTGATCACCGGGGGAAGGCTGCAGAGGCTGAAACTAACAAAATGTTCAGTAGGATCAGCTAGAGGATCCTTCCATAGAACGTCAACAAATTCATTTGTAATATTTGAAACTATGTCATCCGTTATTCTCCTTTTTCTTCTCTTAACTACAACCTTATGAATAGGACTGTAGAAGACATCATGTGAAGGAATTTATTCAATTTGTAAAAGTGTCTTCTCTATAGGTTAGGCCAAAATGATCTCTCAATCATGGGTTTCAACTACCTATTGTAGCGAAATTCAAGTTTCCACTACTTTCTGAGAATTATCTGGTGTTTTAAAATTGGTAGATTGATCAGTATTAGGATTTGGTTGTGGTGTTTGTAGTGCTTTAGAAAAATTCTCCCATTCATTCTTCAAATATTCTGGTTGAGATTTTTTTACCTGATCAGTTTTATTTTGGTTGTGCTGAATTTCTTGGGAAGATGATTCAATTCCATTAATTCCTCCTTTCTCTTTCATTTCAATATCTTTGATTACTTTACCAATTACCTTTTTTGGGCTCTCATTTCTGTTTCCAGATTTATTATCAAAGTGATCTAAATTGTGATATTTATGTTCTGATGGCCCTGACTCATGATTAAATTTTTCTTGAGATTCATATTTAGACATGTATTTGGCTTCATTATCCAAGCTAATACTTGGAGTCGGTCTATTGACATCTTCAATAAACAATAAATCCAAAGGAATTATTTCCAATCTCTTATTTCTGTATATTTGGAAGGCTTGAAAGTCATTTTGATTGAGCTGACTGGATGCATTTTTTAGTACATCTTGGAACTTCTCAATGCCTTGAAATAAATCATCAAACATATCTATCTCTTTCAGAAAAGGTTTTAATTTCAGCTCTGTGGAAAAATAATTAATCACATCATTAGGGTCTTATGACCTCTTTGGCATTACAACCAGATTTAATAAATTAATACTTGAAACTTCCTTGAACATATGGCCAATATCAAAAAGTGAAAAAGTACTGCACTGCAAAGGGAAATTAGGCCAAATTGCCTTCTTGGGATCTTTGAGTTGCGTATAAATACCACTTACTACAAGTTTGTAACCAATTTCTCTAGCAAGTAGCTTTTCAAGAATATAATAGGGAAAGACGAGGGGAGAAGCATAACTCTCGAAAACTGTGATATAGGTGAAATTTTCTTCGGCAAACCATCTAGCAACGGGAAAAATGTTTGTACTAGCCTCTTTGGAAAACCTAGGGGCTTTCTCATTAAATATCATATGATGAATAGGTAGCATGACTTCATTTCAAATTTTGTAAAATTGTAAATGAAAATCTAGCTCCCAAATGGCTCTGTGGTAAATATGGATCGGAGTGGGGTCTTGGGTTGTCCACTTCCATCCCATGGTAGAAAAACTCGAAAAAAAGCAAATTGCGTCCATGACATAGGTACTCATGTAAAACAGGGGTATTTCCCTGGAGGAAACACTTCTTTTACTTCTATAATCCATGATATTTCTGGCCAAATTATCAGACATGATATTTTCCCAATTCAGAATTAAAGAATTGACGATTGCGTCAATTAATGGGACCCAGTCTACAGAAAACCTAGTAGTATCAGGCTTTGGAAACAATCTACATAACATTCCAGTAGCATAGCAATAAGGGGAAGGTAATTGTGTTGTCGAGTACATACCAATTTTGTCTCGTTTCAGCTTACCTTGGCCATCCTTCCATTCCTTTATAAATTTCATTAGGTCTGTATCTTTCTTTGTAAAGCTTTGAAAAAAATATTTGTCATAGTTCTGTTGCGGGATGGATAAGTGGCACATTGTCCTCAAAAATTCTGTTGTGAACTAACCAATATTCTCCTCCTTTGAATTCTTAAATGTCCTATTTGTTATGTTCAGATGGTCAATTACCCACTTAACCATATATCTATAGGGGAGAATCTTCGGCCTTGTTGCTACTTTGTGAAGAAATGAGCATGCAACGTTGATATAAGATGGGTCTGAGGAAACTAATGCGTTTTCTGTAGAAATTTTGGTTATTACCCTTGGCTTTTCATTCTAGAAGAGTTGGTGCATTTCCTCCCATGAGGGACTGCCACAATCCTTGTTGCAGGTGGTATCTAAGAATAAGGTAGACATGTCTAAGTCTTCAACAGTTGATGTTTGGGCAAATTCCTTTCCTTTCTTCTTCATTCTAGTTATCCTTACTCCGTTAGGTGGTTTCCTGAATTCAAGTGAATAGAGAAAACTTTATATATGAGATTAATGGAGAGAAATATAGAGTTAAAATGATATAATAAAAAATTCGGTGTTCAATCTTTCAAAACACGTTCGAAGTAGATATAAATCTTTCAAACCTTACTCCCATTAAATGCCGTTAATCACCCATAATTCTTCCTATCAAATCGCTTACACACGTTTACGTAAAATGTCTATTCTATCAACTTAAGACATTAGATATTATATCCGGTTGATTAGATATGAATCACTTCACACACTTGAGAAATAACTATCAATATCGCATATCGCAACTATAAACCATTATTATTTAGTTATGTTTTCCATCACCGATGAATCTCACAAAATGTGATATGTGGAAATCATAGATCGCAATTTCCATCCGGTAATAAAACTTGCATTTGGTTATTCGCTGCAAAATGTGAAGTGCACTAAGGAATCGTGTTGATGTGCTTTATCGAATCTTTGAAGTTTTATGATTGTTTCTTTATTAATTCATCGAGTCCGACTCATCGCAACCTTTACCGAATTGTCATAAGTTGATTGTTTTAAAAGGCGCGATGCGATTTATTTTTTAAAGTGATGTTTAAAGCATTTGTAATGAGAGTTTTACATGACTTGAAAAATTATTGTAGCGCATATCACAGCTCGCGACACTTTATTATGTTTTAACTTATTCACTTGTAAGTTCTGCGATTTTCAATTACCACTAAGAAATCAAAGCGAAAAGGGAAAGAACTTTATTTCCTAAAGTTTTTAGACTTAGGCTCAAATAAAATCAAGTTTATAAATTTTGTATTTATTTTAAAGGGTCCCAATTTTGTGAAAGTAAATGGGGGGTTGTTGTATAGTACAACAATTGGCGTTTCACTTGGGAGAACCAACTATCTCTAATTAGTTTTTTTTTTGAAATTTCTAAAAACTTTTTGAAATAAAAATAGTTGTAGGAATGAATTTCAATAAATAACATTTCAATAAGAAATAAAATCTCTCTTAATTATAATTCATAAGAATTCCTCTTTAAAAATAAAAGTATGAGTATCTATATCAGTCTTTACTTAGTTCAAAAAGATGAAGCAGGTGGCTCTTTCAGATTAGCTTTATAAATATATACTCTTTTATCACAGGTAGAGCCTCTAATCCAATAGGAAATTTAAGGTTTTGGTATGGTTTCCTTTTACCCAACAATGATTCATTGTCCTATCCAGTCTTTCTTACAATCTTCAAAAATAAATTTCAACTTTATATACTTGATCTGTTTTGGAACTTGTTTTTTTTTTTGTAGATATTTTCTATTATATTTTTATTTACTTAAAATCCATTGTCTTGGCTTGGTAACCAAATATTGACAATGCCATTCACTGGTTGTAATTAAACCAACCAAGCTGACTGTTGATGAGACTCCTTGTCCTCTTGATATAATCTCAAGTCATTACCCTGTTTTGGTAGGCAGTATTGGTAATGTCAGTTCAATTATTTTCCTATGAACATGGTAAACAAGCTCTTGATGAGACTTATTATCTTCTAAGATTTTTAGCATAATTTTTTGAATTTATTTCTAAAAATTGATAAGTTTTCCCAGATGGGGTGAATCATTGGTCCTTTTGAGGATTCTGGATGATAATTTTTAGAGTTTTAAGATTTCTTATCTGTAAAAGAGTCTTTAATGTGTTAAAGATGATTTTGTTGACTGATAACAGAGTAACCATGCTTTATAAAGATGAGAGTTCATCAGTGAATAAATAACTTCAGTGAAATTACATATTTCAGTAACATAGAATCCATTTGATATTCGAATATTTCGATTCACTAGTACATACAGTCAAAATTCTGACACTTTAGTTCCGAAAATTTTGACGTATTGTCAGAAATTTCGCCAAATTTTCTCATCTTTTTTAATCCTGCCAGCAAGCATCACTCTAATGACGTTTTTGGAGTATCGTCGTAACAACGAATTTTAGTAAAATCATTGAAATACCGATGTTTCAGGACAAACCGATTGAGTACTGACGTTCAGGAGACATACGTCGGTCTTGCAACGTTTAGGAGACATATGTCTGTCTCGTGACGTTTAGGGATATCATCAGTCTTGTGACGTTAAGGGTAAAACCATTTAAATAATGACGTTTAGGAGACATACATCAATCTTGTGACGTTTAGGGATACTATCGGTCTTGCATCATTTAGGGCCAAGTGTCAGTGCGACTTTTAGGAGCCAAAACGTCGGTCTTACGACGTTAAGGGAAAACAAATGGAAAATTGATTTGGTGGCTACTCTAAAATCTTAATCAACCTATTCAAATTTATTTTCCCACTCCGCTTGTTTAGTGCTAATTCCACTTATTCGTTTTCTTAACAGAGAATATTCTCAGATCTAGGGATGAAGTTGTCGTGCTTGTGCTATTTTGATGCAGATGTTTATTCGTATAGTCTTCATTAGCTAGAAGTTGCAGAGAAGTTGAAGAAAAAAATTCTATCGTGTTTCTTGTATAAGTATAAAAAATTATCATCGGTTGACATGCTACCATACCTGCTTTTCCCAATCATGGGTCACCTAGATGCATGTCTGAATCACTTTGGAACTAACAGGATTGCTTCTCTTATTATAGCTCCAAGTGCAGTCTCGTTTGTTATTTAATTCTCCTCTGAACTGTCAGAAGGCAAAGAATCAGTGGGGAATCACAAGCTTAGGAGAACTTTCAACTTTCATCCAAACTCCCAAGCTATTGGTAGTTTGGCTCCATTTGCTTCTCCTTTGCAAAATACTTCTGAAATAGTAAATCATGGAGACAAAATTAGTACATCAGAAGTTTAGCATGGCAATAATCTTAGTGTAGACAGTGATGGCTGCAAAAATGGTAAAAGTTTAAGCCAGAATCACAGTGGTGAAAATTTGGTCTCTAGCAGAGGACAACTGGAGAGATATCCAATGCATGTTGGGAAAAAAATGTCTCTACCAGTACATCAATCTTAACAAATCTTGTAATTTTGTGAAGTAATCGATAGAAGGACTTATGGAAAAGTATATACAGTGACAAAGAAAGAAAACCCACAAGTGCAGTGTGATATATATTTGGGGAAATGGGTTATGGATGCTTCATATCCTCTTTATCCTGCTGGAGAATGCCCTTATATGAGCGGCACATTTGACTGCAAAGGGAGAGTATTATCAAATCTAGGGATGAAGCTGTCACGTGCTTGTTCTATTCTGATGCAGATGCTTACTTGTACAGTATTCATCAGGTAGAAGTTGCAGATAAGTTGAAGAAAAACATTCTACTGTGTTTCTTGTATAAGTATAAAAAATTTCCCTATAAGGGGGCATTCCGTAGAGTTTTTTGTATGGCAGTCTTCAGGTAGTAATTCTTTCTACTCCCCACAAGATTGCAGATATATTTTCCGTTAAGGGGTTTCTATGCTATCTAACAGAAATTTTTTTGTTGATTGGAATAGAGATATGCTTTATTTATTTTTTCTAGTGGCTAGGTTTAACTTATAATTAATTTATCTCTTAACTGGTTCTTTTGGTGTTTGTTATTTATACAACCTACCTATCATTTTTTTCCGAGTGATAATCTGAGGGACAATATTTTCTCACACAGATATCAGTAGTCACTGTTGGTTTGGAGGAATAGGATATAGGTTATAATAGACAATAGTAAGCGGACAAAATATGACTCCATCATCTGTCCTTTGCCTCTGCGGAGGTCCACAACTAGCTCCCAACACTGCTACTAAAACCTCTAACAACAAAACTGCTACTAAAACCTCAATGTTAGAATGTGCATTGAGCTACCATAATGGGAATATTTTTGTCCGGTAGTGGATATGGTTCATTATGCTAAGGGGTTCAATAATTCTCTTGGACCTTTCCCTTTCAAATAAGATACATCTATCATGTCCTCGGTTGCATCACATTTATTTGTATTTGATTTACATATTAATTGTCTTATATGGTATTCAAAATCCTTTAGGAAATTTTCCTGTAATTATTCTCATTTTATTTTGTAGAGTCCATATTTGCAACATGTTTATGAGCCTTGCAATCTGCTCAACGCTTTTCCTCATACTAGATTGCAATCCTTTAAGTTTTGGCATCTTTTCTAATGCTTGAGATATATTAGGATCTTAGCATTAAAATTAGTGGGTTGTCTTTAACTATTATGCACATTATGTATCCAAAATTGTTTACCTAATGAAAGCAGATATCTTTGGACATTCAATTGCCACTGAAATATTATAATATAATTAGAGACCACAAAAAATACAATTTTTTTATCAATATCGTCTTTCGCCTGTGTTTGTTCATTGGCATTATCTTTTATACCAACAACAACAAAAGTCATTAGGACTGGTAACAGGGAGTTGGTATTTCATCTAAAGAATACTTCGAAGAGGTATTAACCTTGTTGAGGCTATTAAGGTTTCACACCTAGGTTGCTTGGGAGAAGTTCTTGAACCTTTGAAAGGGTTTTTGGCTATATTATATAGTGCAGATCTGTTCATTTAAGGACTATTTAGGTTGTGTAGGATTATTTTGGTGTTAGAGAAAGTGACAAGTTGGATGGAGCTTCCGATTTTGTTTCTTTGAAGCTTAGATTGCAAATACTTATGAAGCTTATTTTTAGGAGCATGTTAATAAAATGATTACAGAACCTATTGATCCATCATATTTGGTTGATAATTGGAAGAAGGAAACACAATAGTTTTTGATTAAATGAAGGATCATTTCATCTCTTGCATTGTAGATAAGAAGACGAGGACATGTTTGGACTCTGGAGCTGTGATTGAGGGTTTTCAAAGCTGTTGTGTTTCTCAATAGGTGCTATGAAAAAAAACATATTTTAGCAATTTTTATGAGCAAGAGAGATACAATGGTGAGCTATTGAATAGAATCATTAAGTTGAGATATAACTTGTTTACCATTGAAAAATAGGTGGAGGATAAGGAGTTGGTGCTCATTGTTTTGAATGGACTTGTTCCTTCCTAAATTCCCTTTGATCGCAGTGTTTGTGCTCATGAGACCTTACCAAATTTTGCAAAGCTTTGGATTGATCTTGTTTACGAAGAATTCATGTTACAACCTTGTTTAGAAAAACAAAGGGAAGTAGATGTGTTTGGTCTCATTGGGATCATGAAGAGGGGTAGAAAGAAAGGCTGCAAGGAGAAGAAAGTTACAAATATAGTAAAGAAGGACTTGAATAAGGTGATGTGTTTCTCATGTCATGAGATAGGTTGCAACTATGTTTGTAGCAGGTGTAGAGGAGGATGCCTCATAGTTTGAGATCACCTTTTCCATGAACTCTTGTTTATATTCTAACATTGTGTTTAGTATTGGATGGTACATGGAAAGTGAAGCTTCGAGATATGACATATGACAAGTCACTCTTCTTCAGACTTTAGGAGCAAGAGAAAGTCATGAGTGTGTAACTTAGTGATGTTACTACTTATCTTGTGATAGGAGTTGGCTACATTTTGTTACAGATCCCTTTAGGGGATGTTTTTGAGTTGATTGATGTTCTATTTGTTCTTGGTTTAAAGAATAATCTTCTTTCACACCTTGTATGATAGATGTATAGTGGACAATTGAATTTGAGGGATAATAGTGCACCAATAGTAATTGTAGTCTAGCTAATTTGAGGATTTTGGATAAAGTGGTGTGAGAGTGTGGCCTTTATAACATACTTGTTGATCGAATGGAACTTGTACATTTTAGTGGCTAGATGAGCCTTCTAGTTTTAAGGTGGTTCATAATCATATACGAGAATCCAGATCTTCAATGAGTGAAAGCATACTTCCTAGGAGATATGCTAGTCATATTGCATTGGTTTCTTCCATCTATGTTCCTTCCATTTGTTATCAGGAGGATAGATGTGGTGGTACTTTGCTGGACAATGGTGTGAGGATTGATTCCATGATTGCAACTACTGGGAGTATTATAGAGTACATGCATGGCTTTGTTGATTCTCTTAAATAGAGGGAGTTCACCATGATGCTACTATTTTAGGTTTATTTTGGGAGGAGGAAGTTGACCTAACTCTGGATGCTTATGTGGGGCCTTTTGGAGCTCCTTGGTGTGAGCTAGGGTTTTCATGGTTTTCTCTAGTTAGGTTTTCAGAGAGTTAGTTAGGTTTTTGGAGAGTTAGAGGACTATATTATCTTGGAGATGAGGATATGTGACATACATGAATTTCATCCTTTTATAGATAGATAGGTATAGGAAGTTTTTAACCATCTAAAATTGTCTCTATTGTAGATGTGATTTTCAGCTATGTATTATTCATGGTTTGGTAGTTTTAAGCACTTGTTTGACTTGAGTCGAGGCTGAAATTGTTAACTGTTTCAACATTAATAGTGAATATGATGAGGCAGATTGTTGCTTCAATTCCTTTTTTTATAAAGTGAATTTTAAATCTGTTTTTTGTATGATAAGATTGCCAAAGAATGAAACTTGTTGGCACACCTTGGTAACTTTTTCATTGAATTTCCTAGTGGGATTTGGGTTGTTAAGTGTTGAAATATTGTTCACTTTTGTTGTTGTATTTTTTAATATTTCATAACATCCCTAGTGCTGAAATTTCATAAGGTGAATAATTGTGAAACCTTTTAGGAAATAGGTGAAATATTCTGAGTTGCATTGATTTCCCTAGTGCAAAAAATTTCTACACAATTCGTTCTCAATTAGTGAACTTGCTCAGTTACAAGAGCTCCTTGAAGGTTGCACAGTGGATCCTAATATAGTTTAACTTTGGTAAGCCATTATTATTATGTTGTAGAGCACCACTCATCTTGGGTAGCTATTGACTAGAAAATGCCCCTCTTTCTTCTTTCATGCTTTAGATGAAATAATGTATTTAGTACAATTGGTTGCAGTACCTTTTAAAACAAGTGCTTTGGGGGCAGTGTTCTGAGACTCTATAGAGACTTGCGAGTCTTGTCTCTATGAAAAAAATACTCAAGACCAAATTCACTAACAATCATACATGTCAAGATTTGGCTGAAACTAGACAAAACTTGCCCAAAAATCCACAAACATTACCCAACACTATGATTATTATTTTTCACAAAATTTCATGTATTTTTATTTTAGTTCTGTAGGGTTTTTCTAAGTCTTGAGCCGAGTCCGAAGCTGGCTGAGTTTTTGCAAAGTTTGAGTCTTGAAAAATTGTTCTAGGGTTCAAATCATGCTCTCTAATATTCAAGTGACTTATCCATAAAGGGTATCCATCTATTCTTTGCACACACTCCTCATGAACAAGTATGGAGGACAAAAGTTGGATTCTCTTGCCAAATTTCATCAACCTGATGCTTTTTTCTATATCTACATGCATGTTTCTTCATCTTTCAATCTATTATACTACATACACTAGACTGTATTGTGGCGGTACTATATATTTTCTGTTTTAATGGAAAATTTCCAACATTTATTGCCTAGTTTTCTAGATTTTTGAGGGGAAATATTTTCATAGGGTTTTCAACTCTAAGGGTGTATATTTTGTACCTAACCACAACATCCTTAGAGGGTATTAGACTTTCTGCATAAGCTATTTGGATGTATGCTCATGATTTTGTAATGATATTCAAGTACTAGGCAATTATACTATCACATTCCAATATTTGTAAAAAAAGTGCTTTTATGTAATAAGGGCCTTATCAATATCATTAGTGACTTAATCTTAAACTAGGGTTCTTTCCTCTTTATTGGTATAAATAGGGGTTTCCCTCTATCATACGTAACTCTTATCATTTTGTTTGTACAATCAATCAATTATTGGTGTTTATTGAATATGTTTTACTCCACTACTCGATTTTGCACGTGCAATCCACTGTTGGGTGTGAAAGTGCCCCTGCTTTTCCTTGCTTTTTTGGCTCTTTATTTTTGTTTCTTATTTTGGTTATCTCCATAGTTGTAGTGGTAGTTATCTTCAAGTACATGAACATTACGCTAACTCGTGTGAGTCCCCCACATCCTAATTTCCCAATGTTTCCTTTTTATACTCCTTTGAAGTCGAAATTATCTTCCCTACCATTGGAGGTTATCACTGCCCTTCATGGGAAATAAATGTGTTTATTGTATAATATTGATGACTAGAAATAAATGCTAGGCGTGCTAAAAGGCTAACTGTGATGAATATATAATATAAAATCCATATTTAACAGTGTGAAGCTCATATATGTAGTGTCACAAGGGGACATGCTTCCCCAAGTGGGGGGTGCACCTCCCATGTTTGCCACATTTTCAGGATGGGAAACTTTCCCAAGAAATGGTGGAAGTTTCCTTTTTGTGGGAAACTCTTGGGCATCCATCCTCCCAAAAGTGGGGAATTTTTGGTCTTCCCTGTGATTTTTTCCCATTGACATTAGGTAATATCAATTTTTAAAATTAAAACACAAAATAAAAAGCTTAAAGTGTGTGAATATTTATTTCATGTTTTCATTGTTGATGTTTGGGACTCACCATTGTTTCTCTCATATATACACCAATTTGGTGTTTGGATTCGTTGTGACCTTAAAATTGAATATATATGTATATATATATCTATATATATATGTATATATATATGTATATATATATGTATATATATATGTATATATATATGTATATATATATGTATATATATATATATATGTATATATATGTATGTAGATATATATATATACATGTATATGTATATGTATATATATATATATACATGTATATATACATATATACATATATATATACATGTATATATACATGTACATGTATATATACATATATATATATATACATGTATATGTATATATATATATATACATGTATATGTATATATATATATATATATATATACATGTATATGTATATATATATATATATATATATATATATATATATATATATATGATCCCCTATGTTTGGGATCCCTATGTTCCCCATGCTGCTTCCTAAAATTTTGGGGATGGCTCCATGTCCCCCAGATTCTTTTCCCTGTTCCTACATCTGTTTGTTACACAAACATGGTGAAACATTGCAAATGTGTGTATTATTGAAGCTTGACCTTATGAAATCCAAAAAAATTTCTAGAATATTATTCTTTATCTAAGCTTTGTTGGATTACCACTAATATTTGTGCATGTGAAACATAAAAATGATTCTTGTATAACTTGGATGATTGATGTTTTCATTGTTGATGTTTGGGACTCACCATTGTTTCTCTCATATAGAACCAATTTGGTGTTTGGCTTAACTGTGACCTTAAAATTGAATATATATATATATATATATATATATATATATATATATATATATGTATATATATATGTATATATATATGTATATATATATATGTATGTAGATATATATATATATATGTATATATATGTATGTAGATATATATATATATACATGTATATGTATATGTATATATATATATATACATGTATATATACATGTACATGTATATATATATATATACATATATATATATACATGTATATGTATATATATATATATATATATATATATATATATATATGTATATATATATATGTATATATATATATATATATATATATATATATATATATATATATATATGTATATGTATATGTATGTTTGGGACCCCTGTGTTCCCCATGCTGCTTCCTAAAATTTTGGGGATGGCTCCATGTCGCCCAGATTCTTTTCCCTGTTCTTGCATCTGTTTGTTGCAGAAACATGGTGAAACATTGCAAATGTGTGTATTATTGAAGCTTGACTTTCTGAAATCCAAACATTTTTCTACAATATTATTCTTTATCTAAGCTTTGTTGGATTACCACTAATATTTGTGCATGTGAAACCTAAAAATGATTCTTGTATAACTTGGTTGATTGCTACCCTTGTATGGTAGTATAATGTTATGGATTTTACAAAACTCTGATGCAGATCTCAAAACAACTCTTGCATGGCAAGCAAGAAAAAATAATGGTAAAATCACATTTATTGTACTGTAAGAAGATTATTATTAATATTTTTTGTAATGTTATTTTTCATCCTCTTATAGGTTATGGAACAGTGTGTAGCCAGACTAGATGTTGTCATGTTCAATGCTATACTACGCTAGTCAGAAGAAGAGATGTCAACTTATCCCATATCAGATCCGATAAGTGATCCAAGTGTAGTTCCAATACCTGCTGGCAACCTAAGCTTTGGTGTTGGTGCACAGCTAAAAAATGCAGTAGGTTATCTTCATTGTTGGTTGATATTTTCTGCATGGAATGTAAATTTTGTCAGTCAGATGTACCTATATCCTAGTTATATTTTAATTAGAGAATTTCTCTCTTTTTTCCAGACTTTATTATGGGTGCATGCCTTGTCTTTTTCCATATTCACATTGTTTTTTCACATATTCACCTTGCTTTTTTAGATCTTTATTCTTAACTTTTTTAAGCACATTCTAGAACTTAGGTTAATGAACCTGTAAATAAAGAGTGTATTATTATATAATTAGATGATCTCAAGTATTCCTATGTAACGTTAAAGGCATTAGGACTGGTCTTCTCAAATATTTTCTTTCGATTAGAGATCTTATCACTAGCCTTTTTTTAAATGTTTGTGTAGTTTGACCTTAGTCCTTCATGGTGAGTAGTTGCTCGGGATGAAAGTTTAGAAGTTAAAGTACAACATGAATGAGAATTCAAGAATTTGGAGGCCATATACCCACACCCATCTTCTATTCCACCAAGGTAGCTGCATTTTTTTATGCTTTTAGGCCTTTTATGTTTTTAGGTTGGATAGCTATGAATGAAATATTCTATGAGACTTGCAATGAATTACTTGTAGCCCCATAGAGCCAATGGAGCCATTGGAGGACTGCTGTGATTTTGATACACCTACGAATTCCATTGAATCCCATAGAAGAAGATGAAATGGAGAATGAAGTGCCTCCTTTGCAAAATTTTCAAGAGCTGGGTAGGTGATGCTAGTCATCACAGTGCTATTTGTTTATTTGGTTATTAAGAAACAATGAAGAAAAATGATTAAATTTTTAATATGATATACTGGCATAATAGTAGATATTGACATCATCCATAACGTTATCTATTCTCTACAACATTACACTGAAGTTGGGATAATTTTGCGTTGTATCCTAGTTGTAGAGTACAACTGAAGCACAGTGAAGCCCTACATGATCTAGGACTCATAAAAAAAGTCCATCCAAGCATGTTCTAGTGGCAAGTGTGAACATGGCAACAATGACGAAAAGGTTCAAAACTGGTGGACTCAATACATGTGCTAATGCAGTTCTCATTCTTCGTTTTGATGAGTAAAGAAAATTCTGCAACACTCATGAGAAGGACTATGTAGCAGGTCATAAGTTCTCACAAAGAGAGTGAAAATCATTGGTAATAATTCTATAACACAACACATGCAACCCAAGTATTCCATCATAGTTCCATCATTTTGATCATTCTTCTGTTTTTTGGTATAGTAAATGGAACAATATTATGGCTAAAAAGCACAACTCCTTGCTAAAGAAAAATAATTTAGATTTGGCTCCTTACCCAAAACAGAATAATGTGTGAAAATGCGACTGGGTCTACAAGACCAGGGTCTCTTCAGATGGTGTTATGAAGGGAATGCAAAGCAAAGCACCTGAAGAAGCCTTTTGAGATTTGTGATCCATACAGTAATCCATAGGCACATGAATTAATGTAGTTATTTCCACATTCAGAATGGGTAGTCCATGGCTATCCCTCTAAGGGTGGAGAAGGATGGATTGGTGACCCTAGAACCAGAGAGCTAGATATTGGAGGCCTCTCTAGCCGATTATACTTCTATCAAGTAATTCCTCTATTTGATTGTACCAATATGTTTTATCTGAAGTGTCAATCACTGTTATTGCTTACCACCACTTAATTAAGTCCAATTTTATTAGAAAGTTACATGTTGGCTTCTATTTTATTCTTAAAGTATATCCAAGTTAAATGATCTATACTTGACTTAAAAATGCTTTGATGGGTGTGGTGTTACGGGATCGAGGGAAGAAAACTGCAAGGAGAATATGGTGTTCGAATAATGTTAGCACTGAAATATATGCGACTGACAAGGTTGAAATCGTAGAATGGACTATTGGTGACTTTGATGTTGTTATTCCAGTGGAAAATAAAGACTAAGAATAATTCAACATCATGAAGATGAAGCATTCTGTAGTATAGATTTCATTATGAAATGATTTTATATCCACGTTTTTCACAAAAAGCATAAAGGCAGAGAAAACCTGTGGCTATACTTTAGTCATTGGTAATCTGAGCCAAAGCAATGCCACTGTCAAACAGTGATTACAATCAAAGTAGTATTTGGTTGAATTCATGTCTTTTCTTTTCCTTAAAATTCCTGCAACTGTGTTTTCCTTTTGGCTTTGATCCATTGAAATAGGAACTATCCAGGTCATGCCCGAAGATCTCCTAGTGAAAGCAGGGTTCCCATTAGCATGATTAGTGTTTCAGTAGATGGATCATCATTACCTCGACTTAGTTATTTTTGATTTAAAAAATTCTTATAGAACTTATACGTTCTCTATCTTTTCCTTCTGATTGGACTGAACGACTTCTATGTATTTAGAAGCTTTCTCTAGATATTATCCTTGTGGTAGTATCTGGCACTTCATAATGTAAGAACGTTTGAAAGAACCTTGCGGCAATGTCACTCATAAGGGCTAGTTCCACGTTTTATTTTCCAAATATATTCGGCCTGATCTCCTATTTACTAACACAACATAAGGAGGCTGATTGTGTAGTTGGTAAATCGATTCCAGAATCCTTGTCTCACTGGGCCCTGTTGTTATTAATATAACAAAGCTATCACTCAGAAGTGGACGAATCTTCCCTCATCATCCCAACTCTATCCATTAAGAGGTGGATTCCTTGTGGTGTACTCTAGGTAAGAAGTGTAGATTTGATGAAGTTATTTGCATCAGCCAAATAAAGGCTTCGGATGCACATTTTTTAGTTGATTTTAGCGTAGAACCTTATAGAATTGATGTTATGATTAAAGGTTTTGGATTTCCTATGGATGGAAGATCTTGGTGGTTTTTAAATATATATTATAGTTCGTAATATATGATCACAAGTTTATCAATGGAAAGGTCTTTTAAATGTGTCGACTGCATGTGCTGAACCTTGTGGTAATCTCACTCACAGGGGCTAGTTCCTTGTTTTTTTTCCATATACGTTTTGTTCCATCGGTATTCTAAAGATGCTATCAAGTTAAAACCATCAAAAGAGCAACAAACGCACACACACATAGAACCGTCAGAATTGCAATGAAAATTTGTAAATGTGGTTTCTCCTAAAGTCGGTCTAGCGATGTTTAATTTTTTTTTAAATGTTTTGTTTCATCAGACTACTGATGTTTGTGTTCATTGGAACTCGGACGATTCATGAAATGTTGATGCAGTGTCGGACTAGCAACGATTGTGTTCGTTGGGAGAGTGACAATTCAAGAAACGTCGGAAGAGAGACGGAAAATTTGGAACGTCAGAATTGCAACACCAACAAAAAACTTCGAAGATAGCATCACTCTACCAACGTTAAAGTCAAGTGTCGAAAGTCTGACTTTAGGAGAAACGACGTTTTGCCCCACCTAAAAGTGTCTTGTGATGCCTAGGTGTCGCAAGAGCAACGTTTTCGCTGTTGGAAATTGGGGAAAATGTGCTAGTGATTGTTTCCTTAACAATTCGTATTTCTATAAGTGATAAATCAAAAAAGATTTTCTAAGATGTTTACATGAAAAGAAAAAAATCAATACTATGCAACTTTTATTTTCATAAGGAAAAGAAAAGATAATAATATACAGGGAATAGAAGGGGTCACTTCCTATGAAAAATATTTCTTTAAAATCTTCCCATTGACTGGAAAAGAATCTCTTTTGCCTGATATATCTTGCAATAAAAATGCTGATGGGACTATTTCCTTAATAATTTGAAATGGACCTAGCCACAGTCTTTGAAGTTTGGTGTGTTTACCTTTTTCCTCATGTGCTTTGTCCCATTTCAATACTAGATCACCAATTTGAAAGTTTTTTGGAGTGACAGAAGTTGAATCAAAAGAATTTTTAACTATCTGCTAATGATGTGCATGAGTAACTTTAGCTTTTTCCATTTCTTCTTCAAGCTTAAGAATTTGAAATTGTCTTACTTGCAAGGAAGAAGAAGGAGATTCATTAATAAATTGAACTAAGGCAAGAGAAGGAATAACTACATTGGTAGGAAGAACACCTTCTTTTCCATAAATAAGATTGAATGGAGAATTTCCAATGGAGGCCTTTTGAGTTATTCGGTCTACCCAAAGAGAAAATGTTAATGACTTATGCCAATTTTGTTGGTTTTGATCAATAGTTCGTTTGATGATTCTAATAAGGTTTTTATTTGTGGATTCTGCTAAACCATTTCCTTGTGGATAATAATTAGCATAATACTTAAGTTTAAAACCTCTTTTGATTGTAAATTTTATCATAGAAACTCCTTATAAATAACATGCATTATCAAACATTAAAGCAGTAGGTAAACCAAACCTAGTTATGATAAATTGATCGATGAACTCAATAATATTCTCAAAGTTGGCTACCTCTAGTGGAATTGCTTCCACCTATGTAGTAAAATAATTTGTAATAGTGAGAATATATTTATGCTGTTTGGAAGACTTAGGAACAGTCTCACCGATTATATATAATCCCCATTGTTCAAATGGTTGTTCGATATTAATTGGTTGTAATGGGAAGGTTGGTTTCCTTTGTCTTGCAGATGCACTTTGACAAATTTTTCATTTTCTTGCATATTCATGAGCACCTTTGAAAAGTGTAGGCCAGTAATAACCTGCATGCATTATTTTATGTGTTGTTGTATTTCCTCCAAAATTTCCTCCAGCTGGTCCATCATGGAGTTCCTGCAAAACTTTCTCTGCTTCGGTTTTCTCTAAGCATCTTAATAACACAGAATCAAAGTTTATTCTAAACAATACATCATTGATTATTTCATATTTCTTGGCCTTTAATCTCAAAGCACGTTTTGTTTTATAACTGAGTTGAGTTGGGGCATATCCAATTTTTAGATAAAACTTGAGATCAACGTATTGAGATTGCACATCGTTGAGGCTTACCTATGATATTTGCACATTATTACCTGAATCTTGCTCTGGTGATAAATGGGATGCTCCTGTTATCATTTTGCAAAAACCTTGACCTCTAACAATTTTAGAAGGTCTAATTTCTACATCATATTCTTGTAAAGCAGTAACCCAGTTAGCCATTTTCTCTCCTAATTCTCTTTGCATCAATAGTTTTCTTACTGTAGAGAACGTAACTATTATTTTGGTGTCAGTTTTAAGGAGAAATAGGCTAAAATGATTTATAGCCTTAAAGACAACAAATGTTTTTTTCTCAACAGATGAATAATTTAGTTTTGTGCCCTGCAAATTGGAACTGAAAAATGATATTGGTGGTTCAATTTGTTGGTCATTAAGCTATGTCAGAACAACAACATAAGATGTATCTGATGATAAGGTGTATAAAGTAAAAGGATTAAGAAAATTGGGGGTAGTTAAAAATGGAGCATTGATAATGGATTGTTTGATTAAATCAAATGCTTCTCTTTCGTTATGTCCCCACTTAAAGACTGAATTTTTATTAATCATGGTTTGCAAAGGTAATACTATTTGCGAAAAGTCAGTGACAAATCTTCTTACGAAATTTATATGTCCAAGAAATGACTGCATACTTTTCTTGTTATGAGGAAAAGGAATTCTTTTAATCTTTTCAATTTTTTCAGGATCAATATAGATACCTCTCTTAGACACAATGAATCCTAAAATTTTCCCTTAATCTAAAGCAAAATATGACTTCTTTGGGTTTAATGAAATTCCATACTTTTTAAATCGCTCAAAGACTTGCTTTAGGTCATTCACATGATTGCTTGCTTATCTAGAAAAGACTGTAATATCATCTAGATAAATAACCACTGTTTTTTTAATGAGTCCTCTAAAAGCTATGTCCATGGATCTTTGAAAAATGGCACATGCATTAATTAACCAAAATGGCATATTTTGATATGCGTAAGTTCCCCACTTAGTCCTGAATGTAGTCTTTAATCTGTCATCTGGATGTATGAGGATTTTTTTATATCCTGAAAATCCATCTAGAAAAGACATAAGTTCAGAACCAACTACTTTTTCCAATACTTGTTCCATGGTTGGTAATGGAAAATTGTCCTTTTGACATGCTTTGTTTAAATTCCTAAAATAAATACAAATCCTAATATCACCATTTTTCTTCCTGACAAGAACCAAATTTGAAACTCATTCAAAATGTCTAACTGGAAAGATGATCTTTTCTTTGAGGAGTTTATTCAACTCTGTTTTGATTTGATTTTCAAGATTCAGGTGAATTGTCCTCAAATTTTGCTATATAGGTTTCTCATTTGAAATCACAGGAATAGAGTGCTGAATAACAAAAGTGTCATATGTTTTAAGATCGGTTTAATCCCAAGAAAAAACACTTTTTTAAGTCCTTAATAATTTGACAAATGATAATGTCTCATCAGAAGATAGACCAAGACCTAAATTGAAATTTTGAGATTTATCATGAGTTTCGAGATTTACTAACTCAAATCTTAAGGCTGATCTTTGAGTTTTAGAGTTAGTAACTCTTTTAAACCTATCTTTTAGATCATGAGGGTCTTCTAATATGATAACAGACTTAGGAATTGGATTTTCATCTTGTTCACCCTTTATCTGAGTGTCATGTTCACTTTCATCTAGAATTTGATTATCATAAGATCCTTTAGATGTAAGGAAATCTATGGTATTTGAATCATTATTAAATGCTTTGCAATAGGTAATATTGTCAAGGACAGATGGTCCAAAAATAAATTCAATGGAGAATCTATCAGGACTAAATCCTTGAGATGGAATTAACTTCGATGCCACATTAGCCAATAAATTTTCACTAGCATTTTGTATTCTAGGAAGGGAAGAAATAGTGAAATCTAAGAAATGAGTTCTCAATTCCCGGACTAATGATTGGTAATGCTTTAAATGTCCAAAATTACAATGGATGGTATTTCTTACTTGTTTGACAATGATTTCCGAATCTCCTAGGAATTTCAGATATTTGATGTTGAGATCAATTGCTTTGTACATACCTTGGATTAATGCTTCATATTCTGCTATATTGTTTGTGCAATTGAATTCAAGTCTGCAGGCTAACATGGTTTTTTCTCCTTTTGGGCTTATTAAAATACAGCCAACTCCTGTACCATATTCTAATTTAGAAACATAAAAATAAAGAATTAAATACTAGTTTATCTACAAAAATTTTACATTTAGAAGTGTCTGTTTGGGAAAAATTCTTGATTTGAGAGATAATTGCATTATCGAAAAAAGGTGATGGTTGAGCGTTAAAATTTCCAAGAAATATTATTATTATTATTGCCGTGTAATTTCCAATAATATTATTATTGAATGTTACTGGCTCGTTTATCCCTTTAAGATCAATGATTGTATGCTTCATGAATTTCTCTTGGTCTACGCGGATTTGATTTGGCATTCCATTGTGGGGTAGCCACATATGCGACTAGTTGGTTGCAAAATATCCATGAAGATTTTAAGGCCAGTCGCTTCTTAAAACTAAACTGTAAACTCCAGAATATCAACCACCAATATATCAATTATCTGAGCAACCTTAGGGTTTGATGATAGTTTGATAGAGACATAATTTATTTCTCCTACAACCTCTACTTTAGGTCTATCAAGTTGTACTATATGAACAAGATAACTCTGATGAGTTGTGTTCAACTTAGCAGAAACTGATTTTGGCATGATATTAGAGGAATCCCCTGAGTGTATTAAACAATTGTGGAAATTTTTATTATAGATCTCATACGTTAAAATAAATGGAGGAGTATTAGAGATGGATCGATCACCTATCATAATCAAATCTTTAGCATCTATTTAAGTTGAAGGAGAAGGGGATTTACCCATTTTATCAACAACTTGGACTACTAGGTAAGGTTGAAGCCGGAACTACATTTAAATCTCTAAGTAAGATTTTACGTTGCTTCTTTATCTTATTAATTTCATGAATTGAAATATTAGCCCCAATATTTTTCATATCCTTAACTAAATTATACTCAATAGTGTCAGAAACTACCATTTCCTTTCATGTATGTGGAACATATGAAGTAGAAGGGTTTGTTTGTGTAGTCTTAGATGTAGAATTTTTACTTACTATTTTATCTTTAGCAGGCATTAAATTCTTCCATTTCTGATTTGGTTCCATTGCTTCAGTGGTATTCTTGCTCCTTGTAATCACAGGTAAATATTCTTGTTGTTCCTCATTTGGTAGGATAAAATCCCACATTCCATTTAGTTCAACTTCTTCTACTTCAGTTTCTTCTTCTTCTATTTTAGTTTTTTCTTCTTATGTATTCTCTTCATCTGTATCTTGATCAGACTCACCATTAGATATGATATTCGATGGTTGAGAATTAGAAGACTGATTTTTCTTAAAGTGTTTGAAAGTCTTTTTTGAGCTAGAACATTCAGCAACTTCTTTCTTCATATCCGCCATCTCATTTGTCATAGTCTTTAAAATTCTCTGAAGACCTTCTACATCAAAAGGATCTTTGGATGGCTTCTTTTTTAATCATCTTTGAAGGATACTTTCTTTGATTTCCTATATTATTTGGAATTCTTCTTTTTAAGAGCGATTATGCGTTTCTCTACAGATAAATATTCCTTCATATTTTCTGAAAAAAATGGCTATATTAGATTGGAGAGATGAAATATACCACTATATTTGAACTTCTACACTAGGAACTGCTGTAGCAGGAATTTTATTGAAAAATTTATTAAATCTTGAATTAAAATATTTTATTTTATCCCCTGTTTTAGCCTTTATATTTGATAAATCATTGATGAGTAATGTTTTTCTTTTTTCATCTCCAAACTTAGCTAAAAATTATTCTTAAAACATATTCCAGCTAGTTATAGAGAGGGCGGGTAATGAAAAATACCAGGATCCTACAGATCCTGTGAGAGTATATGGAAATAATCTTACAACACAATATTATTCAACTGCCTCCTTTAAATTATTGGGTAACATGTAATTATGAATGTTTTCTTCAACTAGAAGATCATCATCAGGATTAAATTTAGGTTACCATCTTTCAGGGTATTTTGGGAGAGGATGAAGAGGAGCAGGAATTTGTACAACCCCTCGATTATTCCATGGTCGTACATTTGGTGGAGGTACATGGCCTACCATTAGACCTTGGGTGGATGTGATGGATTGAGTTTGAGTTGAAGAAGAGGCAGGCTCAGTGCTAGAACTAGTTGAAGGAATAGTAGTCTGAGTACTGGAACTAGTTAAAGTAACACTGATTGTTGGAATGGAAGTTGTGGAAGTGAGAGGAGGTAATGGAGGTGAATGGGGTGGATTATTAGATAATACCTCGCTGGTGATTGACTCTAATTCAATCTTCTTTATCTTCCTTTGAGAAGTATCGATGGGAAATTCAAAAGGAGGAATTCCTATCTTTTGAGTTTCTAATCGAGTTAATATTCTTCTGGGTTGTAAAGAGGATGAAACACTAATCTCATATGATTGAGAAGTTTTATACTTTTCAGAAGAAATGCATACTCTCTCTAAATTTTCTATCAAAGACTCAACCTCAGGGGAATTTTGATGAAAATCAAGAGATAGTATGGGTTGAGTATCACTAGGAGACCTAGGAGAAGGATGTTCAACTTTAGATCTTAACGATTTAGATCTAGCTAATGTTATAGAAGTTGCAGGGGATCTAGAGGGAGAGAGACTCTTAGATTTACTTTTAGATTTATCATATCTTCTTTCCATTCAAATTTGGACCTCCTTCTAGTGCCAAAATTTTGAGGCCTCGAAATTTTGTTGCCACAACATGAGGGAAAACCACCCAGTCTGGAACTTAGAGCAGGTCCTTTTCCATTTGGTGTGGTGGCTCCGAATGGGGATAAAGAGACCAGTTTCCCAATAAGGATGATTGTGGGGTGTGTTTTTTTTATATAACATGCAATGGAAAATGATTTTAATCTATCAATGCATTTATCTAAAACTATCTATCCTATTATATACCTGGGGTGTTTCTTCCTTTATGCGATCTAAAAAGATATCCTCCAACTATTAGTAGTGAAGATTATTTAATAGTTGAAAGAGATGAAAATTATGTAAAGATGATTCTTTTAACAAAATAGTTTGATTAAAAGAATTATGAAATGTATATTGCATTAATATGTTTGATTATATATCAGATAAGAAATCATAGACAAATATTAGTACAGAAGTGCATTTAACATTCATTTATGATAACAACTCAAATATATAATGCAAGTAAAAAGATAATTGTCAATCTAGAAAGAAAAACTTAATACAAATGAATTGAATTACCATATATATAAAGTCCTACTCATATAAACTCACTGTAGTTTTATGCTCCTCTTCACCTTCAAGAAATTTAAAGAGTACAATAGTGCAACATCAGTTAAACAACTTCAAATGTCAGAAGATAACAAATGTTGTTCCATTAATCCATCAAAGCATTTACAAACTTACAGAAGTGCATTCTTTGCAATGTTTTTGAAAAATTTATGGACACTTCTCTAAATGCATGAGAAGGGCTTAAATACTAAACTACAATATGTTTAAAAACAGATTATTACAAAATAGTAGAGGAGGTTTCAAACAACCATCCTCATAAAGAGAAAAAATCAACTAAAATATAGGGAAATAAAGTAACAATATAACTATGAATGTTGATCCTCCTTGTGGATTTGATCTCAAAGTTGACAAATATCTAACATATGTTTAAGCTGAGATGGATGCAAAATTGATGATCTGATTTGGCCCTTGAATACTGCATTTGAAAGTGTTGGCTACGACCTTTTTGTTGAATGAGTTAATGACTTCAGGGTTTGGTACTAATGATAAGGTTTGATCAGAAAATTCCAATAATTTTCTTGATCAACCTTATTTTCTTTTTTAATCATTTCTTCCTACATCTCCATCTTTTGTTTCCACTGTGCTTCTAACGACTTGATTTTTAAAAGCACTTTAGATGTGGACTCTTTGATAAGCTCAGCTTTGAAAAGATGTTCATAAAAATATTCAGTAATTTCCATTGTTAACCTTGATGCTTTTTCTGCTGCCTTGTCTGCTTGTCTTAGCTGTGATTCCCAATCCTTAAATAAATTTTCCTTGTGAAATTTATCTACCTAGGGTGGATCGGCTTCCTTTCCTGAGTCATATGCTTTCCACTGAATGAACTCATTAATTTTCTTTTCAATTTTCTCACACTCAAGTTTCCTGTTAGCCACTTGCTGGATCAGGATTTTACTTGAATCACAGTAAGAGTTGGTGATTGAATCTTGTTGAAAAAATACTTCTTGTTGTTGCTTTAGATTTGCATTCATGTCCAGTGATTATTTTATGAATTTCTCTACCTGTGGTTGGCTTTTTAATTTGTTCATTGTTGCTTCTAGTTGCATTTTATTTTCTGCAAGTTGCACTTGATGCTGCAAAGTTAATCTTTCAAAATTATTTTGAAACTGAGACATTCTCAATTCCATTTTCCTGCTGGAGTTTAAATTTTCTTTCTCTAATAGTCTCTCTAACTCTTATATTTTTTCTTCTCTTTTCTTCAGTAAAAATTGAACTTTAGTGGCCTTGTCAATAGTGACAGTAGCATATGCCCCTGCAAACCATGATAGTTTAGTTAAATGTTTAGTAGGATCAGCTAGAGGATCATTCAATAGAATGTCAATAGATTCATTTTTAAGATTTGAAATTGTATCATCTATTCTTCTCCTTTTCCTTCTCTTAACTGCAACCTCATGACCAGGACTGTAAAATACATACAATGAAGGAATTTCATCAATTTGTAAAACTATCTGCTCTGTAGGGTAGGCCGAAATGATCTATCGATCATGAGTTTCAGGTACCTATTGTAGCGAAATTACAGTTTCCACTAATTTCTAATAATGCTCTGGTGTTTGAAAAATGGTAGATTGATCCATATTAGGATTTGGTTGTGGCATTTGTAGTGCTTTAGAAAAAATTTCCCATTCATTCTTCAAATATTTTGGCTGAGATTTTTCTACCTGATCAGGTGTATTTTGGTTGTGCTAAATTTCTTGGGACTATTATCTAGTTCCATTAATCCCTAATTTCTCTTGAATTTCAATCTCTTTGTTTAATTTATCAATTACCTTTTACAGGCTCTCATTTTTGTTTTTGGATTGATTACCAAAGTGATATGAATTCTAAGATTTATGTTCTGATTGCCCTGACTCATGATTAGATTTTTATGGAGATTCATCTTCAGACATGTATTTGGATTCATTATCTAAGCCAATACTTGCATTCGGTATGTTTACATCTTCAACAAACAATAAATCCAAAGGAATTATTTCCAATTTCTTATTTTTGTGTGTTTGGAAGGCTTCAATGTCATTTTGATTGAGTTGACTGGATGCAATTTCTAGTACATCTACGAACTTCTCAATTCCTTGAAAGAAATCATCAAACATATCTATCTCTTTTAGAAAAGGTTTTAATTTCAGCTCTGTGGTGAAACTATTAATCACATCATTGGGGTCGTATGGCCACTTTGGCATTACAGCTAAATTTAATAAATTAATACTTTTTTTGAACATATGAACAATATCAAAAATTGCAAAAGTACCACACTACAAAGGGAAATTAGGCCAAATGGCCTTTTGTGCATCTTTGAGTTTCTTAGAAATACCACTTACTAAAATTTGGTAAGCAATTTATCTAGCCAGTAGCTTGTCAGGAACATAATAGGGCAAGACGTGGGGAGAAGAATAACTCCCGAAAACTCTCACATAGGTGAAATTTTCTTCGGCAAATCATCTGGCAGTGGGAAAAATGTTTGTATTAGCCTCTTTGGAAATCCTAGGGGATTTCTCATTAAATATAATATGATGCATAGGTAGCATCAATTCATTGCAAATTTTGTAAAAACGTAAATGAAAATATGACTCCCAAAGGGATCTGTGATAAATAAGGATTGGAGTGGGGTGTTGGGTTGTCCACTTCCATCCCATGGTAGGAAAACTTGAACAAAATAAAATTGCGTCCATGACATAGGCAGTCATGTAAAAGGGGGGTATTTCTCTAGAGGAAACACTTCTTTTACTTCTATACTGCATGATATTTCTGACCAAATTATCAGACCTGATACTCTCCCAATTCATAATTAAATAATTGACGATTGGATCAATTAAAAAGACCCAATCAACATAAAATCTAGTAGTATCAGGCTTTGCCAACAATCTATATAACATTCTAGCAGCATAGCAATAAGGGGAAGGTAATTGTGTTATCAGGTACATATCAAATTTGTCCTGTTTCAGCTTGCCTTGGTCATCCTTCCATTCCTTTATAACTTTCATCAAGTCTGTATGTTTCTTTGTAAAGCTTTGAATAAAATATTTGTCATAGTTCTGCTGCGGGATGGGTAAGAAATACATTGTACTCAAATCTTCTGTCGTGAATGAACCAATATTCTCCTCCTTTGAATTCCGAAATGTCCTATCTGCTATGTTCAGGTGTTCAATTTCCCACTTAACCATATCTCTATAGGGGATAATCTTTAGCCTCGTTGCTACTTTGTGAAGAAATTATCATGCAACGTCGAAATAAGACGAGTTTAAGGAAACCGACGTGTTTGTTGTAGCAATTTTGGTTATTACCCTTGGCCATTCATTCTCGAATATTTGGTGCATTGCCTCCCCTAAGGAATTGCCGCAATCCTTGTTGCAGGTGGTATCTAAGAATAAGCTAAACATGCCTAAGTCTTCAATAGCTGATGCTTGGGAAATTTTTGTGCCTTTCTTGTTCATTCCAGTTATCCTTACTCCATTACGTGGTTTCTTGAATTCAAGTGAACATAGAAAACTTTAGATCTAAGATGAATGGAGAGAAGGATAGAGTTAAAATGATATAATAAAAAATATGGTGTTCAATCATTCAAAACATGCTCAAATTAGATATCAATCTTTCAAACCTTACTCCCATGAAATGTTGTTAATCACCCATAATTCTTCCTATCAAATCCCTTACACACCTTTACGTAAAATGTCTATTCTATCAATTTAAGATGTTAGATCTTATATCTGGTTGATTAGATATGAATCATTTCGCACACTTCAGCAATAAATATCAATATTGCATATCATAACTCTAAACCATTACTATTTAGTTATGTTTTCCATCACCGATGAATTTCGCGAAATGCGATCTGCGCAAATCACATATCCCAATTTCCATACGGTAATAAAACTTGCATTTGGTTATTCGCTGCAAAATGCGAAGTGCGATAAGGAATCATGTTGATGTGCTTTATCATATATTTGAAGTTTTATGGTTGTTGCTTTATTAATTCATCGGGTCTGACTCATCACAACCTTTACCAAATTGTCATAAGTTGATTGTTTTAAAAGGCGTGATGTGATTTCTTTTTTAAAGTGATGTTTAAAGCATTTGTAACATGAGTTTATATGACTCGAAAAAATTTTGTAGCGCATATCGCAGGTCACAACATTTTATTATGTTTTAACTTATTCATTTGTAAGTTATGTGATTTGCGATTAACGCTAAGAAATCAAAGCGAAAAGGGAAATAAATTTATTTACTAAAGGTTTTAGAATTAGGCTAAGATAAAATCAATCTTATAAACTTTATATTTATTTTAAAGGGTCCCCATTTAGTGAAAGTAAATGGGGGGTTGTTGTATAATACAACAACTCCCCAACTGCGCAATCTTTTTTCTCAGTCCAAGCTTGAACTACGCATTGTGCAATCTCAAGGCTTGATCCTGCCCCTTGATGTTAGGTCCCTATAATACTAGTGTAGCCCCCTTATTGTTATTATTAGTGTAGCTCCCTTATTTTTATTATTGTGCACATGTATCCTGCATATTGTTATTTTTGTGCCCCATACAAGTTCACTATTTTTATTGTTGTGCCCTTACATTATTATTGTTATGTAGGCCTTGATTATATTGTGACCCTTTAGAATCCTATATAGAAAATGAGGTCTTTTCATTTTTATCATACAATAATTTTTCATCTATGTAACCTAACACAGGTTTCCCCATCGAAGAGGATATTTCTCAAGTCATTGATCTATATCTTCTCTATTTTATGAGTTGGTTGCATAAAATTTGGTATCATAGCTTCGAATTCTTTGGTTTTTCTTATGCAAATAGGACATCTTGGAATTTTTTCTATAATGTTTTTTCTACAAAGCTTCAGAATTTGAAATTGCAACCATGTGGAGAAGAAATATTGGTGAACCTCATGTATGAATTTTAATTTTTTTTGGCTATATTTTTGGAGATATGATTTGAGGAACTTATGGTTTTTCCAGGTTCCATAATTTCATCTCAAACAGGTTACCAAGAGAGAAGCCTCATAACTTTCGTTTCAAACATCTGATTTGAATTATGTAAAAAGTGACCGAACGTGCACAAACTTTAATTTTTCCTATAGAAACTTTATATTTTAATGTTGAAAAAGTGACACGTGGAATCCCATACAACTTCGATCTACTCAACCATTCCATAATGAGGTCATTATGGGATATTTGGCATTACTACATATTGAAAAATCCAATATTGGTATGACTTGTGGCATTGGAAAGAATATTTAGAGGGCTACAAGAAGCCCAAAATTCAGACCTTGGAGACCCTAAATTTAAGAGTTACAACCATTTCAAGGTTGAGCTCCTAAAAGAAAGAAAAAGGTGTGTATGGTTTTTAAAATTGCATAACTTTTGTTTGAAAAATCTGTTTGAAGTAATTCCAAGGTAATATTGAAGCATAAATAGAAGTATTGATTTCTAAAATTCCTCCCGAATAAAATAATTCCACACCCATTCAACCCTCAAAACACTCTACTATGACTCATGGAGAGGAATAATTGCAGCATGATATGTCAAAATTATGGGACCAAGTGCAACAAATTTCGCTCTCACAAAGAGAAACCAAAGATGACATGGATGATTTAAAAGCATAAATGGAAGCCAATATGGGTGGTTTGAAGGATGGAATGGAAGCTAATATGGATGGTTTGAAGGATGGAATGGAATATAAGATAGAGGGTTTGAAAGAAGGCATGGAAGGCTTGAAGGAAGGTTTGACAAAGTTGTTGCAAGAAAGGCTTCCCAGTGGTGACAAAGTAATCCATGAAAATCATGATGAGGTCAAAAGGAATATGAATTGTGATTTTAGAAACTCCAATCTTTGGCTTAGAACCACCACATCCCAAATATCGATATGAGGAAGTTTGATGATAAGGATCCAATAACATGGATACTAAAAATGGATCAATATTTTGATCTCCATGATGTGTAACACTCACAAAAGTTATGCATTGCAACTTTATATTTATAACCCAATCAGTTTGTATGGTATTGATAGCCTTGTTATCGTAAACCACTTTTTTCTTGGTCAATTTTTACAAAGGAAATGATAGAACACTATGAGGATACAAAGATAAACACCTTATTTATCCAATTGATGAATCTCAAACAAAAGGGTTCAATGGCAGAGCACATTGAAGAATTCCAATAATTGAATATTAGGGTAATAGATTTTCTAGAGGAGAATATGGTTTATGTATTCATGGGGACTTTAAAGGATAATAGTATAACATGAGGTTCACCATTGGGAACCTGATTCATTGTAGAAGGCATTCAGGGTGGCCAGAAAAGTTGAAATAAACATTATGGAAACAAGGAAGTCTTCCACTCATGAAGTGTTGTTGCTCCTAGCCTTCCACAACCTTCAAGGTTGACACCACAAAAATTGGAGGAAAAATATCAAAAGGGATTTGTTATAGTTGTGATAGGAGATACATTAAAGGTCATAACTGTGTCGAGAAGAAATTATTTTACATATATTGTGAAGAGGAGGAAGAAAAGGAACAAGAAACATCAAAAGAGGAGGATATACACTACGAACCAACACCAAAGAAAGAAGAAATGAATCCTATTGTATCTTGTAATGCATTCGTAGGAATTACCACTCCTAAAACTCTCAAGATATAAGGATATATTAAGAATATAAAGGTAATAATGTTGATTGATTCGGGTAGTACCCATAATTTTACTCATTGTAAGATATCCAAGGAACTAAATTGATTCCTATATCCAGCACCAGAGTTTCAAGTGATGGAACTATAAATTTCTCTAGAAAGTGTCACAATATCAAGTTAACCATATGGTAATAGGTATTGAATATTCCAATTCTCTACATTCCAATGGGTGATGTTGATGTTATACTAGGACTCCAATGGTCACAATCTTTGGGGACAATAGCTTTTAATTTTCAAGAACTTTCCTTGAATTTTTTTGGGAAGGAAAGGAAGTTTAATTATAGGGAATCGAAGGGAAACTAGGAGCAATAATCAGCTCTAATGTCATGACAAATCTTATAAAGAAATAACAAAGAGGTGTAATTGCACAACTATGCTCGCTAGAGGTTCAAACATTGAAATGATATATTTCTCTAGTTCTCCAAAAAGTATTGGACAATAATTCCAAGGTGTTTAAGACTCCCAAAGGCCTCCCACCTATCCGTGATCCAGATCATTCTATTCATTTGATTCCATGGAGTGTTCCTCAAAACATCAGGCCTTACAGATATACTTATGCCCAAAAGAGTGAGATTGAACATATGGTTGCAGAAATGCTAAATGTTGGTAAAATTCAACCTAGTCAAAGTTCTTTATTTTCTCGAGTAGTTTTGGTGCACAAGAAGGATGGATCATAGCATATGTGTCTGGATTATAGGCAGATCAAAAATCTCACTATTAAAGATAAACTTTCCATCCTCGTCATTGACGAATTGTTGGAGGAATTACATGGAGAAATTTACTTCACCAAGATGTATCTTCGTTAAGGATATCATTGAATTAGAATGAAGACTGAAGGCATTCTGAAAACAACATTTAGAAATAATGAGGTTCATTATGAATTTATGTTCATGCCTTTTTTCCTTACTAATGCACCTTCCAAATTTCAATGTTTGATGAGTTCCATTTTCATACCCTTCCTTGGAAAAATTGTGTCAGTATTTTTTGATGATATAATAATCTATAGCAAGTCTTGGAAGGATGATGTTCAACATGTTGACATGGTGCTCAAACTATTGAAGGAGAAAAAATTATATGAAAAAACCTCCAAATTTTCCTTTGGAGTACAAGATGTGGAATATTTGGATCATATTGTACCTCCTGAGGGTGTTAAGGTAGACCCTATCAAAATTAAATCCATTAAGGAATGGAAAATACCAACAACCATAAAGCATCCTTGAGTATTTCTCAGGTTGACAGGGTATTATCGCATGTTTGTTAATAATTATGGGAGAATAATGACACCTTTAACATCATTACTGAATAAATGTGCATTTTATTGGACTCCAGAAGAAACTAAGGCATTTGAACATCTTAAGGATGCAATGTGCCAAGAACCAGTCTTAGCTACACTACACATCACAAAAGCCTTTATTTTGGAATGTGATGCCTCAATAAATGAAATTGGTGTGGCTTTAATGCAAGAATGAAGACCCATTTTTTTCAAATTCGTCCAACCAAAGCAAAGTATTTACACAAACCTATTTATGAGAAGGAAATGTTGGAAATACTACATGCACTAAAGTAATGTCAGCCTTACCTAATGGGAAGACACTTCAAGGGAAAAAAAAAATATGATAGCCTTAAATACTTTTTTGAACAAAGATTATTTTCATAGGAGAAACAAAAATGGGTCATAAAGATGTTGGGTTATGACTTTGAAATTATAAACAAAAAAGGGAAGCAAAATGTTGTTGCACATGGACTCTCAAGAAATGTTGAGGACTGTTAGGTCTCCAAAATGTCTTTAAAATGACATATATTTTCACTTCATTCACATATCATTTCACCTTTATGACCTTCATTCCACCACTTTCTCACTATATAACCCTACATCTCTATCATTATATAGGTTCATAATTGTATTTTATTAAAGTTATATTTTTCAAGTGTTTATAGTTAATTAACGATTAAAAATTATAAAAATGACATGTACTTGCTAATACCTAAAAGTGGCTTGAGTTTCATGACAAGTGTAGGCATTTTGGAAGCTTCCAGGACACTATTATGTGGCCTCCAAGGATCAATTTAGAATTATATTCAAGATTGGAAGAAGATTTGGGATACAAATAAACCATATCTCATGGAGAAAAATCATGGTCAAAGAAGATATGTGTCTCATCATTACCTATCTAAGTTTTAACTCTATGATATTTTTAGGGATCTAGGGAGAGAATAGTGAATCCTCATTAATGAGGTAGCTTCTTATGTTTTTGTATAAATAGGAGAGCCTTATCCTCTCAAAGGCATGTGTAAAGTTTGGAGTTATGCTCTTTTTTTGAATAAAGAATTGGATTCCAGGCACCATACTCATGAGTTTTATTTCACTTTGATTTAGTTTTGCTTGCATATGGAACCTCTTCACTTGCCATCCTCATGCATCATTGGATTGGCCACCTGAATGAGTGTGATAATGTATCATAATTTCATTCATTTCTTAATGTTTAGTTTAGTTTTCATTTCATGCTCTGTTATTGTTTCCTTTATGTTCATTTACATGGTTTCAAAAGTTAAGTTTTCATATTCTTGTTTTGATTGTGTGCTCTTGCATGTTTAGATGGATTGGTTACTTTTATTTTATTGTAGTTAAGGTTGTGTAGATTTCAATTCTTGCAAGAAGTTTAGATTTTGAATTCATGAAGTGTGCCTAGATTAGATTTCCAATTCTATGCAAATGTAAGTGTGTCGTAGTTTAGATTTATATTTATGCATGTGTGATAGTTTAGATTTCCACTTATACATATGTGGTAGATTAATATTTCAATCCTAGTAAGTGTGTTTTGAATGCTTTCCTAGATTAGATTTCCTATTTTCATAGATTAAAGATTTCTTACTTTCCTACACTAGATTTTTTTTTATTAGCATAAAATTACTTTCCTGTCATTAGATTAAGTTTGATTTCAATCATGCAAGTATGTGTATAGATCATCCTTTCATTTCATGCAAAAAGATTAGATTTATTTTCATTCCTATATTAAAAGATTCGTTTTCAAGAGATTGTGTGCACGTTCATATTATACAACTTTTGTGAATAGGATTTGAATTTCCTTTCATAGATTAATTTTTTCCTTTACATAGATTGATTTCAATTTCCTTATGTTTTTGGTTTTTCATCATTTGGTTTCGTAGTTAGATTAATGTGAATTGGAAGTTAATTTCTAGCATATATAATGCATGTATGGTTCACAAGTTTTATGAAACCTCCAGGTTGACGTTAAATGATAGGCAATTAAGTTGCCTCAACATTTTGGCGTCGTTGTTGGGGAAGTGTGCATAGAAACTAGCCTTCAGTCTAGAGTTTTTTTTAGTTATTTATTTTATTTTATTCCTAGATGTATGGTTAAAACATGTAGATGCATAAATCATTTAGCTTCATACATTTTAATCATCTTTTTGTAGAATAAATTTTTTCAATACTAACCATTTATGGATGAAATATCTAGAATGCAGATGAAACATTCTTCGGAGCACAAAGACTATATTGAAGAGTGGTTTCAACAAGTAACTATGTCATGGCATTAATTCAGCCTTAAACTAATCTATGTGCCGGATCCAAAAATGAAAACGATTTCTCATGTCCTGACACACAATTAGGTACATTTTGCAAATTTGGATATAAGCATTTCAAAAATTGTAATCTGTAAATGGATCCATTGGAAACATTAAAATACTTAAAAAAATAAAATAAAAATCTTTTAAGTAGGTTAGCAAAATAAAATCAAGCTTGATTGCATTTTTTAATTCAGACTTTAAAATTTTTAGATTTTATTTATTTTCCTGCATTTTTCACTAACCCAACAAAAATATTTTAAAATAAAAATAATGTTTATGAATAAGTAAAATGTAAAATTTGAAATAAAATCAATTCTCTTTTGTTTTTTTTTTCATTTCCTTTTCAATAAATTTTAAAATAAAAAAATGGAACATATAAAAAAAAAAAAATTAAACAGAACAATAAAAAAGTTAAAAAGACAAACCAAACAAATAAATCAACTGCTCCATAATAAAAACCATACTAGGCAGATTAAAAATTCATTTAGAACAAGGATTTGAATGGATAATGGTTGCGGCTAGAGGAAACAACGAATTGCAGCTTTCAATTCAACCTTTATACGACTTGGTTTTTGCCTTCGACCAACAAATAAAAATATATAATGAGAATTCTATCAAACATTGGTTCAAATCATGTGGGTTTCGGTGGATGGTTTCATTTCTTAAGGAAAATTCCTATTGAAACAAACCTATCTTGTATTCTCCCAAATCAACTCTGTAATTGCCTCCTTGCTTTTACTCTGGGCAAAACCAGAATGCTCCAACCTCTGAATAGAACATAGAAAAATATTTCACTTCTAAAAAATCGAACTTATAAAAAAGCAATGAGTGCATGCAACAATTATTAAAATCAATTTTTTTTCTCAATTAATATCTAGAGTTCGATTTTCCAAAAGAAATAGAGGTAAGTATCTACCAATCAGGGTTCGATTTCAAGTGAAGAGATGAAATCGATTTTGAATTCTGAGGGAACAAAGGGTTAAATTTCTCATATACATATTCAATTTCAATAAGAGAAAGAAACCAATTTCAATTTCTCAAGAGATAGAATATGAAATTTTCTTTGCTCATTTCAGAATTTAATTTCGATTTCTTAGGAACAAAAAAAAATATTTATCTTGAACAATTAGGGGCTTCTCCTTGTGAAAAAGGTAGTATCTCAACCATAAAATTTGATGCAAAAATACAATGATGGACAACGAACCAGAACATCCACCAGCATTTGATTTTGTTACTTGAGCATTTGCTAGAATGTGTAACAACCTTAAAATGACATTTTTAAAACGCATTTTGTGACCAAATGAAAATGAATCTCAGAAAAATAAAACATGGGTTTTTCTCAAAACGGGGTGAATTATGTTTAGAATTAGATATTTCCTAAAAAATAGTAACCTTTTCATATATGTTAGGGGTTCTATGGAGCCTTATTTCCCAGATTGCAAGAGAAAAACGGTTTTCAATTAAATTCCCAGAAAACAGTTGTGTCTATGATCCAATTTTTTAGATATATAGGAGGTAGATCTGCCAAGATAATGCTCCCTGATATACAGGACGTGGATCCAGCACGGAGACTTGAACGTGAAGTTTGTTTTAAACTGTATTCCTTGTTTCAGAAGAGTTGAATTCATTTTTTATTTCGGGAAGCATTGCTCAGCAATAAAACTCAAATCTTTGATCTGATCTTTGATAAGCGTACAATTTGGGAGCTATAGTGTGATGACAAAGGATATCCTATTAATATTCATGAAAATGATAAATTCATGGTAACATGCCACCGTCTTGGTGGTGCATTGACATCACGAAAAGGAAAGGCATAGTTATGGCTTGCTGTAATTTTGATGTGAGTTTTTGAGATGCCCAGAAGCATTGTGTTGCTATGATTATCCATTTACTTGTAGATGTTTTGCACTTTTCTATTCTTACATGTTGATTGTAGCATTATTACAAGAAATTTTTTAGTTCTATCAGAGTTTTGAAGTAGGATGTTGTGTTTCAAGTTCCATTTGCAGAGTGGTTTGATTAACTAGCCAACACTATTTCTCCCATGAAATGCCCATACTTGTGAACTCCAGCCTTGTGTCTTTATAATTATCTTATGCACCAAGTTGCACTGTAATCCATGTAGGCATGCATTCTTGTTTTAAGCAGGCATGTCTTACTGAATTTACTTTGAGTCTGATGGAGAAAAGGATATTAATGCATAATCAGTCTTTTGATTAGTTGATGACAATTATCTGGATAAATTAATTGTTTTGTGCTTGATTTGAGAGATTTCTACCAATGATTTCTTTGTTTCATAAAGTGTTAATGTTTCTTTGAGTCTTGCAGAAAAAGTAGCGAACAAGCTCACGACATCAACAACTGAAAATTTTTCTGGCATTGCTCAGCCAAAGAAGATTTACAGGTAAAAAATAAATAAATTAAATAATATATAAATAAATAATGTTTACTGCATCAATAAATAATTAGGGTATTTGCTCATTTTTCTAGAGAAGGTGATGATTAAAATTGAAAGATCGGATTGATTATTTTGCATAGATGTGTGTACTTAACTGTCTGTTCAGGATTCTAGCTACAAAAACTATGCAATTCCACAGCTCAAAAAAAATTCTGTAGCTCTGAATTTAATGATCTATTTTGTTGACAATGCATTCTAATCAAAATTCATGATTGGAGAAAATTGATAAAAAGTTGTTGTGAGGGTCCATTTAAAACAAACTCGTCAAAGCAAGAAACAAAGGAAAGAATCAGAAAACACAAGACACAATTAATTGAATAAAGGCACAATAGCTCACCTTAACTAAATTTAATTGCAAATTGAATTTTGTTAACATTGATTTTTTGGATTGTCGATATCATGGTCAAAATTTATCATTGGTTTTGTCTAATATTATGTTTTCAAGCATGATGCAGGGAAGAATAAGAACCATAAGGATGCTTTACCTACAGGGTCGAATGTCGAATTTTGATCGAAGATTTTTTTTGCAAGAATCATTAAGCATTCGAAAAATAATATTTCCTTATCTTTAAGAAATACTATGCTTCAAATGTAAATTGAGGACATTGTGCATATCATCATTTATTTTAGAAATTGGATTTATTATCATAATTGTGAAATTGGACTCACCATGATAATTTGAAATGAAGACACTTCATAAACCTGTTTTACTAACCATTAATAATGCAAAATTGTTTTGCGTATGTACCAACAGAAATTGATCGCTTCTCTTTGAACACACTTATGTTTTATTGCAATATTAGTGCCATGTTTGTTTTCAGGTTCTAGGACAATCGAAGAATTGAAGGAGGCCAATTTATGCATAATTGGTTTTCTATGACCAATTTCAAGAAACATGAACCAAATTAGATCCATTTATATCATTCGTAAATTTCATCACTTTTCTTCTCCAAACTCACAAGCTATTCAAGCATTTTCGCTAAACATCATTGTCACCATTTTCCTTGCAAGTGTTGCATGTTTCCTTCACATTTTCCATTTACATTTTCCATAATTTCCATTCATTTTTAGTAACTCATTAATAAAGACATTCAGCCCGCTTACATGTTGATTTGTCGTTCTTTTTCCATTCACTTGTTTGCCCCCTTGTCATTTTCCTTTCCATTAAATAAATCCTGCTTTATGAAAATTTTCAACCATGTTCCTTCCAAAATCATTATTCCATACTCGTGTTAGAGTGGGGGATTCATTAATGCCTCCTTTCTAACAAGTATTTCTCTATCGACATCAACACATTATCTAGGATCAAGGCTAGAGTACTTATTAGAACCTTGAGGCTTGTATGCATTAATGACAATTTCTCTTGCTGCCAATCATGGGAATACAACAATTTACCTTGATCGTTGGATCTTGCAAGTGGCTCGACATCAACTCATCTATTCACAATTTGCAAGATGTACTTAGGTACCTTGGCACTCGTAGACATTAATGGTGAGTTTACCTCACATTGGTTAATGACATTCGTTAATAGTCAATAATACAATGAGTTCTCTGCATGCTAGGCAACAATACATTTTTCGCATGACTATAATTTTACCATCAAGTTTTGTAGTAGGTGAATACTATATCACTTCAGCATTTTGCAGTGAATACAACATATTTAGCAGCAGAAACAAAGAATCCACTTTCGCGACCTCGTCCACCATTTATGAAACCAAGAAGCACATGAAATTCTACATTATATTCCATGATTCAGCAGCAGTATCTACACTCCTCTGCATATACATAATTTTTCCACTTCTTAATTAAGTAAAGGTATGTTCTTTTCTAGCTTTTAATCAAATATTTCCTTGTATACTGAAATTATAATTTTTGCAAAATACTTTACCATATTTCCTTTCTCATTTAAAAACCAAAAAAACCTTTAGTTGGGGGGTGGGGGGGGGGGCAGGAGCATCCATTTAGATCAATTTTCATATCACTTCATTCCGTTTCACTTCATTTCATCCTAACAAACTTTTCCTAAACAATTATGATTGCATTATGGTTCAAAAATTGTATGATTTTCAAAATGACGACTAAATAATGAGAATGTTATATGGCTGATTTAAAGATGCATTATTAACTATTAAAGGAACCTTGCTGCAACAAAAAGAAACAAGGTATTGATACACAATAACCAATACCAATTAAAATTTGGTTGCCACACAAGAACCAACCAAACATGTTGCAATTCAATATATGACAAGGAATACTTTGCAAAAAGAAATGAAATTGTCAAATATAATCGAATGGAAAGTTTAAATAGCATTGATATAAGCCAAGCTCATTCAAAATAAAATACGTTGCAAGAAAATAAAAGGAATTAATACAATATTTTCATGAGTACATGCAATCACTCTAGTTGGGGGGTATGTTGGGTCTCAAAAATGTCTTTAAAATGACATAAATTTTCTCTTCATTCACACCTCATTTCACCTTTATCACCTTCATTCCATCACTTTGTCACTATAGAACCCTACATCTCTTTCATAAAATAAGTTCATAATTTTATTTTCCGAAAGTTATATTTTTCAAGTGTTTATAGTGAATTAATGATTAAAAATTAGAAAAATGACATATAATTGCTAATACCTGAAAGTGGCTTGAGTTTCATGACAAGTGTAGGTCATTTGGAAGCTTCCAAGACACTCGTATGTGGCCTCCAAGGATCAATTTCGAATTCTCTTCAAGATTGGAAGAAGATTTGGGATAGGAATCAACCATATCTCTTGGAGAAAAATCATGGTCAAAGAATATATGTGTCTCATCATTACCTATCTCAGTTGTAACTCTATGAGATTTTTAGGGATCTAGGGAGAGAATAGTGGATCCTAATTAATGAGGTAGCTTCTTATGTTTTTGTATAAATAGGAGAGCCTTCTCCTCTCAAAGGCATATGTAAAGTTTCGAGTTATGCTCATGTTTTGAATAAAGAATTGGATTTGGCACCATACCCATGAGTGTTCTTTCACTTTGGTTTGGTTTTTGTTTCATATGGAGCTTCTTCACTTGCCATCCTCATGCATCATTCGATTGGCCACCTGAATGAGTGTGAGATTGTATCATAATTTCATTCGTTTCTTTATGTTTAGTTTATTTTTCATTGCATGCTTTGTTGTTGTTTCCTTTATGTTCATTTACATGGTTTCATAAGTTAAGTATTCATATGCTCATTTTGTTTGTGTGCTCTTGCAGGTTTAGATGGATTGGTTAGTTTTGTTTCATTGTAGTTAATATTGTTTAGATTTCAATTCATTCTTTTTCAATTCTTGCAAGAAGTTTAGATTTTGAATTCATGAAGTGTGCCCAGATTACATTTCCAATTATATGCAAGTGTAAGTGTGTAATATCTTAGATTTCTATTTATGCATGTGTGATAGTTTAAATTTCCACTTATATATATGTGGTAGATTAAGATTTCAATTCTAGTAAGTGTGTTTTGAATGCTTTCCCAGATTAGATTTCCTATTTTCATAAATTAAAGATTTCTTGCTTTCCTAGAATAGATTTTATTTTGTTAGCATAAATTTACCTTCTTGTCATTAGATTAAGTTTTATTTCGATCATGCAAGTATGTGTATAGATAAGATTTCATTTCATGCAAGTAGATTAAATTTATTTTCATTCCTAGATTAAAAGATTCATTTTGAAGAGATTGTTTGCACATTCATATAAGACAAATTTTTCTAAATAAGATTTGAATTATATTTCATAGATTAATTTTTTCCTTTATGTAGATTGAATTCAGTTTCTTTATGTTTTTGGTTTGTCATCATTTGATTTCGTAGTTAGATTAATCTAAATTGAAGGTTAATTTCTAGCATATATAGTGCACACATGCTTCGCAAGTTTTACGAAACCTCTTAGTTGACAATTAAATGATAGGTAATTAAATTGCCTCAACAAGGATGTAGAAGGATACTTGGTGCCATTTCTATTATCCAACTGCGTGGATATTTAAATCAAGGGATGAATGGATGAATGATGAAGGGTGTGGACACTCATGTAAATGTTGGCAGGATCATTTATCTGAAATACATTAGTTGGAAAAATGATTCCTTATGGTACAAATATCGCTTATATATTTGTAAAAATTCCCAACTAAAACAAAATATTCTTTTGGAATTGCACACTTCTCCTTTAGGAGGACACTCAGGATTTTTAAAAACTTACCACAGGGTGAAGAAAGAATTTTTTTTGGTTGGCCTTAAATCTAATATTGAAACGTTTGTGGCAGAATTTTTGGTTTGCTAGCAGAATAAAGTTGAGACAATTAAGACCCTGGGACTTCTGCAACCTCTATCCATTCCAAGTCAACATTGGGAGGAATTGTCGATAAGTTTTATTATAGGTTTACCTAAGTGAAGAAAAGAGTGTCCATCATGGTTGTAGTTGATATAATTTTCAAGTATACCCCTTTTGTGCATTATCTATCTTTTTAAATACAATATAGATGTTATTTAATTTATGGGAAATAATTCAAAAACTTCATGGAAACCCAAAGATTATAGTAAGTCACAAAGATCCCATTTCCTTTGGAAATTTTGGGAAAAAGTCACTTTCTTGTTTGGGTACTCAATTAGCTCATAGCTCATCTTATCATCCTCAATATAATGGTCAAACTGAGATAGTAAATAAATGTTTGGAAGGATATCTTCGTTGTTTTGTATCTGATAAACAAACACAATGGGTCAAGTGGTTACCTCTCGCTGAATGGTGGTATAACACTTCCTTCCATACTGCAGCCAAAATGACCCCATTTATGGCACTTTATGGATATCATCCACCATCGATTACATCATATTTAAGGGAAAATTCGAAGGTTCAAGCGGTGTAAAATGACATTGAGCATCAACAAAAATTTTCTAACTCTTAAAGTATAATATCTCTAGCACAAACCAAATGAAACAACGGACATATCAACATTGTAGTGAAAGAGTTTTGATGTAAGTATAGGCATTTTATTGCTATAACCTTGGAACAAATGTCCTATCAAGAATACTAAGAAGAATAATAAATTATCACACAAGTACCACAAATCTCACAAATTGGGTTGCAGCTACATCCTGTGGAGTATACCCAATTATCCATGTTTCATGCTTAAAGGTTACAAGTGACAAGCACCATTTCAAACAATGTTTCTAGAACTTGATGAAAAGAACTTACTCACACTGAAGATTTCACATGGTAGGATAGAATTTTTATGCAGCACACCCATAACTACTCAAGCATTGAGAACAAAATTTTTTTGAAGGAAATGGGCATATTAGGTCCCTATAATTCTAGTGTATCCCCCACAATGTTATTTTTAGTGTAGCCCCTTTAATTTAATTGTTGTGCCCATGTAGACCCCATTTTGTTATTAGTGTGCCTCATAGAAGCCCACTATTGTTATTGTTGTTCCCTTACATTATTATTGTTATGTAGGATCTGATAATATTGTGACCCCTTAGACTCTTATATATACAAAGGATGTATTTTCATTTATATCATCCAAGAATTTGTCACTTAGGTAATGTAAAGGAGGCCCCCCCTCCAGGAGGCTATTTATGAAGTTGTTGATATATGTTTTATCTATTTTGTGAGATGGTTGCATAACACTTCACTACCTGAGCAATGTAATTACGGATTCATTAAGCCTCTCCCTCATCCCGCCACGTAGTTTTGTATCAGTCAACAGATCCTCATACAACATCTTAGACTAGGAGTTTATGGGAATGATCTCGTCTTGTCATGAGTGGATTGTAGATGCAAGAACTCTACCATGATATGGAAATATGATGAATAAGGAAATCAAGAAGGATGACATTCTAGAAGACACATATGGAGCTGAATATATAAGATGATCATCAGAAAAGAGGACGAAGGAACACTAGATTACAATAGAAGACCAAATATTAAGACCGCATGAAGACTCCATCTAATTCATAACCCTTTGGAGGGTAGATATGAAGAATAAATTAGACCTCTCATGAACATGAAGCATTTGATACATCTCTTATTGAAGACAGAAAGAAATAAGCAACAAGAAAGACAACTTGGAACTGCCACATCATCATGCAGTCCATGTCATCACTGTCATGCCATGTCCAGTCATGAGTCAACACATGCCACATAATTGTTGTGGATTATGTAATTATATATTCAAAATGTATTGTAAAGTGGAATTCCAAAGGACAAATTTAGAATATGAAGAGTCATGTAAATTCGAAAAGTCATAGGAAGTCAAATAGACGTGAAGGTAATCAAAGAGTCACCAGAAAGGTGAAGCATCACCTCTTGGTTATATATACACCCTCATTGTATGAGAAACGTTATTTTCACCTTGGCTCCTCTTGCAAGGACTTAGAGAGACAAGCTAGTTATTTTTAGGAGCAAGTAGTGGCTCCAATGCTCCACTATTGGAGATAGTGGTGTTCATTTTATACATGTGTCTTGGAAATTTTACTTAATATCATAAGGCTTTGACAACATGTTCTTCATGTATGGATTATGAATATTTGTAAGACTGTCATGTGAGTTTTTGTATTCAAGTTTGATTTCACCTGTGCTAAATTAGTTGAGCTATTTCGGTTATTTTTGTACTTATCATATTTATAATGTGTTTTAATGGTTATTATCATTGTTGCATATTCATGGAATATTCTGTTGGATATTAGACATATATTCCTTGTTGTATTGGTTGCAATGATCTTTTCATCTTTATGGACTATTCCACGTTTAACAAATTCTTATTTTTTATGTGTGTCACTACTAGGGTGGTACTATTACATATTTCTTAGAGGCTCACTTCTTTCCCCACTCCACAGTAAAATAAATTTGACACAAATATGACTGAACACTCACCATGAACACCCCCTTGATTTTCGAAGGCACATTTGCACTCCTCTCCCTTGTTGATAGTTAAGAGCCAAGGAAAATCTGGCATCCTGCACATGGAAACCAGGCCCTGTTATTACGGATGGGGCTCCTATTCCAAATGGTGTGAGTCAGTGGTACCACATATTGGGAGACCCCCTTGATTGATAGATTTACAACGCTAAGCCAAAAAATGGCTCTAGAAGGAGGGATAAATTTAATATTGTGTTAATTCAAAGTTATTAAATTTAATAATATTAATATTAGATTTAATAATTTGTTTTTACGACATCATAAAATAAATTATAATAAAACTACATCAAATTAATATTTTCAAATATTAGAAATTTGATGTGGAAATATTTATGTCTTTAAAGACTTTAATATATCCATAGGATATGGTTTTTCCCTTTAAAGATTCATTTTACAAATATTTAATGAAAATAACTATTAAAAGATTTTGGGGCAGGATTTTCGATTCTTTGTGCTAAATTAACATTTTTCATTTGATTTAAGAGATGTTATTAGCTTTAGTAAATCTTATTAAAGATGTCTAATATTTTACCTAATTTGGAATTTTAATGTGGTGAATTTTTTTTGTTAAAGGTAAATTTTTGATCCATTAAAATCATGTATATGATAAAGGAAATAATAAACACATGAGATAATTTATTATCCATTCAAATTATATATAATACATAGTTATATTTTAATAATTAATATTAGTTCATTAATAAAATAAAAATTCTAAATTTAATTCAAGATTCAAGCGAATATTTTGGCCAACAATAGTAAAAAATATTTTTATTATTTTTTGAGGACATGACATACTTACACATTGGGGTCATACTGGGTTGTAGAATGTGCCTATCAGCACAATTAACATTCATAATCTAAATTTATTATATATATATGGAGGGAAGAACAAATACATAAAGTGATAGAGGTGGAGAGATATAGGGAGTGACAAGGGAGAGATGGTGAGAGAGTGTGTATGTTTTGGGGTGAGATAGAGATACAGAGAAGGAGAAATGGAAAGAAGGGGGAAGAGAAGGAAAGAAGGAGAGAGGGAGGGAGATACTAAGATATTTTAAGTGTGAAGGAGAGATAGAGGGGGGAGAGAGTCGTAGGGAGGTGAGAGAGAAAGGGAGAGAGAGGAAGGAAGAGAGAGAGGACATGAGAGAGATAAGGAGAGAGGGAGGGAGAGAGAGATGGAATTGGAGGGAAAGAGAGAGGGAGGTAGGAAGAAATACATAGAAATATAAAGGTATAGAGATAGAGAGAGTGAGTGATAAGGGAGATGGGAGAGAGGGATAGAGGAGAGCAGGAGGGAGGAGATATTGACGGGGGAGAGAGAGAATGAAGGGGGGGAGAGAGAGAGGGAGAGGAAGAGGGGATATATATATATATATATATATATAGAGAGAGAGAGAGAGAGAGAGAGAGAGTATGTATATTTTGGGGGTGATATAGAAAGACAAAGGAGAGGCATAGGGAGATAGAGATATATATGGAAGGTTGAGAGAGGGAAGAAGATAGAGAAAGAGAAAGGGAGGGAGAGATAGAGAGATATGGAGAGAGAGAGTGTGTGTGTGTTTTGGGGGGAGGTGATATAGAGAGACAAAGAAGGAGATATGGAGGGAGATATAGATATAGATGGAGGGGGGAGATACGAAAGAATATTTCTTGTACTATATGCACTTGTTTTAGTGTAGATGTTGATTTCTAATCCTATTTGATTTCTTGCAGTAGATGCATTGATTTCAGTGTAGATGTTGATTTCCAATTATATTTCCTTGCTTGCAATAGATGCATTGATTTTAGTTTAGATCTTGATTTCCATTCCTATTGGATTTATTGATATAAATGCATTGATTTAAGCATAGATGGCTATTTCTAATATTTTTTGATTTCTTGCGCTATATGCATTGATTTTAGTGTAGATGTTGATTTCTAATGATATTTGATTGCTTGAACTAGATGTATTGATTTCAGTGTAGATTTTGGTTTCTAATATTATTGTATTTCTTACATTGTATGCATTTATTTTAGGGTAGATGGTGTTTTCTAATCCTATTTGATTTCCTGCATTAGATGGATTATATGTTGTTAATCTTGAGACTGTAAATTATTAAAAAAAGAATTTAAGATTAGATGAATGGGGGAGAGATGGAAGAAGATTTATTGCACTAGATGCATTGATTTCCGTGTATATGATGATTTCTAATCCTTTTTTATTGCTTGCACTATATGCATTTATTTAAGTGTAGATGTTGGATTATAATAATTTATATTTGATTGCTTTCACTAGATGCATTGATTTCAATGTAGATGTGGATTTCTAATCCTACTTCGTTGCATGCACTAGATGCATTGATTGCACTGTAGATGTGGATTTCTAATCCTATTTGATTGCTTGCATTAGATGCATGGATTTTAGTGTAGATGTGGATTTCTAATCCTATTTGATTTCTTCTACTAGATGCATTGATTTCAGTGTAGATGTTGATTTCTAATCTCATTTTATTTCTTGCATTAGATGCATTGATTTCAGTGTACATGTTATTTTCTAATATTATTTGAGTGTTTTCATTAGGTGCATTAGAGGTTGTTATTCTTGAGGATGTATATTATTAATATATTTAGTAATACATAGACAGACACTATTAAGAAATAATTAGTTGTCAAAATTTGTGATACCTAGAATTAAAATGAGAAACATGTGCATAATCAATCCTCCTGCAAAGTGAAAATTAATCCTTGACAAGTTCGTCTCTGTTAATCATCACCAAATAATTACTAATAGATAATAACATATATTCAAAAGTACATATACTCAAAATTACTAATATAGTAATTGCATACAACAATGTATTCAAAATATTTATAAGAGGAAAATGTATATTTATAAACATAAAAACAAATAAAAATATTCTTAAAGGAGATGTGATAATTGTTTAGAGAAATAGATAATGTAAATATTTTATAAATCTTCCCACTCATTAAAAAAATTAAAAAATACATTATTTCTTGTCTTTGTAAAATAAAATCTCAATTTGTTGATTCCTCACGAAGATTTGTCTTTGTAGAGTTTATATCTTGAATCTGATTCAATCATAGAAGAATTTACTATGGGAATTTATGCTTTTTCTTCCTCAACTCACTACCCATTGTGTCCTAATTTTGAAAATATTTCAAATCCTCCAAATTCACAATTTCACAAATCATATTTTAAGTTAATAAAACATGGTGAAGTTTCATTTTGGAAAAGGAAAATGGTGGATGAACATATTTATTATGAATTTCAATTTCCAGCATTGAATGGAAGTAATTTTTTGGTTCAGGTTATTCATGAAATCTCTCTGATATGTACTTCTTCAAATATAGTATCAAAATAATATTATGACTTCAATAATCTATTTAATGATATTTAAACATATGCTCAAACCAATATTTCTAACAACTTCCATCCAACTAATAAAGATCTTGTTGACATGACTAATATTGGTTGTCTACATATAATTTCTAATCTGATAAATCCCATGAAAATGGATCATCCACCATTTGAAGGTTTCGCGGGGGTTTCACTCAATGAACCTAAGACATAGAACGTGCGTTCATGGCATACTAAACAATACCCTTAATTTGACTACATATTGGAAATTACCTCTAAATAACACTTTATTTAACCCCCTACCAATATGAATCCAATACAACTTCCCAATTTAAGAAACCCCTACTTTCACTAGATATTGTAGGTATCCATATTTTCATTAACTTTTTTATACCTCTTTATATTTTTTCATTAACTTAGAGCTCCATTTTTTATAAACAACATATAAAACCATTTACCCCTATTATATTCTCAATATATTATGTCATTTTTTATTTAATATATATCCCCCAATATGAATGCCTATCGTATGGTATTTCTCCCCTAGTGAAGCACCCATGGAAGCTTTAGGAACTTATTGGGAGAGTGAGGCACTTCAGCCATCACTAATGGTTATGCCAAGTTCTCACGACTCTAACCAGATCCTTGAACTGAGTCAAATTAGGGTTTCTTCACAAAATTTTATTCTCAGCATAGTCTCACTGGATATAAGCTCATTCTTTAAAGACTTCCAACGTTTTCAAGTTGGTGCTCTTAATTGTCAAGATAGATCCTCCGATTGGATAGACGAATCTTGTCGAGTTAATTATTCTTCAAGAAAACAACATTTAATCCTTATTTTATTCAATCTACAGTTTGAATGGAAATATTCATGGGATGTACAAGGTTTCAAAGCCTGCTTTTTTATTACCAAGACAGATATGCTCACTGACTGGAATATTAATTTTTGTTAAAATATTTTTTGAATAATCGACTCTCCATCTCTCCTGTGCATGTTAAGAAGCTAATTATTTTTGTTTTTTCACAAGGAAATATCTTGGGAGATAATGGATAGTCATATCATCTTGCAAATAAAAGCTTATATTCTAAGCGATTGATTCCTCACCTTGATGTGAGTGTGCAAAAGATGAATACTAAATTTTATTTTACGCATGTTTCATCCAAGGAATTTTTTAAACTTCTTTCATCATGTTCTTAATATACCATGTATCTTGATTGGTTTTCTTAATCTGATATACTAACAATCAATTTTGATTCCCTATTCCCATGTTTCTATCCTAGTCAATGATCATATACGAGGTGATGATATTTTATATTTTGAGGAAGAAACCAATGGATTCTTATCCCATGTTTATTTTGGGTTTGTTGATGGTGATGGACCTGCCAACATTCAGGGAATATCCCTAATATGAAGCCCCAACTATAACTCACATAACTTGGTGCAGGATTCCCATCTAGAATACGGTCGGGTTGTCGATGCAGTGGGTTTTAATGATATTCCTTGGCTGCAATAACACATAGAGTGATGTATGGTGACTTTGGTGAGAACAAGTGTGTGACTCTACAGAAAGTAAAGTGTAATTCATGAAGGTTCTAGCACATTAAGGTAAGGTGAGTGAGCCCCTTAGAAGCATGTAATAGTACGCATCTTGAAAGGAACACATGAGAATAAAGACATCACAATCTAATATGTGATATAGTTCAAAAGCTAACAGTGATGGAGTAATACAACAACACGCATTCAACAAGATTCATACCAATGAAAATGAAATAGTTCATAATCACAAGCGTAAGTGAAATAACACACATCGCAAATACAACAAGAATAGTCCTATTAAATTTACAACATATGCATGAAAACATTTCAGCTCTGAAATTTTATTAAATCAAAAGTTCCAATCATACATATACAATTAACAGACCGCTAGTCCCAATAGTGGAATGTGAATTCAACATCACCTGATCCTCCAAAGAAATATTCTCCCTCTATGCTATAGAGAAGCCAAGGCTCTCACAAAACTCCCAAGATCCCGATTCTAAGTGTAAGCGTAGCTAAAATCTTGTCTCCCCAAAATCCCTTTACATGAGTTATGATGATGTATTTATACTAAAAGGTGTGACTCTTCACCTTCCCCTGTGTGACTCTTTGACTTCGCTCATGACTCTTCAGCTTATTTAGAACTGAATCTTCAATTAAATTACATAATGACTCTTCACATTCCATAATTTACACTTGGAATTTCACTTACAAAATATTTACAAAATAATATTACAATTTACGTGTACCCATAAGGACAGAATTTGGTAGAGCCAACTAGAAAACCTAATAATACAAAAAACTATCATGCTTGAGTTTGGGGAAACTATAGCTCAAAAAATTACACTTGATGTTTCTTAGTCATGTAATGGTGCCAAGCTCTATATTGCATAATGAGTCCCTAAAACTACGAGATGATGTTAGGTTGTAAGCAGACTCTAGCCTCCATAGAATCTAGGTACACTAACTTGGAACCAGTCTGTACGTATTCCTTTATCATGAGCAGCATCACGTTGATTTGGATAGGCCACCGATGTACTTCTACATTTTTTTCCTATTCACCTGATGATCTTCTCTAGTGGAAATCTATATGCAATGCTCGAAGTATTCATTAATCCCTTACTTGACCTAGTTCTGGCATTTGGCTTCGGTTAGCGAGCCAACTGCAACTTCACCAAGAAATCCAAGTTTTTATACAAACATGCATACAAGGCTTGAATGCTATCAATGAATGAGGAGAAATATTCATTATTTTATATGAGTATCCAAAACTTTTATTTCTCTAGATCTTCCTCCTACTTTTTTTTCTTTCCTAGTTTTGGTCGTAACACTTTGCATCGCATTAGAAATTCATGCATGAAAACAATGGATACTTGCACAACCTTAATAGTTTTGGAAAATTCTCTACACTTCTATTGCAAGATGTGCAAGTGGAAAACTTCCGTATGCATGGTAACAAGGTATGCATAAATATTTTTCATGGTCTCTCCTAGTGTCAATACTTCGATGAGTATTTTTGCGTTTAGCTCCTGCAAATGGACCTGTGCGAAAGCTACATTCTGATTTTCTGCCCGGATATGTTCAACCTATTGCCTAAAAACCTACAAGTTCTTTGCCAATTTATTTTTCTCATCCATCAAGTACTTAGTGTTTGACTTTGTTCCTCATGCGACGACCACACTAGCTATGGAAATGGCATTGGGATTCTTCCTCGTGTATGCCACAATCACCCTTTCTCTAATAAATGTAGGAGATAAGAGGCCATGCATAAAAATTTTCTTTCACATTTGTATAATATTTTATTGAAGTTCAGTGTAAGAAATATTGTATGTATCCATAACTAGATCATCATCAAGAGGAGAAACTTCATCTTCCTCACTCAGAGCTAACTCCACTACTGCAGGGGGTGGATACTGAATGGTGACATGTTGTGTGTTTGGCTTCAAGTCGACATCTTGATTCTATGGCCATGGTTCCTCATCCATGCCTTTGATCTCAATCAGTTGTTCAATTTGATGAGTAAGATCTTGGTCCTGCATCTATCTGCTCTCCTTATTTAGTTGTTAGTTTTGTCATTTCTCCTCATCTTGTATCTACATTTTTTCTTATAATACTCTCTTTTCCTCGCTTCTTCTTCCTATTTCTTATTTTATTCATCTTATCGTTTTTTTTTTTCCTCATTCAATCTCCTCTGCTCTTCACTCTTTCTCCACTCTTCCCCCTACATCCTTTGTTTCCTCCTTGCCTCTACTACTAAACTCACTTTCACAATAGTTGTATCAATTTTCATATCACTTCATTCCGTTTCACTTCATTTCATCCTAACATACTTTTCCTAATCAATTATGATTGCATTATGGTTCAAAAATTGTATGATTTTCAAAATGACGACTAAATAATGAGAATATTATATGGTTGATTTAAAGATGCATTATTAACTATTAAAGGAACCTTGCTACAACAAAAAGAAACAAGGTATTGATACACAATAACCAATACCAATTAAAATTTGGTTGCCACACAAGAACCAACCAAACATGTTGCAATTCAATATATGACAAGGAATACTTTGCAAAAAGAAATGAAATTGTCAAATATAATCGAATGGAAAGTTTAAATAGCATTGATATAAGCCAAGCTCATTCAAAAGAAAATATGTTGCAAGAAAATAAAAGGAATTAATACAATATTTGCATGAGTACATGCAATCACTCTAGTTGGGGGGTATGTTGGGTCTCAAAAATGTCTTTAAAATGACATAAATTTTCTCTTCATTCACACCTCATTTCACCTTTATCACCTTCATTCCATCACTTTGTCACTATAGAACCCTACATCTCTTTAATAAAATAATTTCATAATTTTATTTTCCTAAAGTTATATTTTTCAAGTGTTTATAGTGAATTGATGATTAAAAATTAGAAAAATGACATATAATTGCTAATACTTGAAAGTGGCTTGAGTTTCATGACAAGTGTAGGTCATTTGGAAGCTTCCAAGACACTCGTATGTGGCCTCCAAGGATCAATTTCGAATTCTCTTCAAGATTGGAAGAAGATTTGGGATAGGAATCAACCATATCTCTTGGAGAAAAATCATGGTCAAAGAATATATGTGTCTCATCATTACCTATCTCAGTTGTAACTCTATGAGATTTTTAGGGATCTAGGGAGAGAATAGTGGATCCTAATTAATGAGGTAGCTTCTTATGTTTTTGTATAAATAGGAGAGCCTTCTCCTCTCAAAGGCATATGTAAAGTTTCGAGTTATGCTCATGTTTTGAATAAAGAATTGGATTTGGCACCATACCCATGAGTGTTCTTTCACTTTGGTTTGGTTTTTGTTTCATATGGAGCTTCTTCACTTGCCATCCTCATGCATCATTGGATTGGCCACCTGAATGAGTGTGAGATTGTATCATAATTTCATTCATTTCTTTATGTTTAGTTTAATTTTCATTGCATGCTTTGTTGTTGTTTCCTTTATGTTCATTTACATGGTTTCATAAGTTAAGTTTTGATATGCTCATTTTGTTTGTGTGCTCTTGCAGGTTTAGATGGATTGGTTAGTTTTCTTTCATTGTAGTTAATATTGTTTAGATTTCAATTCATTCGTTTTCAATTCTTGCAAGAAGTTTAGATTTTGAATTCATGATGTGTGCCCAGATTACATTTCCAATTCTATGCAAGTGTAAGTGTGTAATATCTTAGATTTCTATTTATGCATGTGTGATAGTTTAAATTTCCACTTCTATATATGTGGTAGATTAAGATTTCAATTCTAGTAAGTGTGTTTTGAATGCTTTCCCAGATTAGATTTTCTATTTTCATAAATTAAAGATTTCTTGCTTTCCTAGAATAGATTTTATTTCGTTAGCATAAATTTACCTTCTTGTCATTAGATTAAGTTTTATATCAATCATGCAAGTATGTGTATACATCATTCATTCATTTCATGCAAGAAGACTAGATTTATTTTCATTCCTAGATTAAAATATTCATTTTCAAGAGATTGTGTGCACGTTCATATTATACAACTTTTGTTGATAGGATTTGAATTGCCTTTCATAGATTAATTTTTTCCTTTACGTATATTGATTTTAGTTTCATTATGTTTTTGGTTTGTCATCATTTGATTTCGGAGTTAAATTAATCTAAATGAAAGGTTAATTTATAGCATATATAGTGCATGCATGCTTTGCAAGTTTTACGAAACCCCCGGGTTGACAATTAAATGATAGGTAATTAAATTTCTTCAACAAGGATGTGGAAGGATTTTTTGGTGCCATTTCTATTATCCAACCTGCAAGGATAACTAAATCAAGGGATGAATGGAAGGACGATGAAGAGGTGTGGACACTCATGTAAACGTTGTAGCAAGATCCAAGTACATCTGATACATTTAGGTAGAAAAATAATTCATTATGGTACAAATATCACTGATATATTTGTAAGAATTCTTAACTAAAAAAAAATATTCTTTTGGAATTGCAGACCTCTCGCTTAGGAGGGCACTCGGGATTTTTAAAAACTTACCACATGTACAAAAATATTTTTTTTTGGGATGGCCTTAAATATGATATTTAAAAGTTTGTAGCGGAATGTTGAGTTCTCTGACAAAATAAATTTGAGGCAATTAAGACCCCATGCTTGTTACAAACTTTATCCATTCCAAGTCACCATTGGGAGGAATTATCAATGGATTTTATTATAGGTTTACCTAAGTCTGAAGAAAAGAGTGTCATCATGGTTGTAGTTGATATAATTTTCAAGTATGCACACTTTTGTGCATTATCTCATCTTTTTAAAGCCAATATAGTTGTTATTTAAGTTATGGAAATAATTCAAAAACTTCATGGAAACCCAAAGATTATAGTAAGTCACAAAGATCCCATTTTCACTGGAAATTTTGGGAGAAAATTACTTTCTTGTCTTGGCACTCAATCAGCTCATAGTTCAACTTCTCATCCTCAATCTAATGGGAAAAATGAGATAGTGAATTTTTTTTTGGAAGGATATATTCGTTTCTTTGTACTTAGAATGGGTCAAGTGGTTACCTCTAGCTGAATGGTGGTTTAACAATTCCTTCCATACTACAGCAAAAATGACCCCATTTATGGCACTTTATGGATATCAACCACCATCCATCACATCAAATTTAAGAGAAAATTCTGAGGTTCAAGCGGTGGAAAATGACATTGAGCATCAACAAAAAGTTCTCTAACTCTTAAAGTATAACCTCACTCTAGCACAAAACCAAATGAAACAACAGACATATCAATATTGCAGTGAAAGAAGTTTTGATGTAGGAAACTGGGCATTTTTATTGCTACAACCATACAAACAAATGTCCCTAAAGAATGCTAAGAATAATAATAAATTATCACACAATTACTACAAATTGGAGTTACCTTCATCTTCTGGAGTATACCCAATTATCCATGTTTCATGCTTAAAAAAGGTTACAAGTGACAAGCTTTCATTTCAAACAATGTTTCTAGAACTTAACGAAAAGAACTTACTCACTGAAGATTTCACATGGTAGGATAAGAATTTTATACAAAAGCATCCATAAATACTCAAGCATTGAGAACAAAACTTTTTTGAAGGAAAGGGGCATGTTAGGTCCCTATAATTCTAGTGTATCCCCCACAATGTTATTTTTAGTGTAGCCCCTTTAATTTAATTGTTGTGCCCATGTAGACACCATTTTGTTATTAGTGTGCCTCATAGAAGCCCACTATTGTTATTTTTGTGCCCTTTAATTATTATTGTTATGTAGGATCTGATAATATTCTGACCCCTTAGACTCTTATATATACAAAGGATCTATTTTCATTTATATCATCCAAGAATTTGTCACTTAGGTAATGTAAAATAGGCCCCCCCTCCAGGAGGCTATTTATCAAGTTGTTGATATATGTTTTATCTATTTTGTGAGATGGTTGCATAACACTTCACTACCTGAGCAATGTAATTACGGATTCATTAAGCCTCTCCCTCATCCCGCCACGTAGTTCTGTATCAGTCAACAGATCCTCATACAACATCTTAGACTAGGAGTTTATGGGAATGATCTCGTCTTGTCATGAGTGGATTGTAGATGCAGGAACTCTACCATGATATGGAAATATGATGAATAAGGAAATAAAGAAGGATGACATTCTAGAAGACACATATGCAGCTGAATATATAAGATGATCATCAGAAAAGAGGACGAAGGAACACTAGATTACAATAGAAGACCAAATATTAAGACCGCATGAAGACTCCATCTAATTCATAACCCTTTGGATGGTAGATATGAAGAATAAATTAGACCTCTCATGAAGATGAAGAATTTGATACATCTCTTATTGAAGACAGAAAGAAAGAAGCAACAAGAAAGACAACTTGGAATTGCCACATCATCATGCAGTCCATGTCATCATTGTCATGCCATGTCCAGTCATGAGTCAAAACATGCCACATAATTGTTGTGGATTATGTAATTATCTATTCAAAATGTATTGTAAAGTGGAATTCCAAAGGACAGATTTAGAATATGAAGAGTCATGTAAATTTGAAAAGTCATAGGAAGTCAAATAGACGTGAAGGTAATCAAAGAGTCACAAGGAAGGTGAAGCATCACCTCTTGGTTATATATACACCCTCATTGTATGAGAAACGTTATTTTCACCTTGGCTCCTCTTGCAAGGACTTAGAGAGACAAGCTAGTTATTTTTAGGAGCAAGTAGTGGCTCCAATGCTCCACTATTGGAGATAGTGGTGTTCATTTTATACATGTGTCTTGGAAATTTTACTTAATATCATAAGGCTTTGCCAACATGTTCTTCATGTATGGATTATGAATATTTGTAAGACTGTTATGTGAATTTTTTTATTCAAGTTTGATTTCACCTGTGCTAAATTAGTTGAGCTATTTTGGTTATTTTTGTACTTATCATATTGATAATGTGTTTTAATGGTTATTATCATTGTTGCATCTTCATGGACTATTATGTTGGATATTAGACATATCTTCCTTGTTGTATTGGTTGCAATGATCTTTTCATCTTTATGGACTATTCCACGTTTAACAAATTCTTATTTTTTATGTGTGTCACTACTAGGGTGGTACTATTACATCTTTCTTAGAGGCTCACTTCTTTCCCCACTCCACAATAAAATAAATTTGACACAAATATGACTGAACACTCACCATGAACACCCCCTTGATTTTCGAAGGCACATTTGCACTCCTCTCCCATGTTGACAGTTAGAGCCAAGGAAAATCTATAAGAGTACATGGAAACTGGGCCAATATTTTGGATGGGGCTCCTATTCCAAATGGTGTGAGGTCTAATTGGTACTTCATATTGGGGAGACCCCCTTGGTTGATAGATTTACAACATCGCCAAAAAATGGCTCTAGAAGGAGGGATAAAATTAACATTTTATTAATCCAAAGTTATTAAATTTAATAACATTAATATTATATTTAATAATGTTTTCTATGGCATGATAACAAAAATGATAATACAACAACATAAAATTAATATTTTCAAATATTATAACTTTGATGTGGAAATATTTATGTCTTTAAATACTTTCATATATCCATAGGATATGGTTTTTCCCTTTAAAGATTCATTTTACAAATATTTAATGAAAATAACTATTAAAAGATTTTGGGGCAGGATTTTCGATTCTTTGTGCTAAATTAACATTTTTCATTTGATTTAAGAGATGTTATTAGCTTTAGTAAATCTTATTAAAGATGTCTAATATTTTACCTAATTTGGAATTTTAATGTGGTGAATTTTTTTGTTAAAGGTAAATTTATGATCCATTAAAATCATGTATATGATAAAGGAACTAATAAACACATGAGCTAATTTATTATCCATTCAAATTATATATAATACATAGTTATATTTTAATAATTAATATTAGTTCATTAATAAAATAAAAATTCTAAATTTAATTCAAGATTCAAGCGAATATTTTGGCCAACAATAGTAAAAAATATTTTTATTATTTTTTGAGGACATGACATACTTACACATCGGGGTCATACTGGGTTGTAGAATGTGCCTATCAGCACAATTAACATTCATAATATAAATTTATAATAATATAGATTAGTGTGAGATTATTTATGATTATTATATATACTAAAATATAATTAATATGATATTCTGTTTAGATAAAATATATATTTATATATAATATGAAGTGAAAATTCTTTATGAAATTTTGTATAAATAATAGAGTATATTTGTTTAACTTCACATTTATCATTATAATGTTTTAACGATCAATATGGAGACTCCTTCCAAAGAGTTCTCCACAATGGTGCTCTGTCAATTAACCATCGTCACATAATATCATATTTAGGAATTTATTGAAATAATCCATCTTTTTTATTCCAAGTAAATATTTAGTGTTTAGTTGGTGGACCCATATCTCAGTCACCAATGGCCATTTTCATTCAGAAGTAGAACCTTTCCAAACAAAATAGTTTTGTAATTTCCTAATTTCCTTGAACATGTTCATTGGATATTTCGACGTCAACAATAAATATACCAGAATACCCTTTATTATTACAGTAATATGATTATTTAGTTTCATTTTATTATGTTCAAAGTGGCTCACAAAACTAATGCCTTTATTAGGACAATGTTTCTTGGAAATCCATGCAATCTAGCTACTTCTCTTAAGAGTAAGTTTTATATGTTATTTGTATCACTTGTCCTCTTCCAGGATATAAAATGTGCCATTTTTTAAAATATGTCAAAAAATACATAAATTGAGTCATTTCCCTATTGATTTTTTGGTATTCCTAGTATAAAATTCATCCTTACAGGGTCCCACAGTCTATTTGGAATTGGTAGTGGTTGATATAATCTAATATTCCGATTTATTACTTTGGCATATTGACATATTCTCCATATTTCAGTGGTTATTTCTGCATCATGCTTCATTCTTGACCAAAATTAAAATGCCTATAATTGTGCTATAGTTTTTTCTTAGCCAAAATGTCTTGTCAGTCATCAACTATGTTTCTTTTTTATCATATTTTCTCTCATTGAACATCTTGGAATGCATAATTGACTTATTTTTAATGAAAATACTTCTTGATCATGTAATATAACCATGAAATTTTGTCTTTACTTATAGTATTTTCACAAGCAGCATGACCTTCTTTGAAGTCTGGATCATCCAAAATTTGATGAGGTAATATAATATTATTTGATTATTTCCACTATTATTTTATTAATCCAAAGTTATTAAATTTAATAACATAAATTTTATATTTAATAATGTTTTCTATGGCATGATAACAAAAATGATAATACAACATAAAATTAATATTTTCAAATATTATAATTTGATGTGGAAATATTTATGTCTTTAAATACTTTCATATATCCATAGGATATGTTTTTTCCCTTTAAAGATTCATTTTACAAATATTTAATGAAAATAACTATTAAAAGATTTTGGGGCAGGATTTTCGATTCTTTGTGCTAAATTAACATTTTTCATTTGATTTAAGAGATGTTATTAGCTTTAGTAAATCTTATTAAAGATGTCTAATATTTTACCTAATTTGGAATTTTAATGTGGTGAATTGTTTTGTTAAAGGTAAATTTATGATCCATTAAAATCATGTATATGATAAAGGAACTAATAAACACATGAGATAATTTATTATCCATTCAAATTATATATAATACATAGTTATATTTTAATAATTAATATTATTTCATTAATAAAATAAAAAATCTAAATTTAATTCAAGATTCAAGCGAATATTTTGGCCAACAATAGTAAAAAATATTTTTATTATTTTTTGAGGACATGACATACTTACACATCGGGGTCATACTGGGTTGTAGAATGTGCCTATCAGCACAATTAACATTCATAATATAAATTTATTATATATATATGGAGGGAAGAACAAATACATAAAGTGATAGAGGTGGAGAGATATAGGGAGTGACAAGGGAGAGATGGTGAGAGAGTGTGTATGTTTTTGGGTGAGATAGAGATACAGAGAAGGAGAAATGGAAAGAAGGGGGAAGAGAAGGAAAGAAGGAGAGAGGGAGGGAGATACTAAGATATTTTAAGTGTGAAGGAGAGATAGAGGGGGGAGAGAGCCATAGGGAGGTGAGAGAGAAAGGGAGAGAGAGGAAGGAAGAGAGAGAGGACATGAGAGAGATAAGGAGAGAGGGAGGGAGGGAGAGATGGAATTGGAGGGAAAGAGAGAGGGAGGTAGGAAGAAATACATAGAAATATAAAGGTAGAGAGATAGAGAGAGTGAGTGATAGGGGAGATGGGAGAGAGGGAAAGAGGAGAACATGAGGGAGGAGATATTGACGGGGGAGAGAGAGAATGAAGGGGGGGAGAGAGGGAGAGGAAGAGGGGGATATCTATATATATATATATATATATATATATATAGAGAGAGAGAGAGAGAGAGAGAGTATGTATATTTTGGGGGTGATATAGAAAGACAAAGGAGAGGCACAGGGAGATAGAGATATATATGGAAGGTTGAGAGAGGGAAGAAGATAGAGATAGAGAAAGGGAGGGAGAGATAGAGAGATATGGAGAGAGTGTGTGTGTGTGTGTTTTGGGGGGGGGTGAGATAGAGAGACAAAGAAGGATATATGGAGGGAGATATAGATATAGATGGAGGGGAGAGATATGGAAGAATATTTCTTGTACTATATGCACTTGTTTTAGTGTAGATGATGATTTCTAATCCTATTTGATTTCTTGCAATAGATGCATTGATTTCAGTGTAGATGTTGATTTCCAATTATATTTCCTTGCTTGCAATAGATGCATTGATTTTAGTTTAGATCTTTATTTCCATTCCTATTGGATTTATTGATATAAATGCATTGATTTAAGCATAGATGGCTATTTCTAATCTTATTTGATTGCTTGCGCTATATGCATTAATTTTAGTGTAGATGTTGATTTCTAATGATATTTGATTGCTTGAACTAGATCTATTGATTTCAGTGTAGATTTTGGTTTCTAATATTATTGTATTTCTTACATTGTATGCATTTATTTTAGGGTAGATGGTGTTTTCTAATCCTATTTGATTTCCTGCATTAGATGGATTATATGTTTCTAATCTTGAGATTGTAAATTATCAAAAAAAGAATTTAAGATTAGATGAATGGGGGAGAGATGGAAGAAGATTTATTGCACTAGATGCATTGATTTCCGTGTATATGATGATTTCTAATCCTTTTTTATTGCTTGCACTATATGCATTTATTTAAGTGTAGATGTTGGATTATAATAATTTATATTTGATTGCTTGCACTAGATGCATTGATTTCAATGTAGATGTGGATTTCTAATCCTACTTTGTTGCATGCACTAGATGCATGGATTGCACTGTAGATGTGGATTTCTAATCCTATTTGGTTGCTTGCATTAGATGCGTGGATTTTAGTGTAGATGTGGATTTCTAATCCTATTTGATTTCTTCCACTAGATGCATTGATTTTAGTGTAGATGTTGATTTCTAATCTCATTTTATTTCTTTCATTAGATGCATTGATTTCAGTGTACATGTTATTTTCTAATATTATTTGAGTGTTTGCATTAGGTGCATTAGAGGTTGTTATTCTTGAGAATGTATATTATTAATATATTTAGTAATACATAGACGGACACTATTAAGAAATAATTAGTTGTCAAAATTTGTGATACCTAGAATTAAAATGAGAAACATGTGCATAATCAATCCTCCTGCAAAGTGAAAATTAATCCTTGACAAGTTTGTCTCCATTAATCATCACCAAATAATTACTAATAGATAATTACATATATTCAAAAGTACATATACTCAAAATTACTAATATAGTAATTGCATACAACAATGTATTCAAAATATTTATAAGAGGAAAATGTATATTTATAAAAACCAAAAGAAATCAAACTATTGTGGAAGGAGATGTCATAATTGTTTGGAGAAACAAATAATGTAAATATTTTACAAATTTGACTGCTCATTTAAAAAAGAAAAAAATACATTATTTCTTGACTTTGCAAAATATACTATAGATTTATTTGACTCCTCGGGTGTCTTTGTAGAGTTTATATCTTAGACATTAGATACGATTCAATCATGCTAAGAAAGAATTTACTATGGAAATTTATGCTTTTTCTTCCTCAACTCACTACCCATTATGTCCTAATTTTGAAAATATTTCAAATCCTCCAAATTCACAATTTCACAAATCATATTTTAAGTTAATAAAACATGGTGAAGTTTCATTTTGGAAAAGGAAAATGGTGGATGAACATATTTATTATGAATTTCAATCTCCAGCATTGAATGGAGGTAAGTTTTTGGTTCAGGTTATTCATGAAATCTCTCTGATATGTACTTCTTCAAATATAGTATCAAAATAATATTATGACTTCAATAATCTATTTAATGATATTTAAACATATGCTCAAACCAATATTTCTAACAAATTCCATCCAACTAATAAAGATCTTGTTGACATGACTAATATTGGTTGTCTACATATAATTTCTAATTTGATAAATCCCATGAAAATGGATCATCCACCATTTGAAGGTTTCGCGGGGGTTTCACTCAATGAACCTAAGACATAGAACGTGCGTTCATGGCATACTAAACAATACCCTTAATTTGACTACATATTGGAAAATACCTCTAAATAGCACTTTATTTAACCCCCTACCAATATGAATCCAATACAACTTCCCAATTTAAGAAACCCCTACTTTCACTAGATATTGTAGGTATCCATATTTTCATTAACTTTTTTATACCTCTTTATTTTTTTTCATTAACTTTGAGCTCCATTTTTTATAAACAACATATAAAACCATTTACCCCTATTATATTCTCAATATATTATGTCATTTTTTATTTAATATATATCCCCAAATATGAATGCATCGTATGGTATTTCTCCCTAGTGAAGCACCCCGCATGGAAGGTTTAGGAACTATTAGGAGAGTGAGCCCACTTGACCATCACTGATGGTTATGCCAAGTTCTCTGACTCTAACCGGATACTTGAGCGAGTCAAATTAGGGTTTATTCACAATTTCACAAAATTTATTCTGTGTAGTCTCCCTTTGGATATAAGCTCATTCTTTAAAGACTTCCAACATTTTCAAGTTGGTGCTCTTAATTGTCAAGATAGATCCTCCGTTGGATAGACGAATCTTGGCAATAGGAGTTAATTATTCTTCAAGAAAACAACATTTAATCCTTATTTTATTCAATCTACAGTTTGAATGGAAATATTCATGGGATGTACAAGGTTTCAAAGCCTGTTTTTTTATTACCAAGACAGATATGCTCACTGACTGGAATATTAAATTTTGTTAAACTCTTTTGTGAATAATCGACTCTCCATCTCTCCTGTGCATGTTAAGAAGCTAATTATTTTTGTTTTTTCACAAGGAAATATCTTGGGAGATAATGGATAGTCATATCATCTTGCAAATAAAAGCTTATATTCTAAGTGATTGATTCCTCACCTTGATGTGAGTGTGCAAAAGATGAATACTAAATTTTATTTTACGCATGTTTCATCCAAGGAATTTTTTAAACTTCTTTCATCATGTTATTAATATACCATGTATCATGATTGGTTTTCTTAATCTGATATACTAACAATCAATTTTGATTCCCTATTCCCATGTTTCTATCCTAGTCAATGATCATATACAAGGTGATGATATTTTATATTTTGAGGAAGAAACCAATGGATTCTTATCCCATGTTTATTTTGGGTTTGTTGATGGTGATGGACCTACCAACATTCAGGGAATATCCCTAATATGAAGCCCCAACTATAACTCACATAACTTGGTGTAGGATTCCCATCTAGAATACGGTTGGGTTGTCAATGCAGTGGGTTTTAATGATATTCCTTGGCTGCAATAACACATAGAGTGATGTATGGTGACTTTGGTGAGAACAAGTGTGTGACTCTACAGAAAGTAAAGTGTAATTCATGAAGGTTCTAGCACATTAAGGTAAGGTGAGTGAGTCCCTTAGAAGCATGTAATAGTACGCATCTTGGAAGGAACACATGAGCATAAAGACATCACAATCTAATATGTGATATAGTTCAAAAGCTAACAGTGATGGAGTAATACAACAACACGCATTCAACAAGATTCATACCAATGAAAATGAAATAGTTCATAATCACAAGCGTAAGTGAAATAACACACATCACAAATACAACAAGAATAGTCCTATTAAATTTACAACATATGCATGAAAACATTTCAGCTTTGAAATTTTATTAAATCAAAAGTTCCAATCATACATATACAATTGACAGACCGCTAGTCCCAATAGTGGAATGTGAATTCAACATCACCTGATCCTCCAAAGAAATATTCTCCCTCTATGCTATAGAGAAGCCAAGGCTCTCACAAAACTCCCAAGATCCTGATTCTAAGCGTAAGCGTAGCTAAAATCTTGTCTCCCCAAAATCCCTTTACATGAGTTATGATGATGTATTTATACTAAAAGGTGTGACTCTTCACCTTCCCCTGTGTGACTCTTTGACTTTGCTCATGACTCTTCAGCTTATTTAGAACTGAATCTTCAATTAAATTACATCATGACTCTTCACATTCCATAATTTACACTTGGAATTTCACTTACAAAATATTTACAAAATAATATTACAATTTACTTGTACCCATAAGGACAGAATTCGGTAGAGCCAACTAGAAAACCTAATAATACAAAAAACTATCATGCTTGAGTTTGGGGAAACTATAGCTCAAAAACTTCCACTTGATGTTTCTTAGTCATGTAATGGTGCCAAGCTCTATATTGCGTAATGAGTCCCTAAAACTGCGAGATGATGTTAGGTTGTAAGCAGACTCTAGCCTCCATAGAATCTAGGTACACTAACTTGGAACCAGTCTGTACTTATTACTTTATCATGAGCAGCATCGCGTTGATTTGGATAGGCCACCGATGTACTTCTGCATTTTTTTCCTATTCACCTGAAGATCTTCTCTAGTGGAAATTTGTATGCAATACTCCAAGTATTCATCAATCCCTTACTTGACCTAGTTCTGGCATTTGGCTTTGGTGAGCGAGCCAACTAATGGGATCCTGTGCAACTTCACCAAGAAATCCATGTTTTATACAAACATGCATACAAGGCTTGAATGCTAGCAATGAATGAGGAGAAATATTCATTATTTTATATGAGTATCCAAATTTTTTATTTCTCTAGATCTTCCTCCTACTTTTTTTTCTTTCCTAGTTTAGGTGGTAACACTTTGTATCACATTAGAAATTCATGCATGAAAACAATGGATACTTGCACAACCTTAATAGTTTTGGCAAATTCTCTACACTTATATTGCAAGATGTGCAAGTGGAAAACTTCCGTACGCATGGTAACAAGGTATGCATAAATATTTTTCATGGTCTCTCCTAGTGTCAATACTTCGATGAGTATTTTTGCGTTTAGCTCCTGCAAATGGACTTGTGCGAAAGCTACATTTTGATTTTCTATCCGGATATGTTCAAACTATTGCCTAACAACCTACAAGTTCTTTGCCAATTTATTTTTCTCATCCATCAAGTACTTAGTGTTTGACTTTGTTCCTCATGCGACGGCCACACTAGCTATGGAAATGGCATTGGGATTCTTCCTCGTGTATGCCACAATCACCCTTTCTCTAATAAATGCAGGAGATAAGAGGCCATGCATAAAAATTTTCTTTCACATTTGTATAATATTTTATTGAAGTTCAGTGTAAGAAATATTGTATGTATCCATAACTAGATCATCATCAAGAGGAGAAACTTCCTCTTCCTCACTCAGAGCTAACTCCACTACTGCAGGGGGTGGATACTGAATGGTGACCTGTTGTGTGTTTGGCTTCAAGTCGACATCCTGATTCTATGGCCATGGTTCCTCATCCATGCCTTTGATCTCAATCAGTTCTTCAATTTGATGAGTAAGATCTTGGTCCTGCATCTATCTGCTCTCCTTATTTAGTTGTTAGTTTTGTCATTTCTCCCCATCTTGTATCTACATTTTTTCTTATAATACTCTCTTTTCCTCTCTTCTTCTTCCTATTTCTTATTTTATTCATCTTATTGTTTTTTTTGTTCCTCATCCAATCTCCTCTGCTCTTCACTCTTTCTCCACTCTTCCCCCTACACCCTTTGTTTCCTCCTTGCCTCTACTACTAAACTCACTTTCACAGTAGTTGTATCTGATTTCATCTTGTGGATTTGTTCTCCCCCCTATGCTATTTTCAACCTTACTCTTTCCATTTTCATGCACGGGGTTTCTCCCTTTTACTGGTACTGCTTCTGGAGTAGCTTACTTTTGTGGAGTCATCTGTGAAGTTCCTGCAAAACTGATCAGCTCACAGAACTTGGAGGCATTATAACAATTCTTCCATGTTTCCTCCTTCGGCGAGTGAAATGTCCCGCCAAGACACTAAAAATGAGATATCGCACAATTTTATATAAAAACACCATAGGGATCATATGGATTGAAGTCAAGAGTATCAAATGAAAACTTATCTATTGCCTTTCCTTCGGTATCCGTGACTTACAAGTTCTTGATGTCATAAAATCCAATTCGCATAGGAATAGTTAGCCAAGGTGCTTTCTTCTTCTTGTGAAAAGATGTTGACAACCCTGTGGAGAGATCATATGAAAATTATTTCATGACAATATTATCGGTGGCATACCTTGGTAAAAAATGTGGCAACTTATGTCCACAAAACACTGTAAGAAGGTGCCATCTAGTGAGGTAAACCTATATTCTACCTCTGATACTTCTTCCATTTCCCCACCTAAAATGCAAGGCAGTACTTCCTAAAATAACGACTTGTATAATGCAATGATGAAGTCAATTGAAAATTATCTATTCCATTACTCCTCAGTGGCTGCAATCCAAGAGAAACTTGGATTGGATGTGCAAGATAGGGTCTCGAGGTGTCCAAATCTAATTCATTCTAGAGAATGAATTGTCTGCACATATTGCATCCAGTAGATATCTATACATGAAAAATCTTGTTTTCGCACCCTTGGGAGGATTAAAGGCACTAAATACATGGATATTTAAATGTCAATCCAACAATTCTAACTTGCTGAACAACTTCCCCTCATTCACAACTTGATTCAATAGAAATTTCCACCCTTGAAGAAATGTCTTAGTGATCTGCTGACCGTAGATTATAAAACATATAATAATCAAGAGTTGATAGACCCTCCTAAGAGACTTTTTATTGTATGTGTTAGTTTCCTTTGTGCTTAAATAGCTATTTTTGGCATAAAATTATGAGTACATGAGAAATTATGGCTCTGGAAAATGGTACATGAGACGATAATCTATGTCTAGAAAAGGAGCAAGCCTTGATCTGTTGGCACTGTTAAAAATCATAGTCTTCACATAAATATGAAAAACTATCCAACTCACAACATATGCACATGGGAAGGTTGGATACCTGCATGCAACCCTATGTAGTCCTGACTATTGAACATTGAAATATACTTGTCAATCCTCTAGATATGCTTTGAAGCGATCTACTGAAAAAGCTTCATTCACTTTCTTCCATGTAATATCTGATTCCTTTTCCATTAACACTTGAATGTATGAATAAAATAGAAATTTTGCTAGCATTTTCTCAACTACCTCGATGATAATACTCTCTGTAGTATGCTTTGAAGAAGCTATCTTGGGGTCCATGGTAATAGTGATTGATGAAGAGAAATGCTCAACGATTGTAATACCTGTAGGAGGAAAAGGAACTCATGAAAATAATAAATTCTATTTAGAAAATAAACTTTCAAAGCCAAATCAAGCAACAACCAATGGACTTATGAGAAAAATTGTGCAATTTATGGTGTCAAGGGAGGGAGACTGGTTGGAGGAACTACACATTTTTCAATCTTAGTAGCCAGTGATCCAACTTGAGACTTGAGACTACACAATCTGTAGTTAAACCTAGGCATACTAAGCAAGAGACTAAGCATTGTGATGTATTTGTGCCAAGGTGGCAGGCCTGAGCCATGGAACTCTGTAATGTGCAATTGGGTCAACCTCTACCGTGCATTGCCCAATCTCAGAGGCTAAACTTGCAGCTTGAGCCTCAGACTTGCACAATGCCCATCTGGGTAAGGCAATGCATGGCCAACTGAAGTGCACATCTTCCCTGTGAGGGTGTGAGAAACTAGTTGATATAAGTGATGATGCAAGTTAAAGTTAATATCTAGTTATGTATATATCAGTGTGAATCAAGTGTATAAATTAAACAAATGGAAGGAAAAACCAATATGTGAGGAGAGTCTTCAAAATGGTGATCATCGGTGTGAAAAAGAAAAGAAAACTAATGCGACACTTATAAAAGGTGAATGACAAAATAAATAAAAAATTCTACAAGTTGATATAAGCTAAAACGCCAGAAGCCATGAACAAAACCAAGAAAAACAACACTCATAGATGTGAAATGACAAAAAGTGACAAAAAAAGTGGCAAAAGACGACAAAAGAAAAAATCACCCAGAAAAGTGATGCAAACTCCACCGAAGTCTCCTTGATATCCTTGGGAATTCTATAGATCCATGATTGAATGCACAAATAAGATCCAGAGGCATCTATGAAATATATTTTGGTAGATTAGGGTTTATGAAGTGCATGCCTAAAATCAAGGAAAAAGTGACACTTGGCAGAAATCTCAAAAAATAGTAATTGTGCCACCTTCGTGAAACTAATGATGAATCCCTATTTTGTAGGCATGATTTTTTTTTCTTTTTTGATTTCTCTCATTTTCAGGAAACTTGCCATGCACACTTCCAAGAAGGATTTCCCAATTCCCGAGGACTGGGAAACTTCTCCACTTAGTGCATTTCGTAGTTTCTAAGCTCAAGGAAAGGTTTGCATAGTTTATGAGCTTATTGTTGGGATTCCATTTAGTAATGCATAGTTCTCAAGCTCAAGGACAAGCTTCCATTCTATATTGCACAATTTCTGTCATCAAGGTTGGCTCTCCCTCCTAGATTGCGTAGTTTCTGGAGGCAAGGCCAAAACTACTGCAAGGTCAAGTCAAGAGATTAGCTTGTGACTTAGAAGACTAGATCAGTATCAAAATAAGAACACAAAAGAACAACATGAAAATATAATTCTTGATGAAATCAATAATTCTTGAGGACAATAAAAGATAAGCTCCTATGGAAAGAGGGGAAGGCTCCAAAATCAAAGCATGGGAAAAATTTTATAGGGTGGTTGTAGTAGCTACAAAACTTAGCAACACACTAGTAGAACTCTAGCTCTGTATTGGTCTTGTCTCATGCAAAACAAGTCTAGCTCCTAAGGAAGTATTGTTCAAGTCACTGATCACCATAACTTCTTTACTTAGCTTGAGTTAAATATATAGTCTCTACCATTCTCTTCATCGTCCACACACTTAACCAAGCCAAGTCAAACTGAGTTATTTCAATTGAGGATGAGGAGTATATAGGTATACAATTAAAATAGGTGTGAGAGTCTTAGTTTTCGTCTTTGGTATTTTTTCACTGCTAGAAGGCCTGGATAGTACCGTGGCAGAGTCATTTCAGGAAAAAAACATTTCTTTTATGTCAGCAAGCTTGGAAAGTACCCCGATGAGGTTGCTTGCTTCACCTCCCTGCACAAGAAGCCTTTCTCTTCTTTCTCCTATCATTTTTTTCATAGAATTGTGCATAGACACTTATTAATTTCAAGGGGTGGAAGAGGGATCTCGACTTATTGAGAGAAAAATAAGTTGTTCCTTCAAAGAAGGATAATTATATATACCCTTGACAGACTTGTTAAATTTTCCTCCCCTCCTTACTCTACTCAACTTAGTTGACAAGGGATAAATAAAAATTATAAAAGGCCGATTATAGTGGGTGGTACTAGTTATATATTCAACCATCACAATTCCACTATGGTTATGGTTTTCTTCAAAAAAGGATGTATTTTTCCATCAAAGAGTCATCGACTAAAATATGTAAGATTCATGCAAGAGAGGGAATAAGCATATAACTAAGCATTTATAGCCACACAACTTCCTCCTAAACTTCACCATTCTTACTTTAGAAACCAAATATGGTCTCATTCGAAAACTATCCTACAAATGAAAAGAAACGAAAAGAAAGGAGCGGAGCATAGATTAAATCATGACAAAACAAAAAACAAGGAAAACAAAAAACAAACTACTCCTACTCCTAACCTAATAGAGAATAGGCCACACTTACGTAAAATGAATCTTCTACTGTAACCACTGACACATCAGCTAGCCTATATGGGAAAGGGAATTCATATAAAAAAATATATTCAAGCATAACCACAGACAATAAAGATAAGGCAATACATACCATGACATTCTAAATTTGAAAATATACAAAGAAAAATGTGAAATAAAAGCACATATGAACCATTTTGTAGATGCATTGTGGTGTTCAAACACAATGTGACTCAAGCACATTCAAGAAAGAACTTTAGAACTTCTAAACTAGGTGAACATAAATAAATAAGAAAACTTTTGTTTCACAATGGTGCTCACCAGGTATGACTCCTCCAATGACTACGAGATAGGATCATGAAAAACAGATGGGGGATATGAAAATTGTGAAATTTTTTTATTTTCAATTTGTCCAGTAGAGTGATGAGGAGCCTTGAAAGATACATCATTGTTCTAATCAGAATTGGAATTGGCCTCAAGGCTACAAGAACTTGACATCACCATTAGCTCAGGATGAAGTTCCTTGACATCTTGTGGAATATCCAACTAATCAAAGGTAGATGATCAAAGACCTTTAGCTTATAAAGATAAAAAATGGGAATATTAGAGACATGACCTGATGAACTGGTGAATAGATCAGGACAACCATGATCTGAAAGTTAAAAACCAAGAACCGAGGCATCCTCATGATCTGATGAATCGTAAAGAGGAGAATATTGAAAACAAGGAATTTAACCTCTATTTCTTTAGAATGATGAGATGATGGATTAGAGAGATCAAGAAGAGAAGATTTTTCCTCTCCACATTCAGCTGTAAAACTAACATTCCACAATTTATGAGTATGATGAGAAATAATCTCATTAGAAACTGATTCTTCACAATATTTAATCAGAATGACAGAATTGTGGGAAATGTCAGGATAATGAGGGAGAGGTGTGAAGGGAAAATAATGATCCTTATTTGCATATTCTTGTTCATATGTGGAATCCCGCACATAGTCATCGTAAATTATATCGCACATTTTCTTCTCAGCACCAACTCCATCCTAAGCTTGATCCTTGTGAACATGCAAAGAAATAGTTGAAATGGGAGAACACAACAAATCAAAATCAATAGGATAAAAGTAACCATCTGATGGAGGATGAGGGGATAGAACGTGATTGCAAAAATCAGATTCGCAGTCCAAACCTGCACTGAAATTTTGAGTATGTGGGGAGGGAGAAGATGGTGGTAAATCAATGGATTAATTCTCAAACTCTGCCACCTCAACCTGGGGAAATGGATTTGTTTGAAGAGGAGGATATGAATAGTCACTTGGAACAAGAGGTCATTTCATCACAAATTTAGAAACTCTATAATTGAGGTATGTAGGGAGACTTTTGAAACATTCATAATCATGTGGATTCATTGAAATGTGAACAAGAAATTAGAATCTATATTTCATTACAGACCAATTAATATCATCTTCAAAAAATTGAAAACAAAATTGAATGAAACAGTCGTGAAAACCATCACGAGATTCATCAGGTGCTTTTCTAAATCACGTGATTTTCTTGAACACATATTTATAATCATACCTGTCAAAGGCATGGTAAAGTTATATGACAAGATTTTCGAAAGAGTGTATAAAAGTGACAGGAAATGTGTAACAAAATTTGTTTACATGTTCTTCAAATGTGAGGATGAACAACATCCACACAACATCCTCACATTAGATATTGTGTTTCATGCAAAATTCAAAAAAACGAGTGGTGAGCTCGAGAATTGTTGTTCTACTTTCACCATCAAATTTTAGATTTGATAAGTCATTGATAATTCCCATGGGCACTTTCATAGTTGCAATTCTTGAAAAACATGTTGGGGCTAAGATATGGGTAAAATCCATTAAAGCTATGGAAATTTCAAACAGAATTCATGCGCTCAGCTTGTCATCTAGCCCTCCTTTTAGCGCCATAAATGTTGATGGTGCTGGACCTGCCAACATTTAGGGGATCTCCCGAATATGAAGTACGAACTAGGCGTCACACCATTTGGTGTAGAAGCTCCATATGAAATACTAACTGGTTTCCTTTGTTGACTTTTGTGAGAACAAGTGGGTGACTCTATGTAAATTCCAGTATCATGCATGAAGGTTCTAAAACACAAACAGAAAGTGATTGATCTGCTTAGAAGCCTGTAATAGTACACAACTTGAAAGGAACACATGACCATAAATACATCAGAAGCTAATTTGCAAAATATTTCACTTTTTAATAGTGATGGAATAATACAACAACACACATTCAATAAGATTCATGCCAATGAAATGAAATAGTTCATAATAATAAGCGTAAGTGAAATAACATACATCAAAAATACAACAAGAATAGTCCCACTATATTTACAACATATGCATGAAAAGGTGTCAACCAGGAGCTTTTATTAAAGTGAAAGTTCCAGTCATACATATACCTTTGATGTACCACTAACCCCAATAGTGGAACATGAAGTAAACATCTACTGCTCCTCCAAAGAAATATACTCCCTCTATGCTATAGAGAAGCCAAGGCTTTCACAAAATTCCCAAGATTCTGGTTCTAATCCTAAGCCTAACTTAAAGCTTAGCTCCCCAAGATCCCTTTACATGAGTTATGACGGTGTATTCATAACAAAAGGGGTGACTCTTCGCCTTCCTCTTTGTGACTCTTGGACTTTATTTATGAATATTTAACTTATTTAAAAATGGCTATTCAATTACATTACATCATGACTCATAAAATTCCATAATTGACACTTGGAATTTCATATACAAATTTTTTACAAAAGAATATTACAATTTACTCGTACCCATAAGGAAAAAGTTGGGTAAAGCCAACTAGACAATGTAATAAGAAAAAACATTATCATGCTTGAGTTTGGGGAAACTCTAGCTCTACAAATTTCACTTGATGTTACTCGGTTACATAACAGTGCGAAGCTTTGTACTGCACAATGAGTCCCTCAAACTGTGTGATGATGTCAGGCTGGAAGTGGACTCTATCCTCCATGGAATCCAGGTACACTGACATGGAATCATTTTGTACTTCTTCGTTTATCATGAGTGGAATCGTTTTGATTTGGACAGGGCCACCGATGTGCTTCGGCATGTTTTTCATCTTCACCTCAAGATCTTCTCTACTTGCGATATGTTTGCACTGCTATAAGTATTCATGTATTTGTTGCTTTACCTGATTCCTGCATTTCGCTTCAGTGAGTGAGCCAACTAATGTGATCCTATGGGACTTAACTAAGAAATACATGTTGTTATACAATCGAGCATACGAGGCCTGAATGCTAGCAACCTTTTATTCTTCTTGGATGAGTATCTCAACCTTTTATTCCTCCATATCTACCTCCTGCTTTGTTTTCTTTCCCATTTCAGGCAGTGCACCTTTGTATCACATTTACCATTCATGCAGGGAAATAATGACTACTTGTAAAACCCTAATATTTTTGACAAAGTCTCTACACTTTTGTTGCAAATCGTACAAGTAAGAAACTACCTTATGCATGGTAACAAGCTCCTCATAAATATTTTACGTGGTCTCTCCTAGTGTCGATACTTCGTTGAGTATCACTGCCTTCAATTCTGCCAGATAGACCTATGCAAAAGCTACATTCTGAGTTGTTCTCCAGAGCTATTCGACCTCTTTCCCAATAGATTGCAAATTCCTTGCCAATTACTTGTTCTCAGCCATCAAATACTCAGTGTTTGAATTTTCTACACCGAAGAAGGACAAATTTGTTGCGGAAATGGCATTGGAATTCTTCGTGGTGTCCACCACAATCACACTTTTTCTAATAAATGTAGGAGATGCGAGGTCATTTGGAGAAATTTACTCTCGTGCTTGTACAATATTTTTCTGAAGTTCATCATAAGACAGATTGTACATATCCATAACTGGATAATCATCAAGAGGACCAACTTCATCTTCCTTTCTTAGAGCTAACTCTGCCACTGGAGGGGGTGGAGAATGAATGGTGATCTATTATGTTCTTGGCATCAAGTCAACATCTTGATTCTGCAGCCCCAATTCCTCCTCCATGTATTTGATCTCAATAAATTCTTCAATCTATTGAGCACGCTCCTAGCCCTACATATGTCCACTCTCCTCCTCTGGTTGTTAATTTTTTTCTTGCTCCTCACCTTATTTTTGCATTATCTCATTTAACGTTTCTCTTTGCTTCTCTTCTTCTTCTTGCTTTTGTTTTTATTCTTCTTATTGTTTCTAATTGTATTCCTCCAATCTCCTCTACTCTTCCATCTTCCTCTATTATTCTCCTTGCATCCTATGTTTCCTCCTTTCCTACATTGTTAAAGCATCTTTCATAATAACTAGATTAGCTTTGATATTGTGGCTCTGTAGTTACCTTTGTTGGTCTCCTTCTCAGCCTTGGGAGATCCAGTGGAGTGATAACACTTCCTTTTTCCCTTCTCATACACAAGGTTTCTCCCTTATCATGGAACTCCTTCCTGAGTAGCTTCCTTCTACAGAGTCACGTGTGAATTTCCTACAAAACCAATTGACTTGCAGGAATTGGAGGCATTATAAAAATTCTTCCATTTTTCCTCCTCCAATAAGTGAAATTCCCAGCTAAGCCACTGACAATTAATTCTTTCACAGTGGTCTCTACAAACATTGTGGGGATCATTAGAATTAAAGTCGAGAGTACCGAATGAAAAATTATTTATCACCTTTCCTTTGGAATACACAACTTTTAGGTTCTTTTTCTCGTATAATCCAATTTTCATAGGAAGGGTTGGCCAAGGCGCTTTATTCTTCATATGCAAAGCTACTGACAACCCTATTGATAGATCATATGCAACTTCTTGCATGACAGTTTCTCGGTGATGTACCTTGGCAGAATATGTAGCGACTTATATCCCTTGAACACTCTAAGGAAGGTTGCATCCGGTGATGAAAACCAACATTCTACCTCTATCTAGTTCCACTGCCCCATGTGACATGCAAGGTGGTTCTTCCTCAAAGATAAAATTACGTAATAGAATGAGGAAGTGGTCAGTTATTTTTTCCATTACTCTGTCGCTACAATCCGAGAGTAGCTTATAATGGATTTTTCTGACATGGTATCGAGGTGTCCAAGTCCAATTCATTCTGGGGAATGAATTGTGCTCATAGATTACATCAAATAGATATGCATACATGTAAAATCTCACTTTGCCCCCCCCCCCCCCTTTGGGAGGATTTATGGCATTAGGTACGACGATACTTAATTGTCGAGCCAACAAGTCTGACCAGTTGAATGAATTTTCTTGTTCACAAGCTAGTTCAATAGGAATTCCCACCTATCAGGAAAGGTCTCGCTGCTCTACCGACCTTAGATTCTACAACATAGAATAATCACGAGATGATAGGCCCTCCTAAGATACTTTGTCTTGTATGTGTGGTGGTTGTCTAACGAAGCTTTGATGGCTCTTTCACCCATCCCATAACAATGTCCTGCATTCTCAAATAGTCATTAGTGGAATATAAGTATGATTCCATTAGATATTATGGCTTAGGAAAATGGTACATGAGACGATACTATGCTGCCAAAAAAGAAGAAATCCTTTGTTCACTGGCATTGTTGAAAGTCATAGTCTTCACATCAATATGCTAAACTATCCAACTAGAGGCATCTACACATGTGAAGGTTGGATATCTGCAAGCAACCCTATGTAGTCCCAACCGTTGAACATTGACATATACCTATCAGTCTTCTAAATATGCTTTGAAGCTCTTTGTTGAAAAATATTCATTCACTTTCTTCCATGTAATATCTTATTCCTTTTCCATGAACAATTGAATGTCTGAATAAACTAGAAAGTTTATTGACGTGCTCTAAAATTCCATCACGATACTACTCTCTGTAGTATCCTTTGAAGAATTTGTCTTGGGTGCCATTGTAACAGTGACTGCTGAAGAAAAGTGCTCAATGACTGTAATACCTGTAGGAGGAAAATACACTCATGGTAAGAATAAATTAGCCTTAACAAATCAACTTTCAAAGCGAGATCAAGCAACAACCACATGGACTAATGAGAAAAGTTATGAAATTTCTGGGGCCAAGGGAGGGAGATAAATTGAAGTAACTATGCATTATATAGTATTAAGAGTGATTGATGTAGCTCGAGACTTGATACTACGTAATGCGTAGTTCACCCTAGGCAGACTGAGGGAGAGAATGAACATTGCACAATCTCAGTGGCCAAGGTGGAAGGTTTGAGCCTTGGAACTGTGAAATGCACAGTTGGATCAACATTTATTGTGCATTTCATAGTCTCAGGTACCGAGCTTATAGCTTGAGCCTCAGACTTGTACAATTCCTAGATGTGCAAGGCAATGCATGGCCAAGTGAAGTACAAATTTTCCTAGTGAGGTTGTGGAAAACTAGCAGATCTAAGTGATGATGCAATTTAAAGTGTAGATATGACTAAGTATGTATATATAAGTGTGAATAAAGTGTATAGAGTCAAAAAATGGAAGGAAAAACAAATATTCGAGGAGAGTCACCGAAACAGTGATCACCGGTGTGAAAAAACATGAAAACTAATAAGACGCTCATAAAAGGCAAATGAAAAACTGAAGTGAGACTTATAAAAGCTAATATAAGTTAAAGCTTCATTAACCATGAAGATAAACAAGAAAAAAAAAACTCACAGAAGTGAAACAACAAAGTCATAGAAAAAGTGGCAAAAGACAACAAAAGAAAAACTCACCTGGAAAAACGATGCAAACTCCACCGAAGGCTCCTTGATCTCCTTGGGAATGCTAGAGCTCCAAGATAGAATTTAAAATGAGCTCTAGAGTCATATATTAAATATATTTGGAAGGAATAGGGTTTATGATGTGCATGCCTAAAATCAGGGAAAAGGCGAAACTTTGCAGAAAGTTCCAAAAATAGTAATTATGCCACCTTTAGGAAACTAATGATGAATCCCTATTTTCAAGGGATGCTTTTTTATTTTTGATTTTTTCTTTTTCAATTTTTTTGGAAAATTTCCATGAACACTACCAAGAAGGATTGCACAATTCTCGAGGACTGGGAATCCTCTTGGCTCAATGCATTTTGCAGTTTCTGAGGTCAAGGAAAGGTTTTTGCAGTTTCTAAGCTTAGTGATAGGTTGCCATCTAGTACTGCATAGTTCTGAAGCTCAAGGTTGATTTGTCATTTTGGATTGTGGAATTTCCATCCTCTAGACTGGCTTTCTCTCCTCGATTGCATAGTTTCTAGAGGCAATCCTAGAACTACTGCAAGGTCAAGTCAAGAGCTAAGATTGTGACTTAGAAGCCTAGATCAATTTAAAAAAAAGCACACACAAGAAGAACATGAAAAGATAAGTCTTGATAAAAACATGAATACCTGACGACAGTAAAATATAAGCTCTTGTGGACATAAGGGAAGGCTCCAAAATCAAAGCATAGGGAAACTTTTGGAGGGTGGTTGTAGCAGCTACAACAAGGTCCCAATCATTACCATGTGAAGAGGAAAATTCCAAAATCAAAATTATCCATGCAATATATCCTATTGATTCATATCTATCTTTGGAAACTGAATAATATTATGTTTTAACTGACTGATTTGATCAAAATCTTGGCTTTAATAAGTATCATCCAATTAATCTTTATATCACCAATATATCTGATGATATCTGTTTGCTTACAATTGTTTATTTTACCAAACCAGTAAAATCACTTGTCTAGAATTTGAGGCACTTCAACACTTGCTAATGGTTATTCTAGGTCCTGAAAATCTTGGCAGGTTTTTTGAACAAGATCATATTAAGGCATCTTTCGAGAGCAAGGAAAAGTGGCTTGACACCTTTATCACCATTCTATAAACCTAGGCTTTCTCAGAAAGATATATTTGATGGATGGATCATCTTTCCATAGGCTTAACACCCATCTTTGCAATTTTTGCAAGGTTTTCACACTAGTCATTTTGAGTATGAGGTTCGAATTTTTTATTAGTTGAAAGATTCTTATCTAACAAACTCTTCTGCAAATAAGTGACCCTGTTCTCTATTTTTTTTATTATAAACAAAATTATAAATGAATGCACATTTGGGAGATATTTTTAGGGTTTTTATGTCTATCATTCTATTTATCGATATAGAATTTCACCTTCATTAAATCAAGATTTTATGGCACATTTACCTATTATTAAGTGAGGAATTTTATCTCTTGTGCAAGACATATAGGTATTTATTAGTACAATTTCATATTTTTTTGTATGGGTATTGATTTCTAACATATTTGTGTTTGCAGGTTAGGAACAAATCACACGGATTTAGTGGAAATCAGATTTCACATGAGCTTGATCTCTTTTCTTAAATTAAAATAGGGTTTAGGTTTAGTTGTAATTAATTTTCTTATTAGAATAATGATTTTTCTTCATATATTGGATTAGGTTTCTTTTATCTTCTCTCATTTAATTTCTTCCATAATATTTCATAGCTTTTAGTTATAATTACCTACACACTCTACATTTCATTGCATAACCCTTCTTTCTCTTTCACATTGTTTATTTTATTGCAATGAGCATCATGTCCTTGTTTTCTAGTTCACTTCATTACATTGCATGATATATTTTATTATCATCTAGTTTGACCCCTTGTATAGATTTCTCATTTCATGAATTTCTTTATTATTTTACTCCGTCATGCTTTAACCTTTACTTTTCTTTCAGGCATTGTCAATTTTCTTGCATCATGCATTATTTTACATCTATCATTCAAATCCCTTACATTGCATTTATACTTCATTAGAGAATTTTTTAGGACAAAAATGGGCCCTAAAGAAAAAAATTACAACCAAAATAAACTTTATAAGAACCAATAGAAAAAACTGCATTTTGTAGTAAAAAGGTAAAATGAAAAAAAATGAAAAAAATGAAAAAAATATTTTTTCAACTTGTATTTTCAACTTATCTCCATGTGGTTTTACTCAAATTTCGAGCGAGAGCACTCATTGGATGTGAAATTTAAATTTCCATGAAAGGAGTACCCATGTTGAATACTTTCAATGTAGCACAATGCACGAAAAATGAGAAGTACATGAAAAACATGATTGCAGTCACAAATTTTCATGTATTTCTCCTTTTTGTATAGAATGATCCATCGAAAGTGTTGAACATGGGTACTCCTTGGATGTGAAATTAAATTTTGCATACAATGAGTGCTCCTGCTTGAAATTCGAGTAAAATCGTAGCAAGATAAGTTGAAAATACAAGTTGAAAAAGTAGTTTTGTCTTTTCTCTCTCCAAAATTTGATGAGGTAATCTAATATTATTTGATTATTTCCACTATTATTTTATAAATTTCCTTAGGATGCCCATTTTAGACCTCAAAATTTCTCTAATGGTCACCTTTTCATTGCTAAGCTTATTTTATCCTACATTGATTTCATTGTATTATGCATTTTCTTCTTATTTTAGCCTTCTTCTCAACATGTTATTTGGAAGTTTGTACATAAATGATATCGTGAAGAGATTCCATTATCTTCCTAGTCCATAATGCTAAAATCTCACATAATGGTTATGTGCAGATGTTTTGGTAACACCAATAGGAAACCTATTGTAGACCCCAATATCAAAACCTTGTCCCCACTATCCTTTATATGAGTCTCATCTATTAACAAGGAAATTATGATTTAATACTTGTGGAATTAGAGGAAATATCAGCCTAAAAGTGGCCTCCTAAGAAAAAATAATAAAATAATAAGATAAGAGATATGAATTTTGGAGGGAAAAAAGAAAAACTACTTTTTTTACTTGTATTTTTGGCTTGTCTCCTTATCGATTCATCCAAATTTCAAGTGTAAGCACTCGTTGGATGTGGAATTAATTTTCCCATCCAATGAGTAACCATTATTTATACTTATGAGAAGACCCATATTGATAAAAAATGAAGATACATTAAAAAATTGTGTTGAACACGTTTTTTTAATGTATCTTCAATGATTTTCAATTTAGGTATTTTTAAATTATGCATAATGGGTACTCGTTGGATGTGGAATTTAATTCCAAATCTAACGAGTGTCTACACTTGAAATTTGGGTAAATCTATAAGGAGGTAAGCCAAAAATACAAGTAAAAAAAGCAGTTTTTCTTCTTTTCCCTCCAAAATATTTACATGTACCTCTTTTTAAATTTGAAGGATTTTGATTGGTTTACATATTATGACATGGAAATTATGTGAAAATTTCATGGAAAATTTTAGGATGAAATTTCCTCTAACGGGAACTCTAATCAGTTCATAAGACCCATATATGTAATCTAAAGTTTGTTTCCGGTTTGGTCCTTAACATTTTGGCTTGTGTGTTTCATTGTACACTTGTGAGTCAAAACTATGATGTAGAAATGTGACATGAGGATACACCCAACTCGGAATATCTTTTAGTTTCTATAGAAGAAGAAACAACCTCTATTTCCCATCAAATATTTTGGGATCCATCTTTTTCTTTGGCACAATGAAATCCTTAATAAATAATTCCAAAGTGGATGTAAAAAAGAACAATTAAATAAAAGGGTAAAGTAATGAGAAAGGTTTCCTACATAGAGAGGTGATGCAAGAAGCTTTGTCGGGGTACTGAATAGGCATGTTGGCAATGAAACAATTCTTGTGATTTCATGGGTGACTCCATCGAGCTACTAAATAGGCCCACTGGTAGTGGAGCAACACCATAGACTCATTTTAAAATTATGAATATAATAAGCACCTTGTCATGTTCTTTGTATCATTGTCAAAATTTTACATGTGTGATCTCTTGATGTGGTGTTTAAATAAAAACAAAAAATAACTATGAAAACAGATGAATGATATATTTATAAATGGTTAAGTAACTCAAGTGGTACTTGTTTGGTAATTTAATTGAAGTTAAGTTCCTTACATGAATTATCAATCATGGCTATTATATAGATGAAATATATGTGCATTGTATGTGCTAGGAGTCCTTATTACTCAAACAATTCATGATTTAAATTCAGATATCAAGATGCAAAATCTTAACTATGAAAGTAAATATATCAATCTTAAAAAGAAAATGATCCCACTTGCTTAAAACAAATATTTGCAAACTAAAATCAGCATAAAATTATCACACTTGCCTAATGAAGATAACACTATAACTATCAAACTTTCTCAAAATAAATATCACACTTGCAAAAATAAATATCACTCTTGTTCAAAATAAAATCACACACTTGCTTCACTCTTGCTTGAAATAAATCATACTTGCCTGAAATGAAATCACACTTTCTTGCAAGAAAACTTAAAAATGAAACTAGATTTAAATTTCTTCTGAGAGAAAGAAATATTAACTCTATATTCAAATTAAAATCATATTCACACAACTATAATGTAAAAAATATACTGAAAATCTATATCAATCTATACTATTTCCATGTACACAAGAGATCTAGGATTCACTCTATAGAAAAATTATTAAACAATCCTACTCTAAGAAAAATCCTAAGAATTCATTCAAAAACCAAAACTTAAGAAGTTAAATAGACTAATGAAATGCTACAGAAATAAAAAATTGAAATTTTATCTGCAAATAATAAGAACCTTACAACTCGAGGGGGCGCTCCTATGAGACGTAGGTGTTAGCAAAATTCCTTCACAAGATTTAATATGCATTGATAGATCACAGAACAAAGGAAGAAATGAAAATGGAGTGTTTATTTTCAAAAAGAAAGTTTTTCAAATAGTAATTCTAGTCTGTGACTGTCATCCCAAGAGGCAGATTTATAATCTCTTACGAATAATTGTTTTAGAGTATTATGACCCTACCCTACTAAAAAATGACTAAAATTAACATAAAGAGATAACATATCATGATTTTTGCATGATTTTCTATCAGCGACTAAAATCACAAGGTTGAATATATGCATCCATTAATTTCTCACTCCCCTAGTTTTCCTTCTACCATCGTTGAATTTCGCTTAGACTGAGTTGCTATGGTGCTTTAATTATCAATCCAAGTTATGAATATAGGTAAAAATCATTGTATTAGCTATTTTCCACTTGTTCATATGCCTTGTTCTTCAACTTGAGCTTCAGAACCCATCGAGCTTTCAAATTCACTACAGAATCATACATTAGCTGCAGAATCACTATAATTCAGTCGCTCATATAAATATTGAGTTAAATGATACATAAAATTGAAATTTATGAAATAGAAGATGATTATGTACCTCATATTCCATAAACCTTATAAAATGATGCCTAATTATAGTTACTAGTGTAAAAAAGAAGGAGGACAGAGTGTAAGAGGTTTGTCAAAAATAAGCAATTTTGGTGTTCAACAGTCCCCCACATAGAAGACATTGCATTTCCTCATGAAAAAATTAAAAATTTGTGATACTTCTCTATCACTGAGCTTCTTCATAGGCATGGGAAAGAACATCCAAGTTATTCATTCTTTCTTTCTTGATAGTGACTGCCATCCTTGGTTTCTTCATCAAGATTCTGTGATGTAAGCTTATCACCTTTCTCTTAAGAGATATTTTTTTGGCTTTCAATTTATTATTTTTATTATACCATAAACTGAGATGTAACAAGATATTATCATTCAGATTTATCTTGATTTCATTTTTCACTTTTATAGTTTCATGTTCCTACTTCAAATGTTTATTCAATACCTCCAATTCATAGATTTCCTGTTTGAGAGTGTTTACAATTTGGTGTTCTTCCGGAGGATCAAAATGAATGCCTTCATTTTAAATTTATTCTTAGTTTGAGGATGATTCAACATTTTTTCTTGCAGCTTTTTGTTCCAAATACTCTATTTATTCATATATCTCTTACTAGATATGATCTATTTTCAGAGTTTTTCTAGTTGGACTGGAAACTGGTGATGGAACTCTCGGTTCCTCTTCTTCCTCTATGTTAATGAGTCCTGGGGACTGCTTATATTGTTAATGTATTGCTTTGTTGACCCTTGTGCTTCTTTTTATAGTGGATGATGTTTTTTCAGTATTAAGGGGTTGTTTCTTAACTTTCTCTTGCTTTGTTTTCTCTTTGGATGAACTTTCTCATTTATCAATGCATATCTTCCTTCTAACATTTCTTTGTTTAAGAGTTTCCAACACACTTGCAAGAGGAGTTTCATCCTCTGAATTCCACTCTTGTTTTGGAGGTGAGTTATCCTTAGAGTTTAAAGGAAACTTCCTTCTACTCTTCCTTTCTTTATTACTAGGTTTTCCTTGTTCTTCTTCCTTAAAATGATTTCTAATTAAGAAATCCTCCCGGTTGTCTCCTTTGTTTTTCAGATGGGCTTAATCAATATTTTCACTAATCCATGATGGTATAAGGCAGTATCTATGCACTTTATTTTTCTTTGAATGTTTCTAGTGATTTTTCTCAAACTATGAAGTAGGAAATATGGTAGGTTAATCTAATTTCCTTCAAGAAAAATCATCATTAAGTGTGCATGGTAAAATAGCATGTTACCCAACCTACCTTCACAATTTATAATTTTTTGAATGATCAATATCAAATTAATCTATTTATTCTTCAAGGTTGTGGCTAGTATTCCCTTTTTAAACATAGAGATATCAATACCTGGATTCTTGAGGAAGACGTTCCTCTCTTTCTCTTCAATATTTCGGTTCTTGAACCATCTCTCTCTAATTCTTGGAAATATGGTAGCCTATTCTATGAATTACTTTTTCAAAACAAATTTCACGTCCCTAATCTCTACTTCTATGCCATTGTATGCCCGAGTGAAATATTTTTTTACTTCTTTCTCATGCCCATCATTTTTTTCCACGAACTCTAGCCACTGTGCTTGGTGCAACAACTGTATGACCTGTGGATATCCTTCAAGGAGTTTAGCGCCATTCGACTCTGAGCGTACAATGACTCTCATGCTCGAGAAGCCTTAGCCCTTAATTTCTCTTTTGAAAGGGTTATTGTGGAATAAATTTAGTTATGGAGTGGGTCAGAGAAGCCAAATTTAGGTAATTGTGAGATGGTTTTGGAAATGGAACAAGACCGAGTGAAATGGGTATGATGTAAGGACAGTGATGGTATGTGCATGAAATGGAATGATACGTGGAAGAAAGGGAGTAAATTAAAAATATAGCAAGGTTTCATAACGGATTCATTTGACAACACATATATATTTTCGCTAAATCCAAAGTCATGTCATAATGAAAGTAACTATTATACAAAATGGCGGTAGCAATGGTCACTCATCTTTTAATTTCATAATTCAATTTTTTTTACCTTTATTATCTAACTAATATCTACATACCTTATATATTTTCCTTGCAGATGTTTTTCCTTTTTTAGGTTGTATGCATGTTTCTTTAGCTGTAATCTTTATTCAATTTGGTTTTTCCATGATCTTCATTTTCCTTAGTTGCAATATGTCAAGTCAACTACATAATTTCATGAGAGATGCAAAATATTGACAATTTTGTAGCTTCCTTATTTTAAAAAATATAAAAGAGGAATAAAAATAAAATGGGACAAGAATAGTGAATTAAGAAGAAAATTTATGCTGCCAAGAATTCTTGGTTTTCAACTTATATTTTTTCTATAAAGATGCCAACAATGTTGGTTTTCATGTTTATATAAAATTTTATTGTCATCATATTATTATTATTATTATTATTATTATTATTATTTTAATAAAGTAGAAGGCTAAGTTGGAGAGGAAGAAGAATCTTCCTTGACCAACTTCAAATTGAGATTATCTTGCATATTTTTTACAAACTCTTCCTTTGTTAATAATTTATGAGATATTTGTAATCTATGACAATTTACAAGGAAAGTTATTTTTTCTTCATGGATGGTTCTCATTATGACTGCTCCATTATCAAATATAGTTTCGATCTCATAAGGATCAAGCCAATGAGTTTGAAATTTTCCTTGAAAATATTTAATATTTGAATCAAAAAGAAATTCCCAATCACCAGGCTTGAATTTTCTTTCTTTCATAAACTTATCATGCCACCTTGATATTTTTTGTTGAATTATATTGGTTATATGAATGGAATCTTGTCGTATCTCATAAATTTCATTCAATTTCTCGATTATTTTTCTTTGTGCTTCTGATAGATCAAGACCTAGTTTAATTATTGTTTTAATTGTTTTTATCTGGAACTCAATTGGAAATAGGGCTTGTTTTCCATAAACAAGTTCATAAGGAGCGTGTCCTATTATATTTCTCCATGAAGTATGACATGCCCATAAAGCTTCTAGAAGATTTTCTACCCAATCCTTTCTATGAATATGCATAGTCTTGGTAAGAATTGCTTCAATTAATTTATTCATAGATTCAACTTGTCCTTTTTCTTGTGGATGATATGGAGTGGATTTTCAATGTTTGATTTTGTATTCCTCCATAATATTTTGTACCAACTTGGATGTAAATTGAGTACCTTGATCTGTCTCAATTCCCCTTGGGACATCAAAATGAGTGAAAATATCCTCAAGAATAAATGAAACTACAACAATTTCAGTAGGAAAAGGAAGTACTTTAGCTTCTACCCATTTTGTGACATAACATGTACAGAAAAGAATATACCTCTTATGTCTTGACAGTGGATTGATTAGACCAAAAAAATCTAATGCCCATTTTTCAAAAAGTTCAATAAGTACTTGAGGTTGTAGAGGCATTTCATCCAATGGAACATGTTTTCCCATTCTTTAACAACTATCACATCTCTTAACATATTCTTTGGAATCCCTAAAAACAGAAGGCTAATAATATCCTAAGAGAAGGAATTTATAACCAGATATTTTATCAGCAAAATGTCCTCCACATGGTTCATCATGACAAAATTTTAATATCTCTGGTACTTCATCCTCTCTAACACATCTTTGAATGATTATATATGGTCATGTCTTCATTTATCCATGAATAAGATGCACTAGTTTGAACAACATTAATTTTCTCTCAAGGAGACAAATATGATGGTAAATTCCCTATGGAAAAATAATTAGAAATATTTGCAAGCTAAGGAGATTTAATACATACTACAAAAAGATATTCATGACGAAAATTATCTTCTACAGGAAAATCGTTATTATCATTTTGGATTCTACATAGAAAATCAACAACTGTGTTTTGATTTCCGGGTCTATCCAAAATAGTAATATTGAATTCTTGTAATAACGATAACTAATTGCAGAATGATTTGTGTGAAGGAAGGTTTCATAACCAGTGATATAATGTCTAAATTTATTGGTGGCATGTACAATGGCTAAAAACTCATTTTTCTGTTACAGTGTAATTCAACGCTGCAGGGGTCAAGTTTTTTCTTGTATATTAAATGGCATAAGGAGCCAAATATTTTTTTCCCAATACAACACCTAAAGATGTATTCGAAGAATCAGTTTAAATGTGAACAGGTTTTCAATTTGGTGCTCTTTAAATGGGTGCTTGGGAAATCTTTTCTTTCAATGTTTCAAAAGCTTTCTCGAAGTCATAATTCAAAATGAATTCACAATATTTTTTAAGAAATTTGAAAAGTGGAGAGGATATCTTTGTAAATTTTTCTATAAACCTTCTATAATAGCCAGTAAAACCAAGAAAGCTTCTAACATCCTTTTGACAAGTAGGAATTCATAATTTAGAGGTGAATTATACTTTAGATGCATCCACTTTGATTCAATCTCCTAAAAAATGGTGGCCTAAAACAATTCCCTCAGTAAGCATCATAAACCATTTTTCATGGCTTAATGACAGATTTTCTTCTTTACATCTAATGCGTACTTTTTGAAAATTTTTAAGATCTTCTTCCAGAGATTTTCCATAGACAATAAAATTATCGATGTAAACATCCCCACAATCATGAATTAGATCAAAAACAATTCCTAGAATTACCCTTTGGAATGTTGTTGGTGCATTACATAACCCAAAAGGAAGTACTTGGTATGCATAAGTTACCCATGGAAGGGAAAAGGTTTTTTTATCTTGGTATTCTAGAGCCGGTTGGATTTGGTTATATCCACTAAAACCATCCAAGAATGAAAATTTATTTTTCCTCGCCAATGTATCAAGGACTTGATCTATAAAAGGAAGTGGAAAATGATATTTTAAAGTAGATTTATTCAATTCCCTATAATCAATGCATACTTTCCACTTTCTATTGTTTTTTAGAACAATTACCAATGGTGAGACCCACTGGCTATCTGATATTGCATAAATGAAATTCACGTTTAACAATTTGTGTATTTCTTCTTTAAAAGTCTCCCTTAGGTTTGGATTCATCCTCCTCTGGGATTGTCGAATCGGTTTGGAATATTCTTCAATATAGATATGATGCATACAAGTGTTAGGATCAATTCCTTTCATATCAATGTATTCACATGCATAGGTAGAGAAGTTTTCTTCTAATATCTTCACTAATTCATTCTTTTGAGATTCTTCCAGATTATCATTGATATTCAAATTTTTCCTTGGAAAATTTTCTATTAAAGAATTTAAAAATTTCTTCATAGAATGTAAATCCATTTGACGAGATAATAGATATTCAATATAAAATTGTTCTTGAAAACTTTTATTTTGTTAAAAGTATGAGGAAAATTCATTATTTTTCATTAAATTCAAAATCTAATCTTCTCCATCTATTTGTGAAGTAGAAAAAATTGGTTGTATATCAAAGTTTTCATTATCATCATCTATCAAGCTTTCACTTTCTACTTCTATTGTTGTTTTTGTCAGAGGATATAATGTGAATTTATTTGTTGAACTTCCATGAGAGATAAAGATATCACCATGTCTACAACTTATAAAAGCATCAACTATAGCTAACCATAGTCTACCTAGAATCACTGGGTGTCCTCATAGATTATTCTTTGGTGTTAATATCATGAAGTAAATAAGTTATTCCCAAGAATATAAGGATATAAACACATATTCTAACACACCATCAGGTTTAATAACAAAAATGTCTGCTAATTACAATAGTGCATGTGTATATTGAATATTAGGAAGTTTCAATTGATCCATAGTTTGTTTACTCGTGATATTGATAGGTGCCCCTAAATAAATCAATGTGTTTTAGATATAAATACCATTAATATGTGTTTTCACAATGGGACTTCCTCGATCTAGATATTTCTTAACTATTTTTTTTTCCATCATGATATCTGCAATTTTCCCAACTAACTAGATTCTTTTAATTTATTTTATTTTTCTTCCTAGTTTCTTAATACTTAACTCCCTGATTTTCTTTGAAAATATTGGTATCTATGGGATAGCTTGTAACAAATAAATTTTGATACAAAAATTCTTCATTTCACCTATCATGTCGTAATCCGGCAATACTATCTGTTTCTCTACCTCTTTTTCAACTTTGAATCTTTCAGGGAAAGGTACATTTTGAATAGAAACTAAAGGTTGTTCTATAATGAGAGTTGATTTTATTAGAGTATCATCAGAATGTACAAGGGTGATTTTTTTTTTAGGATCTTCCTCTTGATAAAGAGATGTCTCTTTCTCGGAGAGGTCATCCTTCTCAGATTCCTAGATAACAACATATTGTGACTTATTTTCCAATACTCTACCATATCTAAGTTGAACATTGTTTTGATCTAATGGATTTATCATGTAAGTTTGGAATTTTTCCCTTATACGTTGTAAACAGGTTGTGAGTTTTTATTATTTGGATTTGGAAGTAGTTGAGAAGGCAGCTAATTTGGATTTTTGGGAAATGGCAATGAATGTTGTGGATTTGGATTTTGAGGTTGAGAAGGTTGAACAGGCTGAGGAAAAAATTGTGGTGGAAAAGGAGGGTATGGTTTTTTAAATTTAGGGTATTGAGGATACTTTCCATAATTATTTTTCCATGCTTGTGCCCATGGTTGAGACCAAGGTTGCCAAGGCATGGGTGCAGTCCAATTATTTTGTGGTGGTTATGCATATGTTTGAGTGTTGAAACCTTGAGTCATATTTGATTGTGGATTTTCCCATGGTCTCTTAGTAATATTAAAAATAGGTTCTACTTTATTTGGTGTTAATTCCTCTTGATAAACATTTAAGGCCTGGTATTGAAGGAAATTCCATTATATCATGATTTTCTGCACATATAACACATGTTTCTACACTTTTTAATTCAAGAGGGCATTCCCTCAAGGAATGCTTCTTCCTACATTTTGGACAAAAGATAGATAATGTGGCATCTTCATCCTTTTGCTTGTTTTGTATTTTAAGGGTATCTATTTTTTCACTAATAATCCCCAAAATATCTGTTTTGAAATTCTGAAGCAATTTTCCTATTTATGCTCTACTTACTATTCCAGCTACAGATTTATTAATCCTAGAAATAACAAGATATCTTGGATTTTTGTTTTCAGTTATAGCCTTACCTCTTGAAATATGTGTAAAAGGTTCACAAACGTCTCTAAATTATAAATGTGAAACATATCCTTTACCCATTAAATTGAGAATATCTATCCCCTCATTTCTAATGGCTTTTAGCAAAAGAGCTTTCAAAGTTTAATCATTGGGATTATGCAATTTAGCCATTTTAACATTGTCAGAAAATCTTTCAACCAAATCCTCAAAATTTTCATCGTCTTTTTGCATCAATTTAAGGAAGTCATCTTTAACGTTATGAGGCATACAATAATATTTGTATTTTTCTAAGAACACGTCTTTCGTTTCTTCCCATGTTCTTATGGTATGTGTTCCTAATCCCATAAACCATTTTAATGTTTCATATTTATAAGCAATTTCAATTTTTAAGTATCAAGCAAGTAATCATAGGATCTACACAAAACTTGAAACTCAAAGAGAAATGTTTCAAGATCCTCATTTCTTAATCCATGGAAATTAGGGAGGATAGAGGGTGACATATTTTTCATTGTGGCTCTGGTATATTTATCAAATATGGGAAATCCAAAAGGTTCTAGATCTCTTCTACCACCTCCTCTTCCTCTTCCTCCACCTCTTACACCTCTTCTTCCACCTCCAATCCTAGGTTGTTCACCATTCACATTATGCAATTATCCTTCCCTTTCTCCTACCATTGTAGATTCCTCGGAGCTAATATAAGGTTCCAAAATTGGATTTTTGATTTCCTCCTCTGGTTCTTCTCTTACTGGAAAGTTAAAATAGGTTTCTTCTTCTTCTTGACTAGGGATTTCCAGTTCTTGTCCTAGAATTTGTTTTCTAGTTGAAGATAGAAATATTACTCCTTCTATTAGGGATGTCAGATCTTCTTCTTCTACTACAGCTTCAGTAGAGGAAGTTGGTGAATGTCTAGGTTGGATTTCAGATCTAAGTACCTCAGGAAGTCTATGTTTGGTTTAAATTCACAGAATACGAGTTTTTTTGGATGGTGTGGCACTATGAGGTCTTGGTGGGCTGAGTGGTGATGTTGGAATTGAACTCATACCTCTTACAAATATAAATCTAGAATATCTTTCCCTATGCATATCATTATATTTTAATTAATGAAAATAAAAAGACTCCTATATACACTTCCTCGAAAATAGTACCAAAATGCTTGGTAATTTAATTGGAGTTAAATTACTTACATGAATTATCAACCAGGGCTAGTATATTAATGAAATTTATGTGCATTGTATGTGCTAAGAGTCCTTATTACTCAAAATATTCCTAAGTTAAATTGAGATATCGAGATGCACATGTTAACTATGATAGTAAATATGTCACACTTAAAATGAAAATGATCACACTTTCTTAAAAGAAATATTTGAAAACTAAAATCACCATAAAATTATCACACTTGCCTAAGCAAGATTACACTATAACTATCACACTTGCAGAAATAAATATCGTGCTTGTTCAAAACAAAATCACACACTAGCTTCACTCTTGCTTGAAATAAATCACACTTGCTTGAAATGAAATCACACTTGCTAAAAATAAAAATTGATAAGGAAACTAGATATAAATATCTTTTGACAGAAAAAAAGATTAGCTCTATATTCAAATTAAAATCCTATTCACACAACTATAATGTAAAAAATATACTACAAATATATATCAATCTATACTTTGTCCATGTGCATAAGAGATATCAACTTCACTTTACAACAAAATGATTAAACAATCCTACTCTAAGAACAATCCTAAGCATTCATTCAGAAATCAAAACTTAAGCACTTAGATAGGCTAATGAAATTCTTCAGAAAACACAGAATTGAAATGTTATCTGCAAATAATAAAAACCTAACAACTAGAGGGGGGCCTTCCATGAAAAGCAGGTGTTAACACAACACCTTCAAAATATTAAATACGCATTGATATATTAAACAACAATGGAATGAAATGAAAAAAAGTTTGTATTTGCAAAAACAAAGTTTTTCAAATAGTAATTCTAGTTTGTGATTGTCATGCCGAGAGGTAGATTTATAACCTCTTATGCATAGTTGTTTTAGAGTATTACAACCCTGCCCTACTCGACAACAACTAAAATTAGCATAAAGAGATAACATATCATTATTTTCTCATTATTTTTTATCAGCTAATAAAATCATGAGGTTCAATGGTTGCATCCATTAATTTCTCACTTGCCTGGTTCGCTTTCCACGGTGGTTGAATTTCACTTTGACTGAGCTACTATAGTGCTTTCCTTATTGATCGAAGTTATGAGGATAGGTAAGAATAATTGTTCCAACTATTTTCCACCTACCCATATGCCTTATTCTTTGGATGGAGCTTTAGAACTCATCGGGCCTTCAACTTCGCTGCAAAATCATACAATAGCTACAGAATTGTTGTAATTCAATAGCTGATGTAAATATTGGGTTAAATAATAAAGAACAATGAAATTTATGAAACAGAAGATGATTGTGTACCTGTTATGGCATAAAATTTTTAAAATTATTCCCAATTAGAGCTTTTGGGGTCATAAATAAGGAGGATGGAGTGTAAGAGGGTTGTAAAAAAAATCAATTTGAGGTTCAACGGTACCAATTGTATTTAATTAAATACTTCCTTTATTTTATTTTAAGAGAATTAAGGCAGAGATGCTAGATTCTACAAATGGTTTTTGATTTTTTGTATTTTCTACAACAACACCCAAAATGTTTAGCCTACCACCCAAATTTTGAGTCCCTTTTTGTTTTTCAAGGTCATAAATAGGTATTTCTATGTCTCAATTGGTCAGATCTTTCAATGACCTATCTACCATTAAATCCTATGGTTTATCATGCTTTCAAAATTCATATTGTATGTTGGAGGTGGGGAATAAATACGTTATTTATTTAATACACCCTAAATTTACTAGCATACACCCTAGTTTATTGAAATGTTGTAGTTTTGTTTTATACCCATTTTTCTTATCATGTATGTGTGGCCTTGTTGATTTTTCTAGATGTTATTATTGCACTCAAATCATTCCATAGTTGGAATGACCAAAAACTGTTTTCACAGCCACTTGGCGTAATTTGAAGTACTCCCTACCTAGTAAGTTAGCTTGGCGTTTAGGCAGGGAGAGGGGCTCTTTACTTTCCATGCTTTTTCCATATTTGGAAATTAAAGGGATTCAAGTTCCATTTCATCAATGGGGTGGACAAAAATTTCATGGATATCTAATGGAGGTGCTTAGGGTTCTCGGTGATATGGTAGATGAAGTGAAGGTTCAATAGTGGAGGACATTTGGGTTGCGGAGCCATGCAAGGGAAGTGTTGAATCCTAGATCTCCACCTCTGCATTGGAACAAGATGTGCTCATAGTCAAGAATTTTCTTCCAAAGTTCATCTTGATAATATATCTTGATTGACTATGAAAGTGGATATGAAATGTTCATATATACATAAATTTTAGCGTAGGAGATATACCTAGCTTTTTTATTCGCACGCAAGAAATTTATGTCGTGTCTAAGAGAATTATCGATTCTTGTTGGGGTCTCCTCATCCCAAAACTCCTCTGGAAAGGAATAAATGTGAATCCATATCGGTGCGGCTATGAAATCATCCTTGTATAGTACAGAACGTTTTTTCCAAATACAAAGGTAAATCCAAGTTGAATTAGAAAATTATGGCTCGTTATCAAAAATTCCCATTCTATCCTCTAGAATGGAAAATATAGTTGTGAAGAAACTTTCCATGCCTAGTTCTAGATTTTTTTCCCTTTAGGTTTTCATTTAAGTTGAATCCATAAGCCGAGGGCCTTTTTTGATGGCAATATGTCTAAGAAATTTCATATTAGGGCATGATCCTTCATACAGTGAATATAGCCTCTAATATGACTGGAGTGAACTTTAAATTTTGGGTCAAAAACTTCCTTTGATAAGTGACTTTTAGGTCTATGTCTCCATAGTGAGAGATATGTTTGTTGGGGTTTTTTCCTATTTACATCTAGGTTTTGTCCCACATTAGTCTGATTCATGGAAGAGGGTTTCCTGGAGTTATTAAGTTTGGCAAAAACATGATTATAGGAAGAAGAACCACTCCTCTGTCGACATCTACCATAGGAAGAGCAGTGGATGGATCACTAGTGATTCATTAGCTAGAGTTTGGTTGTTGTCCAAATTTTACAATCTCCAATTCCCATTCTTAATCTAAAAATTAAAAAGTTTACAATTTCCAATTCCCAATATTCGTCAAGATTGTTGGCCTTTTGGAATGTTTTTTGAATTTTGTTTGTATATTTTCTTACCTAGTTCCGAGCCTAAAAGAATTTTTGGTCTCTAAAAAAGTCTCACTTTCTCATAGTCGAAAGTGTCAACGAAATGTAATATATTTTATATTATAAAACAATGTTTTTTTTTTTTTTTTTCTCTATTGAAAAAAAAATAACATAATGTCACACGGCATGTACCTAGGCATATAAAAATAAGAGACATACACCAGTGAAAAAAACATGTCATGTCGCATTATCACATATACTGGGTCGAGAGTACAAAGCACCAACACATAATTTCTCGAAAGTGTTGACATATACATTGAGTCTTATATGGAATAATATTTTAGCTTAATCAAATATTTACACGGGAATCTAAAATATTAATCTTCCCATCGAATACTTACATGTTAGTGTCATATCCTAACATCTCAATCCAAAATATTAATCTTTTAATATATATTTACACATAAAGCTAAAACATTTACCCTTTGAGTGATAATGTGTGCTTTAAGTTTCAAAAATTCTCATCGTATTCCAGATTTTATTCTTTGAAACTATTAAATTTTATTATTTGAAATTATGCGCACCTAAATCATCATATACACTTAGTCTTGATGCAAACAATTATACACACTTGATTTATCATGTATCACTAGTCTTAGTGAAAATTAATTATGTGAAATTGGACGGTAGGATAATATGTAGGGAGTAAAATTGTTTTCAAATATATTTTGATAATATTATTCTATAAATAAATTTAGATAATTATTGCATTCCACATTAAAACTAAATTCAACTAGAATTTAAATATTTCATCAATTCTACTTTAAAACTAAACTCAACCTAAACCTATACTTAACATTCTTAAACAAAAACACAAAATATACACGTATAATATAAAAACTATTATATATGTGTGAAATAATCTCATACGGATGACTAAAGAGTTCTTCGTGTCCACAATCATAATCTTATACGAAGGATGAAGTGCTATTTGACAAGGATTTTCGAATGGAGAGGTGTTGAACGATGGTGTGAAATTATGTAAAACATATGTTATTGTCAAAGTACTTGACCTATTCTAAGGAGAGTACCATTGTATGGTAAATTATTTCTTAAATCGTCTCCATTTATTTGATATTTAAATTATGCCACCAATGGGAAAATGGTTTATCACGAAATCGATTCCATTTATATGTAAATTATTGTTGTATACTTGACTGTTACAAATTCTTGGTAGTCGGGAGGGTGAATTTGTAATGAATCATTCACTTATTAGATTCATTAACTTATTAAGTTTCAATTCCATTTTTGTGTATCTTCAAATTGAATCAATTAGCAATCGATGTTTGTTATGGTAAAGTTTTGTCATCAAATCTCTATGTAAATTGAGAGAGTAGATTCATAATTGAAATTGCTTCGTCAACCAAATTATTATTGTTTGATATCCAACAGACATTATAATTGAAATCCCATTCAACAGTTCATTCATTTCTTATTTCTTTGAATCTCACATACTTTTTTGATATCATAGAGATATCATAGTTGCATTAATTTATTATTTCTTTGAATCTCCCCTACTATAGTATCAGCGTTGACCATTTATTTTAATGTAAATGGTAGATTTTGGGTATGGACAAAAGGCAACTATTAATACTAACCAATTTTTTCCATGCATATTGATCATTTAAAGTTGCAATCGCCATAAATTTAATTGGATAATTTAAATCTTAAAATTAAAATAATAGTACTAACATATGAGCTTCTATTTATACTTGAAAATTGTTAGATCTTAGTTACAAAAAAATCAAACAATGATCAGTTACAAATTTTGAGATTCGATTTAGATCTCGAGTTCTATGGTTATGATCTGTACAGTGCCATCATTTGGTCAAGATAGGTTATTATGGTAATTGTGATCTCATGCTTAAGTGGGTCTTCTAGATGGTAGTTTTTATTATCGTTCTATAATTTTAAGATTGGCAAGAATAATTATATAGGACAACCTCAAAACCACTTTGGAGCCTAGGATCTAGCCCTCCTAGGCTGAGACATGTATATCTCTTAAAATTTAGCTTTGTTTTATGATTCTCATATTAGGCTAGTCATAATGATAGTGAATATTTTTTTTCGATTGATTGTTTGGTTGGATTAGTAGATCTATTTAGACTAATTCCATTGGGCTATGGAGGCATAACATGCCAGGTTGTTGCATCAAATTTTCAAGAGCATTTATAAGGCAAGCTAACTATACTTACTGGATCTTAAAACTTGATGAATTGTGAGATGAAAGAAAAAGTGAATTCAATAGTGGTTAAAAAGAAATAAAGAATTTCTTAACCATACTTCAGAAGAAAAACATTCATATTGTAAACACAACCAGAAATAACGTGCTCTAATAGAAAATCTTAATCTTTAGATTTTTGTTTTACAATTAGATTTAAATGATGCACTGAGAGAGATAACAATGGAAAACATTAAACACATCAAAGAAATAACATCACCAGATAGACACAACTCATGTATCTTGCATGAGGTTTTTTATTATCGATGCACCAACTCCAAAAATACAATGCTCCAATAGAAAAGTTTTACAATCTAGGGTCCAACCCCTCATATTCGAAAGGAATGCATTATTTAACTAAACTCTACAATGATTGTCGTATCTACATAGGGAGTCTGTTATTAATTGCAATAATAATCAAAATTTGACTAGTGGTACCACGTAGTGGACATGATGAAATAATTTGACATCTGGCCCTATTCTTTAGAAGGTTGTTACTTCTTGATTTGATTTGTTGTTGTGCTGGTAGATTTGGATGATGTTGTGTTGATTTTCTCTAATACGTTGATATGTTGATTTGGCTGATGTGCTCGCGTTCACCCTTATTTGTAGTCACACAAATTTTCCCATTGTTACTCATTTGGAATCTTGATCCTGATAAGCTTTCGATATATCTCATCTGTTTCTGTGAATTTCAAAAAAGTTGGCCTCAACACAAAAATGTGTTTAATTTCATGTTGGATGAATATATCATTATCCATGGCTTTAAGGAAAGCTATTACAGTCATTGATCCTTTAAGCCCTGCAAACTTCATTGTGTCCTTAACAATGTCTTTAAGCTTCTTCACATAGTCTTGTTTGGCCATAAGCTTATCATTCATTACAAACAGTGAGGGTAATGTTCTTTTGGTCAGTCACTCGATCATGTTAAAGAACCTACTAACACCAATTTCTAAATTGTGGCACTTTTCCTCTAGCTATGTGACCAAACTTTTCTTATTGAGCACCTTCTTGACTTCTAGAATTGTTGTTTCTCTGTCCTCAACTCCAACTTCCTCCAATTCGAACCTGTTCTTGGAATTTAAAAATTTGATAATGTTATTTTTTTTTTTTGAGGCATCCCTGCAAGCTCCTTGGTTGCTTTAGCTATGGCATCATTTACTTATTCAATCAGTTCTTTCTGTTCTAATATGATTTGAATATAAGGCCATATTTCATTCATAGAATCAATTATTCTTTTCAAAATGATTTCCTTCGCCTAGCCAATGGTATGACCAATGGAAGCTTCTCTTTCTGCCTTTATCAATATTTCAATATGCTTTTGGGCTCTTTGTATTTCTATCTCATGTGCATTGTCATACCTTACCTTCAGATCCTTTAAGGTATTGATCTGTGCTTCCAGCTTTTTAATCTCCTCTGTTTGGATGGACATGTTCTCCATGGGTTTGGACAACTGTTCTATACCACTTGATGCACCTGTAGTTGTTGATGTAGCTATAGGGATGAATGCAATAGGAACAACATCTAAAGGAATAATGGCCATCTCTGTTTCTTTTCCCTTTTCCTTGACCAATTTCTCCATCTTTATCTCCATTTGCTTCAATTGTGATGACTGCTACATTATCATCTTCATCATCTCTGCTTTTTATGCCTCATTCTCCTCTATGTCCTTTGTTAGAGGGTCTTCAGCAGCTGACATTTTAAGTTGCATTCTCAGGGATGTTATTTCTACATTTTTCTTCTTCAGGATCTCTTCCACTGCCTCTACATTTGTTGGATTATACCCAATCATCAGAACTAAATCCTCTAAGGATCTAATTTTAGTATCCTTGGCAAGAGAAGAAATCTTCTCCATCTTGACTTGTGATTGAATATTAGCCAATGATACCTGCAATTTGGAAAGGTTCATTGCAGTGCTAGTCAAGGTAGATAAGATCATATCTCCAGTCTGCTTGTGCATTTCCATCTGATCTATTGGATGGATGTCTTTGACATTAAATTCAAAAGCTGTATGCTTGAAATCTGTAGGTGATTTTGGCTGAGAAATATGGGCTTATAAGAAAGCCATGCACATATTTCCTTTCTCTAAATCAAAGGCTGATAGAAGCCTGCTTTGTGAAATGTTGGTCTGCTTCGAAAACTGGTTGTTGGTGTTGGTCTTCAATATCTCATTGTTTCTCTTAATCTCCCTGAAGGTGTCATAAATTGTCTTCTCCTTTCCTCCCGTAGAAATAGTAGATGTAGGTGTTTGAAAAATTTGCTGCTAAAATGGAATTGTGGATGAAGATGTAGAAAATATAGTTATAACTATTTGCTGCTCTGTTTCCTTACTTTGATCTATGTCCATATGGATTCTTGCTCTCTTTCTGTATTTCATTTTGAATTCCCTGCTGGATGTATCAGTTTCCAAAATAAACTGATCATCTCTTGGCCTCTTTACTATTGCCTCTTTCTCTTGTTCTTTTCCCTTGTCTTACCTATCTTTTGTAATATAATTTTCTTAGGGAGTAGGGGTTTGTATGCTTGAAGATGAAATTACCTACTCTTCAGCCTCCTGCAATGTATTTTATGCCCACTCTGTTTCGTTCATGAATTGTTCAATCATAGGCCTATGGGTGTGGATATATAGAGTTGATTTATTTTCCACCCTTTTCAAGGAGATGATACCCAATGGGTCATAAGACCAACTGAAACTGTGTGTGAATTTCATCTCCTTCAATATCCTGTCAGCCTCCTCTCCTGCTGCTCTGTTATTTCAAATGAAAGGACCAATTTGGGATTTGATCCTAAACTGAGACTTCTTTTTGGCAGATACAAAGTGTACCTCATCTGCATTTATCATCTGCCTAATGTACTCCATGGCAAATATCCTCACGGGGAGGAACTTTGGCAGGTTGTAAGGGGCCAACTCACACCCATATATTCTAAGCTCTATGTTTTTCTGGTACCAGTCTCTAGTGTTGACTTGGTTTGACAACTGCATGATCTTTTTAATGTCTTCATTGATTCTTGGTTCCATAGTACTGTTGATGATACTCATTGTTGGATGCACAAAAATTTCAACAAAAATTTTATAGGTGTAATCCTTCTGCTCCTTCATCAACATTGTTGTCGAGAAGATGATTGATTGAGGTTGGGAGTATTCATTAACTTTCCTCATTGTAAACTGGAACCTGCTTGCCTAAAAATATATAAACATGTAAACTAGGACTGAAGTGTATTTAAACACTTCCTCTGTATGAAATTTGAAAAACTGGTCATGAATGGCTTCATCCAAGAATTGAATTAAGTTAAACATAATGGAGGGTTTATACTTCGATGAAAGTATGGACATAAACCCTATCAATGCTTCATCTATCCACTCATCTGAATGGTATCCTGGTAAGAAAGGATAGAGAATATATGATAAGTCCTATTAGGGAATGTAGAAAAGGGATATGGAGGATTCTTCTTGGGAAATGGAGTGTCTATAGCCATGAATAACTTGATTTTTTTGGCTCTATTGGAAAAATCCAATTTTGGGTATAATTCTCTAAGGGATTCATAGGAAAAATAGATGGTTTCTTCAACAACAGGAGCTTGCATCATTTGCATGATGGATTGGGCACTAATGGTAAAGATGACTTCTCCCGTGGGGGAAACTATAGATCTCTGGTTTATATCATAGAAAGAATTAGATTTTCTAATAAACTTAGGGAAATTATGGGTTTTTGGGAATATATAATAGGGTGATTTAGTGTCCCACGGCCCTATATCATCGAGCTCATCGATGAGCTTGTTTTCTAGCCAACAGTAAACATCAAAGAGATCAAATTCTGAATCAGTCTCATGTATCTTAAAATCTCTGTTGGCTAGGGCCACATGATTGAGGTCCACATGAGGGTGAAACAATGTGTTAAATGTTTCTTGTTCCTTCTTCTTTGGAGGAATTACTGCTCACTGAAAAAGGAATTGACTACTCATACACAAAAGGGGATTAGAAGAAGGTGGGAAAAAATAAAAGGAAATTCTACTGATCAATAGGGGAATTGGGAGAAGAGGGGACTGAAGAAAGGGAATTCTGGTTGATCTGCAGAGAATTGAAGATTTTCGCACCTTCTTTTGCTTTGTAAAGCATTAACTGTGGTCACTTGTTACAAAAGAGACATGGAAGCAATGTAAACTCTTAAACATGTGGGGAAATTTAGTTTTGTAGAGTGGTGGGGGTTTCCGTTGACATGACGTGGACCCTTTGGGTAACGGCTTAAACATTAAATTGCTTAACGGGTCTTTAGATGGGAGCGTAGGTGATTGGACGGAGGTGATAGGAGTGGTCCTCTTGGCGCAATAGGTATGTCGGGAATTAACAGTCATTGGCATGGTTTTGTCATAGTGGAAACTGCTTTTCACAAGGGGTAATGACTGGTAAGTGGAATTGAGTGGGGGGTGTGAAAGGACAAGGGATCAACATGTAGCAGATGGGATGGTTTGGGAAACCACACTTTTTAGACACCACCAACCCCCCCCCCGGACGTTAAATTTCAGAGTATGAGGAGGGGCCGGAAACTATTGTGAGCCATTGGATGAGATGGACGGAGTGGAGATGAAACGAAAGGTCGTGGGAGGTTAGCGATGATGGGATGGGTGAGTGGATGGTGGGGTTGGGTGAATGAACGTCGACCGAGGGTATAGTTTTGGGACTTTAGGGTTTCAGGACATGAGATAATATGTCAAATAAATAAATTAATCCCGAAACTTAGGATATCCATTGTTTTTCCATTTTCTTTCATAAATTGTGAATACAAGAAATCCATTGAATAGCACTTTGGGATAAATTTCATGTTTCTGCATATTTATTTCTATTTCATTCTACCTACCCTTTCACTATCCTAAAATTTTTTTATCATTCTTTTGCAAGGTGAATTTAGGCTTGCAAACCCAAATCTATTTTTTTATATATATAAAAACTCTTACCTACTCTATCCCTTATTCTTTCCATTAACTTAGATTAAATGGTTGAGTCAATTTGATTTCTTCCTAACTACTGATTTGCCGAGATTAAATTGTTTGGAAAATCCTCATTTTCTAACCTACGAAACAAAAATTTAAAATTGTTCAATCATGCTTAAATTGTATGATTGAACAAACTTATCTAAACAACAGTGGCATTTTGATCTGCAACACTTTCAGTATTATTCTTTTTGGGGTTTCCTTTCTTTTTCTTTTTTTCAATATATCCTCTTTTCTTTTCTTTTTTCATATTTTTTGGAAATAATTTGAATATTGAAAATCATACTATATGAAATTGCAACTTATGAGATACTCAATCACCTTTATGTCCTATAATGTATACGACCCTAACAATGGCTCCAGCTGGGGATGGCACTTCTGCAAGAGAAGTGTCAAGAACATAAGACTAGTAGCCTTGAGTGCTCCATTTTCTACAAAATCTCCATATGATTTCTTTCTCTGTTTTATGATAGCTCATCAAAGCACACTTAGGGCCTTCTCTGTGGTCTTCAACCTTTGTTAATGGATTATTCAAATCATAAACTATAAAACTTTGGTATTTACAATGATGAAAGACCAAGTTGTATTATTAAGAGAAGTAGTGCCTCAACATCCTGCCATTGAGAGGCCCTCCAAGTATCTTTGTTCTGTTAGCACATGGATTTGCATCCCACCCACCCCACCTTATTTTGCTATGTTTTCACCTCAGCTCCGCCGTTATCACTGGACTCACATCGTTTTTTCCATTGTCGCATTTATATTGTGGTAGCCATGTCATCAAACTCCTTATCCTTATAATCACTATTTTTTTCCAATTTTATATCATCCTTTTATCCTTTACATGATAATTTCACGAAAAATTTGTCTCTACAATGGAGGACAGAAATGTTCTGAAAGTGTTGGGATACTTTAGTATTATTGGTCTACTTCATGTACATTGCCTTCTTGGAGATTATTACAGTGGACTCAAGTGCTTCAGGTTGTGGTGAAACTGTTTTACCAAATGAGCAATACCATGAGGGATTTGTCACATATTTGGACCTATTAGCACTAATAAAAGAGAAAGAGACATGGCTGAAAGGTACCTTCAAAATTTTGGCGTCTTCGATTGGATGGTTGGGTAATGGTTTATTTCTCCTAGTCAAGGTCTAAGTTTCAAAGGGGAAGGGCCCACGAAGGAGCCAAAGGGGTTGCACTACACAAAAAATATTACGGTGTGGAAAATTTTATATAAACCTCAATGATTCACATCCCATAGTGCATGTGGGATAAACCCACTTTCAGAATTTTTTATAAAAAAATTTCCAATTTTCTCTATGTGACCAGTTGACTTCCGAGGCAGTTCCTGATCAAATGATGGCAAATTTTTGGAAACTGAAAGAGGTTTTTCTCAGCACGGTCTAAACAACAATAAAATCTTTCATTTTTTGCATATCCACTACAGATTGGGGGAATCACGATCGTCTTTGAGCCCTATTTTTTTTTATCTCATAATTTTCCTGTGTGAGACATGTTTTTAGAATGCAGATCTGGGGCAAATGGAAACAAATAGCAGGAAATGGAAAGAGGTTTTTTCTCAGAACGGGATAAAAAACAATAACATTTTTGGAATGCAGATCTTGGGCAAATGGAAACAAATAGCAGGAAATGGAAAGAGGGTTTTCCTCGGATCTCCAAGTTTTCTTGTTTGACACATGTTTTTGGAATGTAGATCTCGGGCAAATGGAAACAAATCTCAGGAAACTGAAAGACATTTTTCCTTCGAACGGGCTAAAAAACAACAACATTTTTAATTTTTGGCATATATATTATAGATTGGGAGAATCAAGAGCATCCTTGCTCTCTATTGTTTGGATCTCAGAATTTTCATGTTTGACACCTATTGTTTGAATGCAGATCTCGGGTAAATGGAAACCAATTTCAAGGAAATGAGAGATGTTTTTGCTCATAACAAACTGATCTACAAAAAAATATTCCATATTTTACACATCTATCATGAGTTGGAAGTTTAGAATTCATAATTGCAGTGTTATTTCTGCAGTAGGTTGGTCTTTTTTTTTTGGATACAGTTCTAGATTTTGATGTAACAAACTGCTCTTTTGGGGGAATTGGATAATTTCAACCTCTGGATCTTAAGGAGGGTTCTATTCCTATATATATCTTGTAAATTCAATTTAGGTTGGAAATCAGAGGGAGAGGCTATTGGATAGTGTATTTTTCCTTGAATATTTTTATGTAATTAAATGTAGGAGTTTCTCTCTTCTTTGTTTTGAGATTCATCACGGTGTGTATGTTAAGTATGTGTTCCTATATATCATTTCCATGATTATGTTTTTTTTCTAGTATTTTGTGAGAGTAAGTGATAGGAATTCATCCATTTTATATGCTCCTTTCACATTGAGGATTCTTATTATGTGTTAATGGTTATCTTTATAGAATTCATCCATGTCTGATGCTCTGTTTTTTAACCTATCTTTGTGTTATTTATTCTAAAGTTGCACTAGACATTCATCCATTGATAGATGCCTGTAGTATAGTGGGATTTCTTCTCCTTTCCATCTCTCATTTCATATTATATATCTAGCTGAACATAGTGCTTACTTTGCCTCAAATGTACAGAAAGAAATTGGCCTTGACTCCATTGCCCAATGGTACTTTCTCTCTTGATGTTCCAACCCAGAAAACCTAAAAGAAAACCCTAGAGCTACAGAGGAACAATTTGCCGCCATATTTTACGAATTCCTGTGGTGTGTAAATTTGGTAATGTTAATATTTATCCATTTTCTCATTATATTTTCTTTCTAGTGATAATCTCTTGAGATTGTAAACATGATTCATCTCACATGCTCTCTTTTAAAATATATTCTCATGTATTTGTCCCATTCTTCTATCAAAATGAATTCAGCTCTTGTGCTCACTTTGATTTTTTCCAATTTCATCCTATACCATTAAACAACAAAAACTCCAAAATACCTCTTATGCATACCTACCTTGCTCCTATTTTTGGTTGTGCTGTAAAATTTTGTTATCTTAAATCTAGTTGCAGTAGCTCCTTCCCTAATCCAACACCATACTTTCAAACAATCAAAACCCCTGAACTCATAATTAGCCTAAAACATTTTCATCTAGCCTAAAAGGTTGGTCAGTGGTTACGTATGTTGGGATCTCGTCTTTAGCCTTAGATATCTGGTGGAGTGATAATTTTCATGATCTCATGGATCGTTATTGTGGAGATCAGACTTACAATCAGTTTCTAATGCCATTACATGCCCTAGTTCTAATTTTTGTTAAAATAAGTGAAGGGGCCAAAGTACTTGATAAGATTTTTGATTGGATATATCGGATATTTTATATTGATTGAAATCAAGCATATGCTATTAGAATAGGTTATATTTACAAAAGTAAGCTTACTTGGTAAGAATATTTGCAGTCATATTTTATGTTTAGTTTTCATATTGTTTGAAATCGGTTTGTAGTTGTTTGTGACTCCATACCCAATAAGAAGGCACTGATCTATGAGTTCCCAAATATTTGTGGTTCTTGACACCTCCTAAAAGGAGCTACCTTCCCCAGTTGGAGTCGATGTTAGCACATGGATTTGCATCCCACCCACCCCACCTTATTTTTCTATGTTTTCACCTCAGCTCCACCGTTATCACTAGCCTCACATTGTTTTTTCCATTCTCGCATTTATATTGTGTTGGTCATGTCATTAAAATCCTTATCCTTATAATCAATATTTTTGTCCAATTTTGTATCATGTTTTTATCCTTTACATGCTAATTTCACCAAAATTTGTCTCTACAATGGAGGAAAGCAATGTTCTGAAAGTGTTCTGATACTTTAGTATTATTGGTCTACTTTGTGTACATTGCCTTCTTGGAGATTATTACACTGGACTCAAGTGATTTAGGTTGTGGTGAAATTGGTTGACCAAATGAGCAATACTATGAGGGATTTGTCACATATTTGGACTTTTTAGCACTAATAAAAGGGAAAGAGACATGGTTGAAAGGTGCCTTAAAAATTTTGGCTTTGTCAAATGGATGGTTGGGTTATGGTTTATTTCTCCAAGTCAAGGTCTAAGTTTCAAAGGGGAAGAGCCCACGAAGGATAAAAAAAGGGTGCACTACACATAAAATAGGATGTTGTGGAAAATTGTATATAAAACTCAATGTTTCACCTCCCATAGTGCATGTGGGATAAAGCCACTTTCAAACTTTTTTATAAAAAAAATTCCAATTTTCTTTGTGTGACCAATTGACTTCTAAGATGGTTCTTGAGAAAATGGTGGTGAAAATTTGGAAACTGAAAGAGGTTTTTTCTCAGCACAGGATAAAAAACAATAACCTCTTTCATTTTTGGCATATCGGCTACATATTAGCATAATCGAGATCATCTTTGAGCCCTATTTTGCGGATCTTAGAATTTTCTTGTTTGACACATGTTTTTGGAATGCTGATCTCAGGCAAATGGAAACAAATATCTGAAAAATGAAAGAGGTTTGTCCTCATAACGGGCTTAGAAACAGTAAAATATTTCTGGTTTGGCATAGATGTTACATATTGGGAGAATCGAGATCATATTTGAGTCCTATTTTTCAGATCTCAAACTTTTCCTGTTTGACACATGTTTTTGGAATGCATGTATCGGGCAAATGGAAACAAATCTTAGGAAATGGAAAGAGGTTTGTCCTTAGAATGGGCTCGAAACAAATAACCTATTTCAGTTTTGGCATAGCTATTACAGATTGGGATAATCGAGAGCCTTTTTGAGCTCTATGTTTCAAATCTTAGAATTTTCCTGTTTGAGACATATGTTTTGAATGCAGATCTTGGGTAAATGGAAACAAATTTCAAGGAACTGAGAGATGTTTTTTATCATAAAAAACTGATATAGAAAAACCTCTTCCATATTTTACACATATATCATGAGTTGGAAGTTTCTAATTCATAATTGCAGTGCTATTTCCATAGTAGGTTGGTCTTTTTCTTTATACAGTTCTAGATTTTGATGTGACATGCTTCTCTTTTGGGGGAATTGGATAGTTTCGACCTATGAATCTTAAGGAGTGTTATATTCCTATATATAACTTGTAAAATCAATCTAATAGAGGTTGGAAATCAAAGGGAGAGGTTGTTGGACTATGTATTTTTCCTTGAATATTTTTATGTAATTAAATGCAGGAGTTTCTCTCTTCTTTGTTTTGAGATTCATCTCGGTGTTTATGTTCAGTATGTGTTCCTATACATCATTTCCATGATTATGTTTTTCTTCTAGTATTGTCTGAGAGTAAGTGATAGGAATTCATCCATGTTAGATGCTCCTTTCACACTGGTGATTCTTGTTATGTGTTAATGGTTATCTTTACAAAATTCATCCATCTTTGATGCTATGTTTCGTAACCCATCTTTGTGTTATTTCTTCTAAAGTTTCACTAGAGATTCATCCACTGATAGATGCATGTAGTGTAGTGGGATTTCTTCTCCTTTTCATCTCTCACTTAATATTCTTTATCTAGCTGAACATAGCGCTTACTTTGCCTCAAATCTGCAGAAAGAAACTAGCCTTGACTCCATTGCCCAATGGTACTTTCTCTCTTCCTTTTCTGACCCAGAAAACCTAAAACAAAACCCTAGATCTACAGAGGAACAATTTGTAGCAAGATTTTAGGAATTCCCGTGGTGTGTAAATTTGGTAATGTTATTTCTTTATGTTAATATTTATCCATTTTATCATTATATTTGCTTTCTAGTGATAATATCTCTAGATTATAAACATAATTCATCTCACATGCTCTCTTTTAAAATAGATTCTCATTTATTTGTCCCATTCTTATATCAAAATTAATTCACCTCTTGTGCTCACTTTGATTTTCTCCAATTTCATCCTATACCATTAAACACCAAAAACTCCAAAATACCTCTTATGCATACCAACCTTGATCCTATTTTGGTTGTGCTGTAAAACTCTGTTATCTTAAACCTAGTTTCAGTAGCTCCTTCCCTGATCCAGCGCCATACTTTCAAACAATCAAAACCCCTTAACTCATAACTAGCCTAAAACCTTTTCATCCAACCCTCTTGGCTATGATTCTTGTGGAGAGAGCCCTCTCCGACTTGGTAGGGCTAGATACCAAGTTAAAAGGATGGTCTGTGGTTACCTCTGTTGGGATCTCTTCTTTAGCCTTAGATATCTAGTGGAGTGATAACATGTTTCATATAGATCCTTAAGGAAATATGAATTGTTACCTATAAAAGCATCAATAATGTCTCGCCCTTCCCAAAGATTGTTAAATTTTCCAAGTTTATCTTTGTCTTCTCTCGTGGAATCCCATTTCAAAACTTTCTCTCCTAGATTAAAATCATCAGCCTTTGTTCTTTTATAAAAAATATTCTTCATATTTTCTTGAACCACTTCAGTTATGTTATAAACTTCATCTCTAGACTGCTGCAACTTAATAGCTTGACTTATCCTTCTGTAGTTATCATTTGCTTTAGTTTGAATTTCCTGAATGATCTTCATGGCTAGAACTCCTAAAGAGCAAGGAAAAATTGCATCAATTCCATAAACCAATTGGTATGGAGACATGCCAATTGATTTTTGGTAGTCACAGTCTATCAGCCCAAAGTGCATTTACTAGCTTTTTATGCCATGATTTCTTGTTGTCTTCCAAGAGCTTTTTGATGATATTCACCAAAATTTTGTTTGAAGATTAAACAAATCCATTACCATGAGGGTAATAGGTTGTTAAATGTCCCAAATTTATATGATACCTATGAAACAAATCAACCATTTTCTTGGACTTGAAGGCTGCAACATTATCAGTGATGAGTTTTCTAGGATAACCAAATCTAGAAAGAATGTTTGTTTCATGGAATTTAATAATGACAGAATCAGTGGCATTTCTGGAAGGAGTGGCTTCTATCCATTTGGTAAAGTAGTATGTTGCAGTAAGAATCCACTTATGTTGGGCAGAGGAGGGAGGATGAATTTCACCAATAAAATATAATCCCTATTGTTGGAAAGGGCTCTCAACAGAAACAGGCTTTAAGGAAAAAGGAAACTATTTTCTCTTTCTTTCAAAAATTTGGCATTTGTGACAGGTAGTTACCATCTTGTGGATGTGAGGAAAAAGGGTAGGGCAGTAGAAACCATCTCTAAGAATCTTATTGGAAGTGGTTTTCCAATAACTATGGCCACCACAGTCACCTTCATGGATTCCTGCATAACTTTATCTGCATCATCTTTTAGAAAACATTTCAGTAAAATACCTCCAACATCTTTCAAGTATAGGAAATGTTCTAGAATGCAGAATTTGATAGCTTTCAACTTTATAAATCTTGCTTTAGTTTTGGACAAACTAGGAGGAGAATTCAAATTAAATAAAACATATAAGATATCTGCATACCAGGGATAATTTAGGAATGCATCATCAATTTTTGGAGTTGCCAGTTCCTCTTGACCATCAAATGAATAGACCATGTTTATATCTAGTGCATGAAAATTTGATTCAGCCATCAATTTGGCTAATCCTTGTCGTTTGATCAATTTGGTGGGTTTGATTTCCACATCATAATCCAAAATAACAGCAATCCATTTGCCTCTTTTTCCATCATGACCATTCTGTGTTAAAATTTCTTTGACTACTGCATTGGGCACATAAGCAATAATATGTGAATGTATAATGTAAAATCTGAAACCCTTTAGTGCTTTAACCAAAGAAAATGCCTATTTTCCATGATGTTGTATTTTAAAGATGCATCTTTCAAGGATTTTCTAAAAAATGTTATTGGTTGTTCATGTCCTTCACTATTTTTCTGCAATAATACAATAGCAATTGTGTCTTCAGATGCAAAAGAAAAAACTATGAAGTCTTTGGTAAAATTTGGGTTGATTGGGACTGGAGCTTTTGTCAATGCTTTCTTGACTAGATCAAAAGATTGTTTAGCTTCAATGTTCCATTTAATTTCTGAATCTTTTTTAAGCATGTTGGTTATATTTCTCAAAAGTTATGCAAGATTGGGTATAAATATCCTTAAAAATTTGATTTTGCCAATAAAAGGTTAAAGTTATTTGAGATTCCTGGGATGACTAATTTTGATTATACCTTCAATCCTGCTTGGATCAATTCTAATTCTATCTTGAGAAATAATGTGACACAGAAACTTTCCTTCTTCAAGACCAAACATTGTCTTCTTAGGATTTAGGGAAATTCCAAACCTTCTACATTTTTCAAAAACTCTTCTTAGATTTGCTAAGTGTTCTTCATCAGTTTTGGAATATATAGTAATATCATCAAGATATATCACAATTAAATGGCCAATTTCATCTGCAAAATCAATTTCCACGGCTCTTTTAAAAGTAGCACCAACATTCATTAATCCAAAGTGCATTTTTACATACATAAAAGTCCCCTAAGGAGTAGTAAAGGTTGTTTTTTCTTGATCACCGGGATGCACTAAAACTTGATTATAACCCGAAAATCCATCTAACAAAGAGATCCTACTAGAGCCTACTATCCTCTGCAATATGTGGTCCATTTCTGCTAAGGGGTAGTTGTCCTTAAGAGATACTTTGTTCAGATTCCTAAATTCAATGAAAAATCTGATTTCACCTGTTTTCTTTCTCGTAGGAACAATATTAGACACCCATTTATAATATCTAAGTGGAACTATGATATTGGACCCATACATTTTCTTCATTTCCTTTTCCACCAAAGGCATTAAAATAGGATTTATCCTACAGATTTTTTGTTTAAAAGGTTTTTGGTCCTCCTTGATTGGAGTTTTGTGTCTTGTATCATAAGCTTTTAAGTCCTCATAGCTCCAGGAAAATACATCTATGAATTCTTTAAACATAGTTATATACCTTTGTTTCGTAACTATAGGCAGTGATTTTGACAATTTTATGATTTTGGGGTTTTTCTCACTGCCTATATTACACTCTTGAGTGCTTGTCCCCGTTGGTTCCATTTTTGGTTTCTTGTCCACATCATTGAAGTCAAACAGTTATTCTAAGGGACTAGCCCTCTAGGTAGGATATTATCCTTGAGTTAAAGTACTTCGAATTCCTCTTTTTCTCGGTATTTATGTATTTCAGTTTTATGAATAGTTTTATTTGCTGAAATAAATACATCAGAAACAACAGATTGCTTTTCTACACTAATTTGTACATCAAAGTTCCTGTCTTCTTCACAATCTATGTCTATATTGATATCCTCAAATTCATCCTTTGATTGTAATAAACTCTCAATTTGTTTGTCACTACCGAACACTTTCCATTATATCATATTATCCGGCATAGATGGACGATGTTTAACTTCTACTGTGTATTGTATGTTTGGCTGAGTCAACTGACATGTGCTTGCTGAAAGGGCTAAACCGTTTGCTAGGAAATTTTTATTTCTCGAAATAACAACTAAATCATATTCTTCAAATGTTCTTAAGAAATCAAGTACAACATTTTTGTATGCTCTTAACCTAGGATGATTTGTAGCTTATTGTCCTTTTATTTGTTTTATAACTAATTCAGAATCACTATGGACATCAATCCTCTTAGCTCCTAATATTTTCAACAATTTTATTCCTAAGAGTAGAGCTTCATATTCTGCTATATTGTTGGTGCATTGAAAATTGAGTTTGTAGGAGTGGCCTTGTGCATGATTGTTTCTTGCATTATATACCCAAATACCTGCTCCTAAACTTTCTTTTCCACATGAGCCATCAAAATTCATGTTCCAAAGAGGTTCATTTTCAAGGTCTTGTTGTACAGTTTGTATTTTATTGTCTTGTTTTCCTTTAAGATCATTTTATGCATGGGTTACCTATGAATCAATGTCTCCATCATTATAAAGAATGAAGGATTCAAGATCGGTATGGACATAGTAAGAGGATAGTTGTTTGGTTTTTCTTGACTACTCACCATGTAATTAATTAAGGTTTCCCTATATAGTCTTCTTTGTTGACCAAACACCAGTATTGTAGCATAATTCATATCCATTTGAAGGGTCCCTTGTAACTTTTCTCCCCATGAGCGTGAAAAAAGCATGCCAAAATTAGGAGTGATGTCAGCTACTACTATATCCATCACTAGAATTTTTGCTGGTATCTGAGCTAAAGTGACACAAAGATCTTTGATAAGACCCAGACATCTAACTTTGATAGAATCAAATAAGTACAAATCTTTGTAAGGTCTAGTGATTTCAAGGGAAATATTCTCCATAACAGCCTTTGGCATAAGATTATGTGATGCACCTGAATCCAACATGGCATTATGGAGAATTTTTTCATGAACATCAAGACTGACATAAAAGGGAGGGACACCTCCTTCTTGGGGTTTACCATCAACTTCTGGCCCAAACAAAATTTCAGGTTGATCATCATTTAAATTAACAGTATCAGCAATTTCCTCAATGTTTAGTACCTTTAGAACCTGAGACCTATACACATTCTTTTTTATCAATTCAGTGAGAGGAATAGATATTTTCATTTTAGCAAGTTCGTTCTCACTACTGAATGGTGTTTGAACTTTGAGCATATTTGAAAAATCAGTTTTTTCAGCCACTACTTTTTGGGTAAATTCAGTTTGTTGAGTTGTACTAGGGATATCAGTTTGAGCAATTTTGGTAGGGGTATCAACTATTCTCCTAGTAATTTTTTTTGTGTTCTTCTTTTCTGAATTGTTTACACTTTTCTTTGAAATTTCTATTGATTTGTTGAGATCAGGTTTAGAGACTTTCTTGGTAGAATTTTTTGAATTATTTTTGTTGGAATTATCAAAGTTTTTCTTGCTTATAAGGTTATATTTTCTATGAACCTCCACGATAGCATTCTCAAATACTTGCTTGTAGTCATCATATTCTTCAGATTCTAACACTATCTAAGTTAATGAAAATAATTCTTGTTCTTCTTGAGTGAGAAAAACAGAGTCATCTTCATTAATTCCCATCAAATTTATCTGATTTTCTTCTACTTCCTCAACTAATCCTTCATCTTCATCAGCCTAATTTTCTTGTAATGGAGGCCTAATTTGATGATTCAGACCTATTTTCTCTCTCTATCTTATCTGAGGAGGGTTTCTTCTAGGATTTTGATTTATGTTTTGAGGAGCTGGTTGATTTTCCCTAGGAATAGTTATCTCATTTAGATTAATCCTCTCCATCACTCTGTCCATATTTCTGACCAATGAGTCAATTTTAGCATCAAATGTGGAAGTTGAAGGTTCTTCTCTTATATTAACTCTTCTTTAAGTTCTCATTCTAGCTATTTTTGCTAACAAGTTGGCTTCTACACTGACTGCGTCCCTCTGCATTTGTTCTATTGTGGCTGATTTTATTTCCCTTAGTTGATAAGACATTTTTGGTTCAAAACCATCCGAGAATTTAACTAACACTAAAACTTGTGGTGGTTTTATATGAGAAGGTATTGCATTATATAAACTGTTAAATCGAGTACAATAATCCTAAACACTTTCAGCTGGAGCCCTTCTAATATTTTCATATTCAGATAAGATTTGAAGAGGGTTATTTTTTACTTCCCACCTATTTAGGAATGTTTCATGAAATGTAGGGATGTCATTAATATTATTTGCAGGCAAATATTTGAACCATTTTCTAACTTATCCACCAAGACTTTGAGAAAACATCCTTAAATTTACACTTCCTTCATCTACCTCTTGAAGGTAAAAACAATCATTCATTTTGTCAACATGTTGTTGGGAAGTTACAGGACCAGTTCCACTATATAATGTAATTTTAGACAGGCAATCCTATGGCATAGCTGCCAAAGGTGTTGGCAACACCAATGGAGCATACCTGGCTTTCATGATTGGTGGAGGAGGTGGAGGAAGGTGGAAAGTAGATGAAGAAGGATGGATAATGGGAGAAGATGTATGTGTGGAGGTTTGAGTACTCTTATGAGGAACGATAAAAGAAGTGGTGGGGATTGTGGAAGCAGTAGGACTAGTTGACTCAAGATGAGCAGTGTGAGAGGTAAAAGAAGAAGCTGCCATAGTAAATGCAGTTAATTCTATAGATTTTTGAAGGTAAGAATCATCAACATTTGAAGTAAAATCTGTTAGGAAACGTTGGAGAGTGTCAAAATATTGGAGAAGCTAAAGATCAGACCAAATTTGTTAATAATATTCTCTCACTAGACTTTGTTGCAAAAAATATGGATCAAATACTATCTCGTCTGTCCAATTCTCAGATTTAGTCCTAAATAAACCTTGTTCAAAGTGTAAATCAAACTAAATTTCCTATAAGGTGACAAAGTATCCAGGGAGGGAATTTTCTCTCTGAAGATATCTGTTGCTTCTTTGGCTCTCTGTTCTAGGAATTTTTCTTAAAATATTCTCAGGATTGTCCACTATAATAGGAGGATTTGGATCAGGATGGGATCTAGTAGAGATTCTTTTAGGAGCCAAAATTCAGATCAGAAGCACAAAAAAACTTATTGTTTTCAAAAAGTGTAAGAAACCAATCTTATAAAATAATTCTATCATACAATGTTTTTAACCGGGGTTTCTGAATTTGAATGAAATGACAAATTTTTTAGTATTGTTCCCTAGTATGGTCACCACTATGTTATCATTCTATAATTTTAATATTGGAAACAATAAATATATAGGAAAACATCAAAACCACTTTGGAGCCTAGGATCTAGCCCTTCTAGGCTCAGAGAGGGGTCTCTCTTTAAATTTAGCTCTGTTTTATGAATATGATATTAGGCTAGTTATAATGATAGTGAAGATTGTGTTTTTATTGATTGCTTGTTTGGATTAGTAGATCTATTTAGAATAATTCCATTGGGCTATGGAGTCATAATAGGTTGGGTTGTTGCGTCAAATTTTCAAGGTTTACAATGAAAGATAACTATACTTACTGAATCTTATAACTTAATGAATTGTGAGATGAAAGAAAAAGTGAATTCAGTAGTGGTTAAAAAGAAATTAAGAATTCCTTAACCAGACTTCAGAAGAAAAACATTCATATTGTAAACACAGCCATAAATAAGGTGCTCTAACAACAAATATTAATCTTGAGATTTATGTTTTACAGTTAGATTTAAATGAGGCACTGAGAGAAATAACAATGGAAAACATTAAACACAACAAATAAATAACATCACCAGATAAACACAGCTCAAGTATCTTGCAAAAGGTCTTTTATTATTGATGCTTCAGCTCCAAAATTACATTACTCCGATAGAAAATTTTTACAATCTAGGGTCCAACCCCTCATACTCAGAAGGAATGTAGTATTTAACTAAACTCTACAATGATTGTCATATCTACATAGGCAATATATTATTAATTACAATAATAATCAAAATTTGACTAGTGTGACCACATAGTGGACACGATCAAATAATTTGACATCTAGCCCTATTCTTTAGAAGGCCATTGCTTCTTGATTTGATATTTTGTTGTGATGGCAGATTTGGATGATGCTGTGCTGATTTTCTATAATACGCTAATATGTTGGTTTGGCTGATGCGCTAGCCTTCACACTTCTTGGTAGTCACACAAATTTCCCCACTGTTGCTCATTTGGAATCTTGATCCTGATCATCTTTTGATATATCTCATCTTTTTCTGTGAATTTCATAAAAGTTGGCCTCAACACAAAAATGTGTTTAATTTCATGTCGGATGAATATATAATTATCTATGGCTTCAAGGAAAGATCTTCCAGTTACTGATCCTTTAAGACCTACAAACTTGGTTGTGTCCTTAGCATTGTCTTTAAGCTTCTTCACATATTCTTGTCTGGCCATAAGCTTATCATTTATTAAAAATAGTGAGGGTAACCCTATTTTGGTCTGTGGATCGATTCTGTTAAAGAATCTACTGACACTAATTTCTAAATTGTGACACTTTTCCTAAAAATGTGTGACCAAAATTTTCTTACTGAGCACCTTCTTGACTTCTATAATTTTTTTGGTTTTTTCCTCAACTCCAAGTGCCTCCAATTGGAACTTGTTCTTGGAATTTAAAAATATGATAATGTTATTTGTTGTCCCAGGCATCCCTACAAGCTCCTTGGTTGCTTTAGATATGGAATCATTTACCTATTCAATAAGTTCTTTTTGTTCAAATATGATTTTTATAGAAGGCCATATTTCATTCATAGAATCAATGATTATTGTCCAAATGATTTCCTTTGTCTGGCCAAAGGTCTAGCAGATGGAAGTTTTTCTTTCTGCCTTTATCAATCTTTCAGTCTGGTTTTGGGCTCTTTGTATTTCATGTGCATTGTCAGACCTTACCTTCAGATCCTTCAAGGTATTGATCTGTGCTTCTAGCTTTTTAATCTCCTCTGTTTGGGTGGACATGTTCTCCATGGCTTTGGTCAGCTATTCTGTACCACCTAATGTACTTGTAGTTGCTGATGTAGCTGTAGGGATGACTGCAATAGGAACAACATCTAAAGGAATAATGGCCATCTCTGCTTCTTTTTCCTTTTGCCTGACCAATTTTACCATCTTTGTCTCCATTTTCTTCATCTGTACTAATTGCTCCATTATCAGCTTCATCATCTCTACTTTTTGTGCTTCATTCTCCTCTATGTCCTTTGTTAGAGGGTCTTCAGTAGCTCACATTTTAAGTTTCTTTCTTAGGGTTTCTATGTCTGCATTTTTCTTCTTTGGGATCTCTTCCACTGCCTCTACATTTGTTGGATCACCCCAATCTTCACAAATAAATCCTTTAAGGATTTAATTCTGGTATCCTTGGAAAGATAAGAAATCTTCTCCATCTTGAGCTGTGATTGAATATTAGCCAGTGATACCTGCAATTTGGACAAGCTCATTGCAGTGCTAGTCAAGGTAGATGAGATCATCTCTCCAGTCTTCTTGTGCATTTACATCTGATATATTTGATGTATGTCCTTGACATTAAATTCAAAGTGGTACGATTTAAATCTGCAAGTGATTTTGGCTGAGAAATATGGGCTTCTAAGAAAGCCACGCACATCTTTAATTTCTCTAAATCAAAAGCTGATAGAAGCATGCTTTGTGAATTGTTGGTCTGCTTCCAAAACTAGTTTTAGGTGCTGGTCTTCAATATCTCATTTTTTCTCTTAATCTCCCTAAAGGTGTCATAAATTTTCTCCTCCTTTTCCCCTGTAGCAGCAGTAGATGTAGGTGTTTGAAGACTTTGTTGCTGAAATGGATTTGTGGTTGAAGATTGTACAAAATATAGTTTGGCCATATGCTGGAGAAGAACTAGGAGAATCTCTAATAGTTATGACTGTTTTCTACTCTGTTTCCTTGATTTTGTCTATGTCCATATGGATTCTTTCTCTCTTTCTGTATTTCGTTCTAAATTCCCTGCTAGATGTATTAGTTTCCAAAACAAACTGATCATCTCTTGGCCTCTTTCCTGTTGCCTCTTTCTCTTTTTATTTTCCCTTGTCTTGCTTATCTTATGTAATATGCTTTTCTTCTGGAGTAGGGGTCTCTATGCTTGAAGATGAAATTACCTTCTCTTCAGCCTCCTGCAATGTATTTGCTGTCCACTCTATTTGGTTCATGAATTTCTAAATCTCAGGCTTGTGGGTGTGGATATATGGAGTTGATTTATTTTCCAGCCTCTTCTTAGAGATGATGCCCAATGGGTCATAAGACCAAGTGAAACTATGTGTGAATTTCATCTCTCTTAGCATCATGTTAGCCTCCTCTCTTGTTGCTCTAATATTTCAAATGAAAGGACCAATTTGGGATTTGATCCTAAACTGAGACTTATTTTTGGCAGTTACAAAGTGTACCTCATCTCCATTTATCATCTGCCTGATGTACTCTAGGGAGAATATCCTCATGGGGAGGAACTTTGGATATTTTTAAGGGGCCAACTCACACCCATATATTCTAAGCCTTTTTTAGTTATGGTACAAGTACTAATCTCTAGTTCTGACTTGGTCTGGAAGCTGCATGATCTTTTTAATGTCTTCATTGATTCTTGGTTCCACGGTACTATTGAGGATACTCATTGTTGGAGGCACAAACATTTCAAGAAATATTTTGTAGGTGTAATCCTTATGTTCCTTCATCATAATTGTTGTCCAGAAGATGACTGATTGAGGTTGGGAGTATTTGTTAACTTTCCTCATTGTAAATTGGAACCTGCTTGCCTGAAAATATACAAACATGTAAACTAGGACTGAAGTGTATTTAAACACTTCCTCTGTATGAAATTTGACAAATTGGTTGTGAATGGAATCAGCCAAGAATTGAATAAAGTTAAAGATAATGGAGGGTTTAGAATCTGATGAAAGTATGGACATAAAACCTATCATTTCTTCATCTATCCACTGATCGGAATGGTATCCTAACAGGTAAGAAAGGAGAAAGATTATGTGATGAGTCCTATCAAGGAATGTAGAAGACGAATATGGAGGATTCTTCTTTGGCAATGGAGTGTCTGTAGCCATGAATAACTCAAGTGTTTTGGCTCTGCTGGAAAAATCCTATTTTTGGTATAATTCTCTGAGGGATTCATAGGAAAAATATATGGTTTCCTCAACAACATGATCTTGCATCATTTTCATGATGGATTGGGCACTAATGGGAAAGAGGATGTCTCCTGTGGGGGAAACTACAAATCTCTTGTTTATATCACAACAGGCATGACATTTTCTAATAATTCAAGGGAATTATGGGTTTTTGGGAATATATAATAGGGTAATTTAGTGTCCCACAACCCTATATCATCGACCTCATCGATGAGCTTGTCTTCTAGCCAATGGTAAACATCAAACAGATCAAGTTATGAATCATTCTCATGTATCTTAAAGTCTCTATCAGCCAGGGCCACATGATTGAGGTCCACATGAGGGTGAACCATTGGGTTAAATTTTTGCTGTTCCCTCTTCTTTGGAGGCATTACTGCTCACTGAAAAAGGAACTGACTGCAAATACACAGAAGGGGATTAGAAGAATATGGGAAAAAAGAAAAGGGAATTCTGCTGATCAGTAGGGGAACTGGGAGAAAACGGGACTGAAGAAAGGGAATTCTGGTTGATCTGTAGAGAATTGAAGATTTCTGTCCCTTCCTTCTCTTTGTAAAACCTTAATTGTGATCGCCTCTTACAAAAGAAACATGGAAGCAATGTAAACTTTGAAACAGATGAGGAAATTTAGTTTTGTAGAGTGGTGGGGGTTTTCGTCGACATGGCGCGGACCCCTTGGATAACGTCTTGAACAATAAATTTCTTAACAGGTCTTTAGGCGAGAGCGTAGGTGATTGGACGGAGGTGAGAGGAGTGGTCATCTTGGCGCAATGGTTATGGTGGGTAATTAACGGTCATTGGCATGGTTTTGTCACAGTGGAAACTACTTTTCACAGGGGGTCATGACTGGTAAGCACAATGGAGTGGGGCAGATGTGAAAAGATGAGGGATCGACATGTCGCAGATGGGACGATTTGGGAAACCAACAATTTCGGACCCCCCCCAGAAGTTCACTTTTGGAGTATGAGGAGGGGCTGGAAGATGTTTTGAGTCATCGAATGAGATGGAGGGAGCAGAGATGAGACAGAAAGTGGTGGGAGGTTAGCGGTGATGGGATGGGTGAGTGGATGGTGGGGTCGGGTGAATGAACGTCGAGCTAGGGTATAGTTTCGGGACTTTAGAACTTTAGGCCATGACATGATATTTCAAATAAATAAATTAATCCCAAAACTTAGGATCCACTGTTTTTTTATTTTCTTTCATAACATGTAAATACAATAAATCCATTGAATGGTACTTTGGTATAAATTTCATGTTTCTGGACATTTATTTCTCTTTCATTATACCTACCCTTTCACTATCCTAAAAAATTTTAATGATTCTTTTGCAGGGTGCATTTAGGCTTGCAAACCCAAATCTCTTTTTTTTTTATATAAAAACACTAACCTATTCTATCCCTTATTCCTTCCATTGACTTAAATTAAACTATTGAGTCAATTTTATTTCTTCCTAACTACTGATTTGCCAAGATTAAACCGTTTGTCAAATCCTCATTTTCTAACCTATCCCACATAAATTCAAAATTTTTCAATCATGCTTAAACTGTATGATTGAACAAACTAATCTAAGCAAAAGTGGCATTTTGATTTGCAGCACTTTCAATATTATTCTTTTTGCGGTTTTTCTTTGTTTTTTTTCTTTTTTCTTTTATTCAATACCCTCTTTTATTTTTATTTTTCATATTTTTTCGGAAATCATTTGAATATTGAAAATCATACAATATGAAATTACAACTTATGACATACTCAATCACCTTGAGATCCTATAATTTAGAGGACCCTAATAGTTTTCATCTCACAAGCCTGTTCATTACTTGTCTAGATGGTCAAAGATCCGTTAATAATAACAATAGCACTAATGTCGTGATTTCTGAAAGTGGTCTCCATATATCACTAGATTATATCACTATATTGAATGAATGCAAAGAAAGTAGTCACTACATACTCCCAGCCAAATTTTATTTTAGAATAAAAAATTGTTTGAGGTCTGGTATAAGAATCAATGATGAAATGATATGGTTTAGGGAAATACTTTAATCAAGAAATATCTCAAAGGGTCAATATTTTGTCTACTTTTTATAACATTTTCTTGGAATTAATAGAGATATGAGACCATGTTGTTAAAAGTTAAATTTTTCCTCGATGCTATTTTTTTATCCCATGCTTCTCTTACCACGTGTTCCAATAAAAAATGGGAAACATTCCTTTAATTATTTTATACCTCTGCTAGGATTTCATGATATCCTTTGAAGTCCAAAATGGTGGCAATAACATGTGATCCTCCTAGAGGCAGTGTTGTAGGTGCAGGCATGCGGCGAAGGAGATTTTAAGGAGTTGGAGCTGGATTTGGAAATAGCAGTGGGAACAATATGCTGAGATTTTATATTGATTTTCTAGGACTTAAAATAACACCAAATGTTGTGTTAGTGATGAGCCATGGATTCATTGGCTTTTTCACTGGTTTGCATGTAATTGGTAACTATGGCATTATAGGGTTGCAATATGATTCTGTCTTGAAATAAAGATTTAGAGAAGCAAATGGAGCCTTGCACTGTGCCAGCAATGAGTCTGAGTATGTGAGTGGCCATAATTTAGTTGTGGATGGAACATTGCCTAACCATATAAATTTAACTTAATGAGGATGTGTGCTCTCTATTCAAGTATTCCAGTATAGTGGGGTAGTTAATAATATGTCTGTATTTTAGTAGAATTAAAAATTAATAATATGTGCTTTTAAAATTAGATTAAAAATAATATAAAATATATAACTATATATATTCTTAGGTTATTTGTTTAAAATCGATTAAAATAGAATTAAAGTAATTATATTAAATTAAATTAAATATTTGTTTAGTTTTAAAATTATTTAAAATTTTAATTTTTAAAATTTATTTTAAATTTATTGATAATAATGTAAATTTTTTAAATTGATTTTTTAATAACATAAATTTAAATTTATTTTAGAAATAAGGAAGTGTGAAGATAAGAAAATATTATAATTACATATTTATGTGGAAGTTTTGAATTTTTGAGTTGTGTATATATATATATATATATATATATATATATATATATATATATATATACACACTTTCCAAATAAAACACTTAGTCAATTTAATGGAATAACTAAGGGTACAAGACAGAACAACTTATTAGAATCTAAAATTTCAAAGTCAAGAGTGTATTTATATCATCCCTTGCTATGTTTATTTTATTTTATTTTAATGTAGTAACTTAAGTTAAAGAGTTCGTGAGTTGGTGAAAGTTGATACTTCATTTTCATTATATGTTAACTACAATAGAATTAAAAAAAACAAAAACATGTTAGTCATAAAAAAATATTTAAAATATCTTCAAAATTTATTATCAAAATATAGCATAAAAAATATGAATATATAAAATCCAATTAAATTTTATAATTACTTTTATAAACATGTTTATATGGGTATCATAGTCAACAATATTTAACATGATTACCATGGTGAACCGTACTTACCAAAAGCATCATGGTACATCTATAAGTGAACTATAATAAAACAGAGTGAATTATATTGAACCATAGTGGATGGCCATGGTTGACCATGGAGGCCTATAGTGCATGGTCAAGGTTAACCATAGTGAAACCATGGTTAGCCATCAACAACCACCATTGTAATGGTAACCGTGGTCAATTAATGGTCAACTATATACAAATAATAATAGTCAAATCACTCGCAACTATAAACAAACCATAGTCAAAATATGATCATTGTCTCAACCAATGTTTATTTTAGGGTTTACCATGGTCATAATGGCTACCATGTTTATTTTAGGGTTTATAATATTTATCTTAGGGTTTATATACCTTGGGTTTATAATATTGATCCCTTGGGTTTAATATTATTCCCTTGGAGTTTATAATCCCTTGGGTTTTTAGTATTAACCTTTTGGGTTTATTATTCCCTTGAGTTTATAATATCAATCTCTTGGGTTTATTAATATTAGGATTGATAATATGAGTCCTTGGTCTAATATAAATCCTTTGGGTTTATAATCATGGTCAACCATGGTCCAAAAATCACATTGTGTCAAATATTTTCTCAATATGAAAATCAATCATGGTATGACATCGCATATTGACAAAGATTGTCTCAATATGAACATAAACCATGGCAAACCATGGTTAACTATGTTTATTTTAGGGTTTATAATATTTATCTTAGATTTGATATACCTTGGGTTTATAATATTAATCCGACTGTTTAATAGTATTCCCTTGTGTTTATAATCCCTTGAGTTTTTAGTATTAATCCCTTGGGTTTATGATATTAATCCATTGGGTTTACTAATTTAAGGGTTTGTATTCCTACGGTATAATACTACTCATAGGGTTTATAATATTAATCCTTGGGTTTAATATAAATCCATTTGATTTATAATCATTGTGAACCATGGTCCAACATCAAATTCTGACAAAGATTTTCTCAATATGAAAATCAACCATGATCCAACTTCGCATTATGAAAAAGATTGTCCTGATATGGAAATCAGTCCTGCTCAACCATGGTTAACCATGGTCCAACATCGCATTGTCACAAATATTTACTTAATATGAAAATAAACCATTTTCAACCATGGTCTAACACTTCATTGTGACAAATATTGTGTGAATATGATAATCAATCATGTTAAACCATTTTTTTTAGGGTTTATAGTATATATCTTAGGATTTATATACATTGGGTTTATAATATTAACCACTTTAGTTTAAGATTTAATTCCCTTGGGTTTTTAGTGTTAATCCCTTGGGTTTATTATTCCCATGGGTTTATAATATCAATTTCTTGGGTTTATTAATCTAATTATTCATTTTCCTAGGGTATAATATTATTCATTGGGTTTATCATATGAATCCTACGGTTTAAGATAAATCCCTTGGGTTTATAATCATGGTCAACCATGGTCAACCATGTACCAATGTCACATTGTGAAAAATATTATCTCAATAGGAAAACCAAACATCGTCAACCATGGTCCAACATCACACTGTGACAAAGATTGCCTCAATATGAAAATAAACCATGGTCCAACGTCACATCATGACAAATATTGTCTCAATATGAAAATAAGCCATGCTCAACCATTGTCAACCATCGTCAACAATGGAAAATCATGGTTAGCCATGGTCCAATATCACATTGTTACATAGATTGTCTTAATATGAAAATCAACCATGGTCATCGATGGTCCAATATCGCATTGTGACAAATATTGTCTCAATATATAAATCAACCATGGTCAACCATGTTTATTTTAGGGTTTATAGTATTTATCTTAGTGCTTATACACCTAGGTTTTATAGTATTTATCTTAGGGTTTATATACCTAGAGTTTATAATATTAACCCCTTAGTTTTAATATTATTCCCTTGGATTTATAATCACTTGTGTTTTTAGTATTAATCCCTTACATTTATAATATCAATATGTTGGGTTTATTAATCAAAGGGTTCATTTTCCTAGGATGTAATATTATTCATAGGTTTTATAATATTAATCCTTGGGTCTAATATAAATCTCTTGGGTTTATAATTATATTCAACCATGGTCAACTATGGTCCACCATCACATTGTGACAATTATTTTCTCAATATGAAAATCAACCATGGTCGAACGTCGCATTGTGACAAAGATTGCCTCAATATGAAAATCAATCATGCTCAACCATCGTCACCCATGTTCCAACATCATATTGTGACAAAGAGGTCTCAATATGAAACTAAACCATGGTCAACCATTATTATTTTAGGCTTTATAATATTAATCCCTTGGGTTTATAGTCATGGTCAACCATGGCCTAATGTCACTTTGTGACAAATATTGTCTCAACATGAAAATAAACCATGGTCCAACCTGGAATTGTGACAAATATTGTCTCAATATGAAAATAAACCATGGTAAACCATGATCAACCATGTTGTTTTTAGGGTTTATAATATTTATCTTAGGGTTTATATACATAAGGTTTATAATATTAATCCCTTAGGTTTTTAATATCTTGGTTTTAAATATTAATCCCTTAGATTTATTGTTCACTTAGGTTTATAATATAAATATATTGGGTTTATTAATCTAAGTGTTCATATTCCTTGGGTTTATAGTATAAAACTTTGGTTTAATAAATTATGTGGGTTTATAATCATGGTCAACCATCGTCCAACATCACATTATGATAAATATTTTCTCAATATCAAAATAATCCATGGTCCAACGTTGCATTCTCACAAAGATTATCTCAATATGAAAATCAATCATGATCATCGATGGCCTAACGTCGCATTGTGAGAAAGATTGTCTCAGAATTGAAATCAACCATGCTCAACCATTTTCAACCATATTCAAGCATGGGAAATCATGGTTAATCACGGTCCAACATCACATTGTGTCAAATATTGTCGCAATATGAAAATCAACAATGGCCATCCATGGTCCAATATCACATTGTGACCAAGATTTTCTAAATATGAAAAGAAACCATGCTAAACCATGTTCAAAGATGTTTATTTTATGCTTTATAATATATATCGTCCAACATCACATTATTATAAATATTTTCTCAATATCAAAATAATCCATGGTCCAACGTTGCATTCTCACAAAGATTATCTCAATATGAAAATCAATCATGATCAACGATGGCCTAACGTCGCATTGTGAGAAAGATTGTCTCATAATTAAAATCAACCATGCTCAACCATTTTCAACCATATTCAAGCATGGAAAATCATGGTTAATCACGGTCCAACATCACATTGTGACAAATATTGTCTCAATATGAAAATCAACAATGGCCATCCATGGTCCAATATCACATTGTGACCAAGATTATCTAAATATGAAAAGAAACCATGCTAAACCATGTTCAACGATGTTTATTTTATGCTTTATAATATATATCTTAGTGTTTATATACCTAGGGTTTATAATATTATCCTTGGGTTTAATATAAATTCATTGGGTTTATAATCATGGCCAACCGTGTTCAACTATATCCCACCATCACATTGTGACAAAGATTTTCTCAATATGAAAATCAACCATGGTCAAATGTTGCATTGTAAAAAATATTGTCTCGATACCAAAATCAATCATGTTCAACCATGGTCCAAAATTGAATTGGGACAAATATTATCTCAATATGAAAATAAACCATGGTTAACCATGGTCTACCATGTTTATTTTAAGGTTTATAATATTTATCTTAGGGTTTCTATAACTCTGGTTTATAATCATGGTCAACCATGGTCCAATGTGACTTTGTGATAATGATTTTCTCAATAGGAAAATCAACCATGGTAAAAAATGGTCCAACATCACATTGTGACAAAGGTTGTCTCAATCTGAAAATCAGCACTGGTAAACCATGTTTATTTTAGGGTTTATAGTATTTATCTTAGGGTTTATATACCTAGGGTTTATAATATTATTGCCTTGGATTTTTAATATTAGTCCCTAGGGTTTATTAATCTAATATTACTAAGGTTCATATTTATATTACATAATTTAATATTAAATATTTATTAGTTATAATGATAATAATAATTATTAATTACAATTATAATAATTAAAATTATTAGTGATAATGAAATTATTATTGTTATTTATAATGATAATAATAATATTTTTATTGCAATTAATTTTTTTTATTGTTATTTATATTGTTATATATTTGTCATTGGTAGATATAAATGAAAGCTTCAACTATATCAACCAAATTAATATTTTTAATGTGGTTGTGGTAGTTTATAATAATATACATTAATGTACATTTATTAGTTTACATTAATGTATGTTAATATACATTTCTATACATCAATGTACATTTATTAATATACATTAATGTATGTTGTAGTAATGTACATTAAAATATGTTAATATATAAAAAATTATATTGATGCATATAAATGTACATTTCAATACATAAATGTACTTATTTACATTTAAATTAATTTATATACTAATATGCACAATAATGTACATTATATATATATTATTTTATATGGATGTTCATCGAAATGTATATTAATGTAATTTTATAAATGTGGTTGTGCTAGTAATATATGTTTATAATATAAAATAATGTTGGGTTATTCATAATTGTTATATATTACCATTATAGATCCATGTTAACTCTATATCTATTAATATTTAATAATATCAAATATATCAAGATGCAAACTTCTTTTTTGAGTGCAAAACTTTAATAATATTTACAACTCAATAAATATGATTCTTAAGCCCTTGGCAAATTTAGATTTGATGAATATATGGTGGTTCTTACTAATATATATATATATATATATATATATATATATATATAAAATTTAGTAAGAGAATATATGCACCTTAATCACAGATCTAGCAAGCACCCATAGGGATTAAATATTTAAGGTACATACTTCTTTTAGATTCCAAAACCTGAAAAAAGGTTTGCCCCTCAAGAGTTTTTTCCCCCTTTCCACCTGATAGATCAGCTGTTAAAATGGATATATATATATATATATATATATATATATATATATATATATATATATATATATATATATATATCCATTTTAATAAATATCTATCGAAAGGGAGAGGGGGAAAAAACTCCTTGAGGGGTAAACCTTTTTTTCGTGTTTTGGACTTAAAAAGAAAATAAAATTAAATATTTAATCCCTATGGGTGCTTGCTATCCGTGATTAAGGTACATATTCTCTTATTATATATATATATATATATATATATATATATATATATATATATATTAAATTTAGTAAGAGAATATATGCAACATATGCACTCTAATCACAAAACAAATCTAGCAAGCACCCATAGTGATTAAATATTTGAGGTACATACTTTTTAGAGTCCAAAACCCTCGAAAAAAGGTTTTCCCCTAAAGAGTTTTTTCCCCCTTTCCACCGATGCATCGCCTGTTAAAATGGATATATATATATATATATATATATATATATATATATATATATATATATATATATATATATACACACATTTACATATATATCATTTCTCATGTTTTAAGTTGTATTATTTTAAATTCTCTTGGACACTTGGATTTTGTAGACTGCTCAACTCAGAACTTCAATTCCAACAAATATTTATTGGATTTCATAGAAAATTGATAAAACATTATGCTTGAAAAGGGACCAAAATGTAGTGAGAGTACTTGAATATATATATATATATATATATATTTGATATTGAAATATTTTACTTTGCATGGACATCCAAGTATTTTATCTACCACCCAAATTGATTTTTTTTTTATTAGCAATATTTTTTAAATGCCACATGTTAACTTTATCTGAAGAATTGAATGAATTATACATTTAGATTTTATTATTTTTATTATGAAGTAGTTAAATATTTTACCTTCAATAACTTTTCTTTTCGCATTGAAATATCTTATTATGGTCAACATTAACATTATTCTCTCCTGAAATAAATTAGTTCCTATTGTTCTGAAGTATTTTAAAATAATTATATATCTTGGTCAAAATCAAAAGTGAAAAGATAAATTTTTTTTACTTTTAGTTACTTTATCTCTCTCTAACAAGTTTATTATTTTTTGTTTTTTATTATAGATGAAATTATTTTTTTAATTTAGATAATGTATTATTTCTATTTTAAAAGGGACACATTTCAACTCCACATTGAGCATGGAAATAATCATAAATATCCATCATACTAGGTTGTAAAATGTGCCTATCGGCATAAAGCCGGTGAGTTTTGTTGCATTATTATTGTTTATACCCATATAACCTAAATAAATATATATTTTATTAGCATATTGATCTCTAATGTGACCACCAAAGTCAGTTGGACCTTGATTTCCCTTTGATGTTCCTTCAAATTTGAGCTTGAGGAAATCAGGAGGGGAGGGGAACAAAATGAAGGGCTAGCACGTGAGATAGGGCAGGGGTAGAGGTTGGATAGGGGGTAGGGAGGGTAGTAAGGGATGAGATTCCATTGATGGAGGAGTTGAGATTCAATTCCATAAGATTTCTAGTGATATGGGGAGTAGGGGAGAGAAACATTTTTTTTTTTTTTTTTTTTATGGTAGTCAGGAAAAAGTGCCAAAGAAGGTCATCAGGAATAGAGAATTCTTTAAATATTCTCTTGTTTTTATCTTTCCATATTTCCTAAAGTATAAAACTGGGAGTGAGAATCCATATGCGGTTGAGAACCATGATGGAAAAAGTGCCTTTATGTCAATTGGAAATGTTAATTAGGATACTATGGGGGACTTTTTATAAACAGGATAGACTATTCTCAAGACACACCCAAAGATCAAAAGAAATTGGGAAACGAATTGAGATCTACATTCCATGTTTTTTGAGTGTTGCAGACATAGGGGGAATCTGGATGGCCCTTAATAGCTTTTCTTTAATACGTTGTCCCATATTAAAGTTTTTCCTGGAAAAAAATCATAGAAAGAAAGTTATTTTCATCCAAGATTATTGCTTCCAAATATTTCCCCATGTCTCTTCCATAGGTATTAAGTGATGGGCTACTTCCAAGTGATAAGCCTCCTAGACATGTGAAGGTTTATTTTGCAGTGTATCACCATCGCAATTTGTCTAGCTGATTGGATATAGGGATTCTTTTTAGCTAGACGTTTCTCTAGAAATGATGTCAATGGTCTTCTTTTGGCTTATATTTCCATAATTTAGGTGGTATCCATTGGCACCATTAAGATGAGGACTCAACATTGTGCCAATGATAAACAAGTTTTGTGTAGCCTTGAGCTATAGTATGTTCTCTCATACCATTGAGTTACTACTTCTCCCTGAGTTTTGGGAATTTCTTCCATGAGTCCTTTTAGAACATGGCAGAGCTTCCATCCTTGACTTCCCAAAATAAATGTTGATATATTAAGTGCATGCATCTCTTGGTTAATGACCATATATGTAATGCACCACCCCTTGCATCTACCCATTTTCAATGGCTTACCAGGGGTAAACATGAGATGAGGGGAATCTATGACAAGACTCAACCTCTTAGGTGAACTTAATGAAATGGAGTCGACAAACAAGCCTTACAGACTTCCCTCGGGTGCCACATGACTCTCCTGGAGTAACCCAAACCATCCAGGTGACCATCCACTGAGTGAACATTACTTTTCTATGAGCTTGAGCCCTAGTCGCTCCCTTACCAATCCCTCCATGAAATTGGAAACTCTAATTCACTCCCATAGGCGTACATCAAAGTGACTGTGGCCTTGTTTTCTCAATGATATGCTAGCGACTGTAGAATTTAAGGCTAGTTTTCAGGGCTGGGGTTGAGCCTCTGTCCAGAAATCCATATAACTTCCAAAACTCATAAATTACATGAAAACAATGATTATAAATGAAATAATGGAACTAGGACTAGATCTAATCCTCTGAAACTGAGACTGAAATTATATCAAACACTTGGAAACAATGTAACCTATAGGTCATGAAGATAATACTGAGCATAAGGGATTGGACATTCATATGAGAATTAACAAAAATGATCACCACCCTCTTTCTTCAGTATTTTTAACATAAATTAGGTCTTCCATCCATTATTCTTTCAGCTACAAGTAAAAAAATAAAATGAACCATGACTATAACCAGGCACATAACCATGCTTATAACTAGCATATAACCACATAAATAATCATCATATAACATCCATTAAAGCCACATAATAACAAGTACAAAATCAAGAGAGTTTAGCTTTCATTAAACATAGGCAAGATCCAACCTAGTTCGGGACTTCCACGTACCTCCCTACCATAGACATGGATAAACCAAATTTTTCTTTCATTTAGTCACCCCCATGCCATATTCCAAGCATGAATATGGGATCTCATGGATAAACCAATCCAAAAAAAACTAAGGGAATGTAGAGGTTAAAACATCTCCACCCTCACCATAGAGTGATCTCACCTAAACCAACATGGAGATCACTAAATCAAACCGAGCTTGGAATTCCTGTGGATCTCATAACTATCCTTGAGGATTTTTTCATCTCCTTGTCTATAAGATTTACTGAAATCCACAGATCACTTGTACCTTACGAGACACCACATTCAGGATTTACTCTGTATCTTGCCAAAACCGATCAAATGATTCCTAAGCGTTTGGTTATGTTCTTGAGACTACCTCCACCCCAAATTCTAAAACCATTACAAGAATTTTCAACCTAAAATTTCACATGAAATTTTCATGTAATATAAATGTCATTATATCTAAACTAACAAAAATATTTTAAATTTAAAAATAGGTACATGTAAATATTTTGGAGGGAAAAGAAAAAAACTACTTCTTTTAATTGTATTTTTGGCTTATATCCCTATAGGTTTACTCAAATTTCAAGTTTATATGCTCGTTTCTTGTGGAATTAAATTCCACATCTAATGAGTACCCATTCTGCATACTTTCTAAAACACCCACATTAATAAAAGTTGTCGATACCCATTATGCATATTTTTTTTAATATATATGAATTTTTATCAATGTGGGTCTTTTTAAAAGTATGCATAATGGGTACTCGCTGGATGTTGGATTTAATTGTGCATCCAATGAGCATTTACACTTGAAATTAGAGCAAAAATATAGGGAGATATGTCAAAAATACAATTAAAAAAAAAATAGTTTATTCTTTTCCCTCCAAAATTTATAACTCTTATTTTATTAGTTAACTATTATTTTATTATTTTTTCTTAGGAGGCCAATTTTAGGCTAAAATTTTCTCTAACGCATACAGCAATTCGTAAGATAAAAAACGGGAATAATCCCATCACACCATGGCTATCTGGAAAAAGGAAAGTATTCCTGTTGAAGCTACTAGATCCTGCTCTTCCTTGCCTTATCTTGTATTTCCTTTCCTTTACTTTTCCTTCCTTTGATTGCTTTTCCTTTCCTTTTCTTGATTGATATCCTTCTCCTCTTGGTGCTCTTCTCCTCTTTGAGTGTAACTCTAAAAATGAACTGAAAGCAAAAAAGCTACCAATTGATGCTCTAAGTTCTTTTTATCATTCAAGCCTCTAACTTCTTCAATTTTCAATTATTTTCCTTCAATTTTCTCCTCACGTGAAACCTGTGACCTTTCACCTTCCTTTTCTCCTAATTTCCTTTATTTTCATAAATAAATGTGCCAAAATACCTTTTTCCTTTTTAATTCCTTAGCCATTTACTTTTTCAGTTTTCCCTTAGCCATAAACACATCCAGTGATGCCCACTAGGATATGTTTTTCCAAAATTCAACCTGTAATAATTGTCCCTTAACCGTGGTCTTAGTTTTTCCTTTATTAAATTTTATTACATGAAATTTTAGCCCGAGTCTGTTACAGAACCCTCCCCCTTCAGGATCACCATCCTTGGTGTTAAACCACACCTATAGCTCAGAAAAACCACTAAAAAGAATACATACTTCCCATGGAGATTTATAACTTAGCTCGATGTAGTATTTACAATGAATAACCTGCTCAAAATATTTAAAAAAACCATCATGACAACATGAAAATATAGGAACCATACTACTTATTGGAGGTTTATAACTTAGCTCATTGAAATATTTATAATAGAAAACATACATAAATATTTACAAATACCAAAAAACATTTTCCTCAAGCAACAAATAATAAAGGATACATAGGCCGCATCAGATCTGCCATCTCCCATGTGGCTTCTTCGGGCCCAAAGTGCTTCCACTGCACTTTAATTCGCTTGATGGCTTTGTTCCGGAGCATGAGTTGTTTCTTCTACAATATGAACTAAGGTTCAGGCTGGAATTCTCCTTCTTGCTCCACCTATAATACAGACCAATCAATAACATTATCAACATCCTTTAGATAACTTTTAAGCAATGAAACATGAAAAACATCATGGAATTTTACTGTTGGAGGAAGTACAAGTTGATATTCCATTGGTACAATCCTATCAAGGATCTCAAAAGGCCCTCAATATTGAGGTGTAAAATTGGCACACGATCCAGCCCTCAAGGAGTTGTTCCTGGGCTTGATGCACACATACATATGATCCCCAACTTTTCTTCATGTCATTTGATGCCTTTATATTATTCCTTATAACCTAAAATTCCTATTCCATGTCTTAAAACATGCCCAATCCAATAAGTACCATGTTCACTCGATCACTTTAGTTTATGGGAGTATTAAAACTCCACCCATATAGTGTCTCAAAATAACTCATCCTTAATGGCTCCTGGTAACCATTGTTGTATGAAAACTCAACCAATGGAAGCTACGCCTTCCATTTCCTTTGTTGGTGCATCACATACATCCTTAGCATGTCCTCTGGGATATTTTTAACGCTCTCTATCTGTCCATGTATTTATGGATGATATGCTGTATTGAATTCCAACTCTTTCCCAAAACTTGCATACAGCTCCTTCCAAAACTTGGAAGTGAACTTGGCATCCCTATCCGACACAATCTTCTTCAAAACACCATGTAATATTAAAATCTCCTTGATGAATACATATTCCACCTCACTAGTTGAATATGTATTCTTCACTGGAATGAAGTGAACCACCTTTCCCAACTTGTCGACCACAACCATGATAGAATCATGTTGTCGCACTATCCTCGGAAGACCTTTACTAACATCCATGGAAATGACCTTCCATTTCCATTATGGAATTGGAATAGGTTGTAGTAGACCACCTCGATGCTTACATTCTACCTCACTTGCTGACAATCCAAACATCTAGCCACAAAATCTACCATTTCCTTCCTAATATTCGGCCAATAGTAGAACTTATTCACCCTCATCAATGTCTTATGATATCTTGGTTGACCTGAATATGGTTTTACATGAAAGTCCCTCAAGACAAGCTTCCTGAGCTCACTGTCATTTGGCACATAGATCCTGTCCTTGAATCTTACCAAAGCATCTGTTGTGAGATGATAATATGCATCCTGATCACTTGTACCTAGACTTGCACCTGTACCTATACATGTACTCTGTTGTGACCTGTGCCTGAGATCCATATACCTACCATCATGTTTTCCTTCCTGTAAAATCTGCTCGTGTAATTTTTTCCCATAGGAGCTCATAGCTCCTATATGATGCACTTGTACTTTCCTACTAAGAGCATCTACAACCCTGTTCTCCTTCCCCTCAATATATTCGATCTCCAAGTCAAACTCACTGAGGGTGGCCAACCATCTAGCTTTCCTGGCATTCAGATTCGGTTAGTCAAATAGATACCTCAAACCACTATTATCGCTCATCAGTACAAATCTCCTGCCAAGAATATAATGCCTCCACATCCTCAAGGCGTGAATAATATCTGCCAACTCAAGATCATGATTCACATAGTTCTGCTCGTCCTCATTTAATTTCCTAGACTCATAGAATACGACTTTTCCCTCCTGCATAAGGATACCACCAAGTCCTCTTTAAAACCATTTGTACACACCACAAATTCTTTATCAAGGTATTTAATATTAATAATTAGAGAATTGGTCAACAATTACTTCAGCTACTCAAAACTAGAGGCCCATTATTCTGTCAACTCAAACTTCTTACCTTTTCTCTGCAAGGATGTAATAGGATATGCAATGCGTGAGAATTTATTGATGAACCTCCTGTAGTAACTTGATAATCCCATAAATGATCTAACTTCCTCCACATTCTCAGGAGCTACCCACTCCATTATGGCCTTTATCTTTACTAGATCTACTTCTATTCCTTCCTTGGAAACAACATGTCCCAAGTAGTGTACCTCTGTCTGAAATAAAATGCACTTACTAAGCTTAGCATGTAACTAATGCTCTCTTAGAAATCTCAAAATTGTTGCTAAATTCTCTACATGCTCTTCCTCATTATTAGAATATACCACGATGTCATCAATGAATAAAATAAAAAACTTGTCCAGATAAGGAAGAAACACATTATTCATCAAACACGTAAATGTAGTTGAGGAGTTAATTAAACTGAATGTAACTACAACAAAGTAACAATGTCCATACCTGGTCCTAAAGGTGGTCTTGTATATGTATTCTTATTTGATGTGTACCTGGTGATATCCTAGTCACAGATCTATCTATGAGAGAATTATTTCTTCATTCAACTAATCAAACAAATCATCAATCCTCGGTAATAAATACATGTTCTTGATTGTTAACTTGTTCATATACATGTAATCAATGCACAACCTAAGAGTACCATCCTTCTTCTTTACAAACAACATTGGTGCACCCCAAGGTTATACACTTGGCCTAATGTATCCCTTGTCAAGAATTTTCTTTAGCTACAACTTCAACTCTACTAACTATGTCATGCTCATCCTATAAGGTTCCTTTGATGTTGGTGCTACCCTGGTACCAATTCAATAGAAAATGCTACTTCTATGTGAGGTGGAAACTTTGAAATATCTATGGGAAACACATCCTAAAACTGCTGCAATAGAGGGTACCTCTTGAATATTTCTACATCCTCGACATCCTTACCCTTGTCACTAGAAATATGCACTGCAAACATCACACAAACTTTTATGCAACTATGCTTAGCCAACATAGTGGTGACCATCCTCACTGATGTAGGCTTCTGCTTTCCCTCCATAATTATATTTTCCCCATTATCATCCAGGAACTCAATGTCCTTGTCATAACAATCCACTTTTGTCTGTGAAGGTATAACCAATCCATACACAAACGCATGTTATATGATCCCAATGGAAATAAATTCAAATTTTCTATTGTAGGCATACCATTTAACTCAAATGCACAAGATCTTACCCAATGGTGAACTCTCTTCTTAGTAGCTGTAGCCAACTTCACTAACCAATATTCTGCATGCACTTATTTGCTGAAGCCACACTTATCCACTAGGCCATGATTAACATAACTATAATCAGATCTAGGATTAATCAAAATAGAAATAACTTGATCACCAATATTACCGTCCATCTCAATGATAGGTTTTTGGTGATCCATCTTCCTATTTTCCATGGACGCATAAATTCAAGAAATGTTATGACCAACATCCCCAACTATCTATGCCATTTGGGCACTATAGATCTAGGGTCTACCACCCTAACACTATGAACACTGTAACTTTTGATGATATTTTAAACATATCCAGCATTTCAATAGTGCCCTACCATGACTTATAACGCACTTGTAACTCACCTCCACTCATATATACCCACTTTCACTGGCTTACCCATGGTAATCATGAGATGAGCGGGCAGATATGAGAAGACTCAACCTCCTGGGTGACCTTAAGGAAATGGAGTCGAAAAAAAAAACTTACTGACTTCCCTTAGGTGCCACAGAACCCTCCAAGAGTGACACAACCACTCCAAGTGTCCATCCCTAAGACAACCTGACTTTTCTATGAGCTTGAGCACCAGACGCTCCCTTGCCAAGCCCTCCAGGCGACTGGAACATCCCCGTCGCTCCCATAGGCCTGCATAAGTGCACTTGTGGTATTTTTTTCTCAGCGTTATGCCAACGACTATGAAATTTAAGGCTAGCTTTCAGGGATGAGGTTGAGCCTCTCCCTGGAAATAAACATAACTTCCAAATCTCATAAAGTATATGACAAAAAGTATTATAAACCTAAAACTGGAACCAGGATTAGACTTGGCCATCCCCAACCAGGACTAACATTATTTCAAACACTTCAGAGCAATGTAACCTATAGGTAATGAATATAAGACTAATAATAAAGGACTGGAAATTCTTATGAGACTTAACAAGAAGGATCACCACCCTCTCTCTTTAGCTTTCATAAAATCAATTAAGTATTGCATCCATTATTCTTTCAGTTACAATTAAAAACATGAAATAAACCATGACTATAACTAGTCACATAACCATGTTTATAACCAACATATAACCACATACATAACCATAAGCTAACATCCATTAAAGCCAAATAATAACGAGTACAAAAGAAATAGAACTTAGTTTTCATTAAACATAGGCAAGAACCAACGAGGTTTGGGACTTCCACGTACCACCCGACCATAGACATGGTTGAACCAGATATTTATTTCAGCCAGTCACTTGTGTGTCATATTCCAAGCATGAATGTGGGATCTCATGGATAAACCACTCTAGAACAATCCAAAGGAATCTAGAGGTTAAACCACCTCCACCCTCACGATACCATGATCTCACCTAAACTGGTATCAAGATCACTAAACTAAACTGAGCTTGGAATGCCTCTCTATTTCATCATTATCCTTGAGGAAATTTTTGTCTCCTTGTCTCTAGGCTTTACCTCAATCCACATCAGATCACTAGGCCCTTATCAAGACACCGCCCTCAGGCTTTACCGTATATCTCGCCAAAAAAGGTCAAGGTATTCTTAGTCCTTTAGGAATGTTCCTAATACCACCTCCACCTCAATTTACAAAACCATATGGAAATTCCCAAGCTCAAAATTGAGAACAATCCCATCACACCATGGCTATCCTAAAAAAGGCAAGGCAAGGCTAAAAAGCACTATCAAAACCACCGACAACAAAATAACCAAATACCAACATGCACATACCATGCCTGTTAAAACCAATTAGGGAATCATAGATGCAATTTTTTACCTGCAAGTATTCTTGTTGAGGTTGCTTGATCCTGATCTTCCTTTCTTGATCTTTGCTTTTATTTTCTTTCCTTGTCCTTCCTTTGCTTGATTTTCCTTTACTTTTCTTGCTTGATCTCCTTCTTCTCTAGTGTTATTCTCCTCTCTGAGTGTAATTATGAAAATGAACTAAAAAAAGCTACTAACTGATGCTTTGAGGTATTTTTATCATTCGTGTCTCTAATCTCTTCAATTTCCCATTAATTTCCTTCAATTTACTCATCACATGCAACTTGTGACATTTCACCTTCCTTTTATCCTAATTTCCTTTATTTTCATAAATAAATGTGCCAAAATATCTTTTACCTTTTTAATGCCTTAGCCATTGCCTTTTTTAATTTCCCATTAGCCATAAACACATCCACTGGTGCCTACTAGGATATTTTTTCCCAACATTTAGCTTGGAGTAAGTGTCCCTTAATTGTGGTCTTATTTTTTCCTTTATTAAATTTTACTATGTGAAATTTTTGCCTGGGTATCTTACAATATAGATGATCCAACTAGTGATGAGCTTAAATGGTACAAATGGTGTGACAGAGTATTAGGATCATATTTATGACTCATGATACCTGTATAGAGATAAGAGCCTCCTTGAATCTATTTCCACCAGATTTTGACTCCTAAGACTGTTGCCATAGTTGAAGGATCACATAGTCCAATCCATCTAATTTATGGTTTACAAAGAATTTCCCAGGCCACTAGAGCCCATTTTCACTTTAAATTAGAGCTTCCCCAAATAAATTTATGTTTAATTCACTTGAGCTCATGAATTATCAATGATGGTGCCATTAACATTGAGCAAAATTAAATGGGAATTAGGGCTTGAAGAACAAATTTTAATAAGACCAATATGCTTACAATATTCAATGTATGGAAGGCCCATCATGCCAACTTGTTGTTAAATTTTGCTATTAGGTCCTCCCATAAACTCGATATCAAGGATTTCTCATCTAGAAAGGTGCCAAGATATTTCGATGGGAGATTGCCTTTTTATAAGCCCATAATATTGCCTATATGCATTGTATAGGGAATGGAGTGTTGAATAAAAGAAAATGATCTAGATTTATTGATATCCATGTCTAACATGAGTGAGAACAACTTTTGGACTTTTAGGTACTCACGACCTTTTGATATGGATGACACTCCCATTCCCACAATGTCATCCAAAAATTGTTTGGGAGTGAGTGGCAGGTATTCTCCAAAAGGGTGGAGGCCTTGGAAAAAATTTATTGTGACCACTGCTTTCAGGGATTTCCTTAGTCCCTCCATAGCCAAAATTAATAGAAATGGAGAAAGAGGATCAACTTGTATGATTTCGTATGAGGATTTTAATTGGACAAAGGGGGATACATTGAAAATAATTGAAAAGGAAGTGTTGTCGCTCAGATTATACAAGAAATGTGACAATGACTCATGTTAGAGGATCGTAGTGACAACCCCAGACCTGAGTACTTGTCATAGTGCATGTACAATCTGAGGGACAAAATGAAGTAGAAGTTATAAGCTTCCAACTCCATTCTATACATTCAAGGGAGAAGCCAAAAGTGTGGAGAACTTGAAACAAATATTTCTAGCTGATCTTTTCAAAAAAATTTGAGAGGTCAAACTTGAGTAGCAATCCCAGTTTACGTTGAACCTTGAATGAGTGAATGACCTCAAGTTCTAAAATAATACCATCAAGGATTTGAAAACCTTCTACAAATCTAATATTCTCAAGTGATATCATCTTGGGGAGGAGAGGATTGAGTCAATTGGAAATGTTTTTTGTTATAATATTGTAGATAAGATTGCAAAGAGAAATGAGTTAATCTATTTGGCTCCTCCACTTTTTCTTACTTTGGAGATAATGTGAAGAAGGTAGCATTGAGATATTTTAGAATGGATTAGGTTCTCCTATATTCTTACACTACAAGCAAAACCTCTTTCTCAATGATAGGTGAACAAGCTTGAAATTATTATATTATGAAGCCATCAGGGCTAGGATCTTTGTTACTTGGAATTCCCTTGACATTCGCCTCTACTTCTTCCAGAGTGATTTCCCAAAGTAAGGCTTCATTTTTCTCCTCAATATCTAGGAAAGGTATGTGTTCTTTAATGTGGAGCATTACCTTACAAATATTACCAGAAGACTTCATTTTTCTCCAATAGTAGTGAGTTATCTGTTGAGATATCTCTCAAAAATTCATGCAACTTGTAACCTACAAGATTTTTTATGGAAGTTAGTCGATTATGGTGATGATGTTGGAGCATTGATTTATGAAATAAATTTGGGTTCCTTCATTAGAGAAATTTTGAGGTCTAAAATGGGTCTACTAAGGAATATTATAAAATAATAGTCAAAATAATAAAATAATATTAGATTACCTCATCAAATTTTGGAGGGAAAAAAGAAAAAACTACTTTTTCAACTTGCATTTTCAACTTATCTCCCTATGATTTTACTCAAATTTCAAACAAGGGCAATCATTGGATGTAGAATGTAGCTTCTCACCGAAGGAGTACCCATTTTTCATACTCTTGATGGACCCTACTACACGAAAAATGTGAAATCCATGAAAAGCATGATCGAAACCACGTTTTTCATGTATTTCACATTTTTTGTGTAGTATGGTCCATCGAAAGTATGCAATGTGAGCACTCATTGGATGCAAAATGAAAATTTTCATCCATTGATTTCTCCCACTAAAAATTTGAGTAAAATCATAGGGAGATAATTTGAAAATATGAGTTGAAAAAATACATTTTTTTATTTTATTTTATTTTATTTCTTTTATATTTTTACCTTTTTTCTCCAAAAATGGTGAATCATCCATCATGGTTGACATCATCATATTGAATCATATTAGTTCTTATAAATTTTATTTTTATTGTACATTTTTGTTTTGAGGTCCATTTTTTACCTCAAAAATTCTCTAATGTCCCCTTTTTTGAGCCAACAAACTCTTGATTTGTGTTTCCATAGGAGTTCCTCCTATTTTTCGCCCCCCTCTAGGTTATTAAGGGTAATGGCATATTCACTTATTAGAGAATAAAATATAGCATGTAGGATAGTTTCTTATTATATGGCCTCCATTTTTTTCTCCAGCTTACATTTATCATTAACAATATTTCTAAATTTGGATTTATTTCAACCCTTGAGCTACCATTTAATGTGATTCAATTTTTTTTGGAACTTGTGAATGGAAGAGACTTTTAGGCCCTACATTTACCCCCACTATTATTTAATGTTTAACTGAGCATTAGGGTGTTTAAGCCAGAATATTTTGAAATAGAAAAGGCTTATCGTGAGGCCTATATGTATGTTAATGATTAGGCAATGCTTAGGCATATGGGCTAGTGGTATGAGCTATGGCTTGGGAGGATGAAAGCCTCCATAAATATGTATCAAGACAATATAAATTATGTGACCATAAATTGGTATAATTTTGAGGACACTTGTTGCTCTCCTACCCTGTGATTATTCCAAATGAAAGTTTCATTGATGGTGTCATGATTGACCAAGTGAGGGTTTGATATTAGTTCCTAAAATAGAGTAGATTTTGCATCATTCCTTCTAACTCCTCCTCATTTCTCATCGAGTGACTTGATAAGATTAAAATCCCCACTGAGAATCCATGACATAGAGGAAAGGAGATTATACTTTATAGTGATTGAATGAAGGAAGCTTAAGTTATCTATTGAGGAGGCTAGTACATAAACATTAGAGAGAAAACGTGTTTAAGTAGATCCAAATAGCTTGAATTGGATTGTTAGAATACTATAGGTAGCAAACATGCTTAGGAATTGAATCTCATGGGTGTTCCATACGATAACCAGGCCACTAGAGTACCCTTGGGCATTTGTGGTTGTTACGAGACAGTCATTATGCCATTTACTCACAATGCTAGAGAGGGATTTGCTTGATGATTTTGTCCCTTGTATCATCATCACTTCAAGATTTTCAAATTTCCATTTTTCTTTGAGGAGCCTCTATTTACCTTTATATTTTTGGCCCTAGATATTCCACAATATGATCTTGATTTTGGGGGTAAGTTGGAGGTGGGGAATACATCCATTGTTGCTTTAGTACACCCTGAATTTCGTAGGATACCCCCCAAGTCATTCAAATGATGTAGATTTGTTCTCGGCCCATTTTTCATATCCTCTACGTGTGTATTTGTTGTCTTTCATAGGTTTAGAATGGATATTGAGCATGGAAGAGTTGGAATGATCAACAATTATTTTCACACCCACCTAGCATAATTTAAAGAACACCCTACCTAGAAATTTGAGATAGTGTTCAAGGAGGGATAAGTGGTATTTCCCTTTCCATGATTTTTCTAAATTTGGAAAGTTGAGGGAGTCAACCTTTGTTTCATAAATAGGGCCATGGGGTATTTCATAGAAATATGACATAGGGACTTGGGGTTTTGGGTGAGATAGAATAGGAAGTCGGGATTCAACAATGGAGGCGTGTTGGGTCATGGAGGCATGCATGGGAAGGGTCAAATCCTACATCTCCACATTTAACGGTTAGTTTAGAGGAGGGGGGTCAATGACGTCTAAGGATGAGAGGGGCCGAAAGGGGTTTTGATATGAGGGGCCCTCTTTGGAAGCGAATACTATGGGTTGCATGGTCAAGGGATTAGGGTTAATGCACTTTCCCCATACTTTGGTGAAGTCATCCGCGTCTTAGCTAGGAGGAATGATAGAGGTAGCACATGTAGAAACTAAAGGAAATTTCGGTATACATGGCTCTATTCATGACAATGTTTGCATTGGAAAAAGATGTGGCCATAGTCAAGAGTTTGCGTCTAGAGATCATCTTGATAATATATCTCGATTGACTATGGAAGTGACTCTAAGATGTTCATACATTCATAAATTATAGTATATTATATATACCTAGTCCTCTTAGCTGCCTCCAAGGACTTGATGTAGTATCCAAGAGCATTCCTGATTCTTTCCAGGGTTTTCTCATCCTAAAACTCTCGTGGAAAGGAGTACATGTGAATCCATATGGGTGTGGTTGTGAAATCCACCTTGTTTGGTACAAAATGTTTCATCCCAAATTATGGTAAAGCCCCTTTGAATTTAAAAGGTATGGCTCATTCTCAAACACTCCCATTCTATCCTCCACATTGGCAAAGGCAGTTGTGAATAAACCCTTCCCATCTAGTTCTAGTTTTTTGTGCCTTTTAGCCTTCCATTTAGGTTAAATCCATTAGGTGAGGGCCATTTATGATGGCCATATGTCTAATAGATTTCCAATTAGGTCATGATCCTCCATACACTAAATATGGCCTCTGATGTGACTAGAGAGAATTTGAAATTTTGGGTCGACAACTACCTTCAATAAGCAGCTTCTAGGTTCATGTCTCCCTAGTGAGAGATATGGTTGTTGGGGTTCTTTCTTACTACCATCCACTTGCCATCTAGGTTTTGTCCCACATTGGGCTAATTTGTGGCAAAAGATTGCCTTGAGTTGTTAAGTGTGGCAATAGCTTAACTGTAAGAAGAAGAATTGCTCCCTCCACCAACATGTGCCATAGGAAGAGCAATAGATAGATCACCAATAATTGAGTAGCTAAGATTTGATTCCTCACAAAATTTTGTAATCTCCAATTCCCAATCTTAATCTAAAAATTAAAAATATATCATTTAAATATAAATTTATGAATTATATATATTTATTTTGAATTTTAAATAACTTAAAAGAATAATTATATATAAAAAAATTAATATTGATAATTAATGATATTTCTAATAAAATATTATGAAAATTGAGAACCTATTAATGTTATTTTACTGAATACGGTTAATATTATATATTTAAAAATAATTATAATTAAAAATAATCATTTGAATATTTAATAATTTTATTATTATTTTAAAAATTCATAATATTATAATATTTCAATAAATTATGTGTAAATCACATATATTTTATATTTATGAATAATATTATATTTTCAAAATCAAATATTTAAATTTTATTAAAAAATAAATAATAGCAAAATTTTACATTCAGCTTTTATTGAAAAAAAAAAATTAATGTATTGGAAAATATAATTTAAAAAAAAAATCTAAATTTTGTAAAATACATAATTACATTATATATATATATGAATATGAAATTAATCTATTATTTAATATTATATCAAAATTTAACATAACTTGTATTCTATAAAATAAATTTAAATATTACATCTCTCAATTAATATGTACATTTTAAATATAGTTATTAAAAATAAAATGTTTTTATAAGTTTATAATAAATAGTATTAGAAAATATAATGTTAAAAAAATCTAAAATTTATAATAAATATCATTACATTTTATAACTTATATATAACAAATTAAATTAATCTGTTATTTATTATTATATGAAAATTTAACATACCTTACATTTTATAAAATAAATTCAAATGCTACATGTCTCTCATAATATGTACAATATTGGTAATGTGCTATTTTCTTTGTCTTTTAATATATTTGATTTAGTTAAGTGTTGAAATATATTTAATGTCTAAAATATATTTGAGATTCTGTCATCAACCTAGATTTTAAGTTATCAATTCTGCTATATAGTAAAAAAGAAAATATTATATTTTTTATTTTCATATGTTTTTCGGTTTGAAAAAAATATGTACCACACGGTTACATGTCATGTCGCATTATCACATATACAGCGTCAAAAGTACAGAGCACCAACGACTAAATTCTCAAAAGTGTTGACCTATAAGTTGGAGTGTTATATGGAATAATCTTTTAACTTAATCAAAGATTTATATGTGAATCTAAAATCTGAATCTTCCCATCAAATACTTACGCGTAAATCTCATAAGCTAACATCTCAATCCAAAATCTTAATCTTTTAATAAATGATTTACACATAAAGCTAAAATCGTAACCCTTTGAGCGATAATGTGCTCCTTAAGTTTCAAAATGGCTCATCCTATTCCAAATTTTAATCTTCGAAACAATTATCATCTACACCTAGTCTTAATACAAACAATTATGAGCACTTGAATTGTGGTCGATAGTTAGTTTAAAGCAAAACTAATTAGGTTGACTTGGAAGGTGTGGACAAATGTAGCGATTAAAACCCCCTCTTACGATATTTTGATAACAACATTTCATAGATAAATTTAAATATTTTTTTCATCCAACATTAGAATTAAACTAAATCTAAATTTGGGTAATTCTTCGATCTAACTTTGTGACTAAAGGCAACCTAAACTTAACATTATTCAATAAAAACACAAAATACACGCGTGAAATAAAAATACTTTCTGTATTTGTGAAAGAAACTACAGAGTTCTTCGTGTCCACATTCATAATCTCATTCTGAGGCTGATGTGCTATTTGACAAGGATTTTCGGATGTAAAACAGAAGTTATTATCCATCTATTTTGATGTGTTTTGATAAATTACTATTGGAAAATTAATATAGATTTATTTTAAGTATATATTTAATTTGAGTTGAGAAGGATTAAATATTTTTAGGTGTGTTTATATTGTATTTTTGAACGTTAAATAAAATATATATAGGATAAAATGAAAAATTTAAATTTGTTGAAATATATAATTACTTTTTCATGCAGAAATTAGACAAATAGTTAAGTGGAGTTAGTTGAGTTGAGTTACAGTTAGATTTGGTGAGCGAGTTAGACAGTGAGTTAAGCAAGTTGATTAAGTCCAGTTATGAGTGATAGTGTGTGCATGTTAATTAGATTAAATACCCGTCATGGGTTCATTGTTTCAAAAGAGTTTTATGATTCAGAGTGATTGATTAATAGAAGAGCAGCAGCTGATTGTTCGTGTGTGAAATATTCGCGTTATTTGTCTGATTGAATCCTCTGTCTTTCCAATAGATTGGTATCAGAGCTGAGGAAGGATCAGAGATCCATGGGCAAGCAAAGCCAGTGAAGAGGCCAAAAGCAAAATGCCGTAATTTTTTCTTTTACACAAGAAAAAAAATAAATAAAAAAATTTACCCGCGGTCCGCACGTTTTTAGTGCAGAACCTGCGGAGATCCGCAAGAAAGGACCGCATCCTCTTCCGAAACGAGCTGCGGACATTCGCCATACTTACAAATTTCTCAAATTTCCGGTTGAAACCGCAGCCTTCCCTTCAAATTTCCAGTTTAAACCGTAGCCTTCCCTTCATCAGGGGTGCGGACCCTGTTCAATAAAAAAATAAACGGCCGACAGCCGTGAAGAGCCGTGCGCCCTTTTTGAAAAGCTGAAAGAGCGGCTTTTGGGGCCGCATCAATATTACAATTTTAGCCACACGTGCGTTTCTTTTTTCGATTTGACTTTCATGTGTTCTTTTAAAGCGCAATTTGCCATACGTGCTAATTTTTTTTCAAGATTGGACACGAGTTTTATAAGGAAGACTTATAAAACACAATCTTTTTATTATAATATTTCTCTCATAAAAGAAATATTTTATTGATATTGGAGAGAGAGTATAACAAAAGTGTTTAAAGAGAAGGTTTTTTTTAAGAAGATTTTTTATATATATAAATTTTTTTATATATAAAAGATTTATTATATATAAAAAAAAAAAGGAAGAAGAAATGTTTTATTGAAAGAATTTTTTTTTTTAAAAAGAAGGTTAGCAAAACCTTTACGAAAAAAAGGAAAATTTAGGGTTTTGTCAGAGACAATTTTTTTTTTGAGGGAAGATGGTCACATCAACTTTTTAGCCACAACTTCCATCTTTCAATGGGAAAGATTACGATATGTGGGCTATTAAAATGGAGACTATGCTCAAAGCGCATGATGTTTGGGATCATGTCAAGTATGGGTTTGCAGAACCTAAAGATGATGCAGAAGAACGAGCCCTCAATAATGCAGAGAGGGAACAATGGAAGAAAGATAAGCGAAAGAATGCACAAGCATTGCTTCTAATCCAGCAGGGTGTAGATCGAGCTGTGTTCCAGAAGATCATGATAACCTCCTCAGCAAAGGAGGCATGGGACACCTTGGCGACCAGCGATCAAGGTATGGCCAAAGTTAATATTGTTAAATTGCAGAATAATAGGAGAGATTTCAAAATTTTGCAGATGAAGGAGACAGAGGACATTGATTCCTTCATGAATAGGGTCATGTCTGTCGTCAATCAGTTAAAAATATATGGCGAAGATATTAAAGATCGAACAGTGATCGAGAAGGTTCTTCGATCCCTGTCTACCAAATTTGATGTTTTGGTAGCAGCCATAGAAGAAGCAAAGGACTTGGAAACACTCACAATTGATGAGTTAATGGGATCCCTTCTATCGCATGAAGCAAGGATAGATAGAAATAAGGATTCCACTTTGGAAAATGCCTTCCAAAGTCAAGTCTATATTTCAAAAGGTCGAGGTAGAGGTTGATCGAGAGGCAGAGGACGAGGCAACAACTATGGCGGTCACAGAGATGGCTGAGATGATCATGAGCATCAACGTGGAAGTAGCAGCAGCAGAAGCTTCCATAATAATCAAAGGTCTGACAAATCAAAGGTAAAGTGCTTTTACTGCAATAGATTTGGTCATTATGCTCGTGATTGTAGGAAGAAGATTGCAGATCAAGGCAATCAGAGAGCTAATGTCAGTACAAAAAATATTGACTCTATGTTTCTTGCATGCAACACCATGCATGCACCATCTGATAAGGTCTGGCTATTAGACAGTGGTTGCAGTAACCACATGACAGGAAACAAGGATTTGGTTGCTAATTTGGATGTCTCAGTGCAGACAGAGGTAAAGCTGGGGATTGATAAGACTTTGGTTGTAGATGGCAAAGGAGTGGTCAACATTGTGACCAAGCAAGGGGAGCCGAAGACCATATCAGAGGTATACTATGTCCCTGGACTGAAACACAACTTTATTAGTGTTGGCCAACCGATGCAGAAAGGATACAAAGTTATCTTTCAAGGGCAACAATGTGTTATTTACGACAAATCCCCAAGCAAGCAGCTGATTGCAAAGGTGCAGATGACGAGGAAAAGAATCTTTCCTCTCATTATGAACTACAATGATCAGGTTAGTTCTTTTACAACTGCATGTTCTGATGCATACTGGTTATGGCACTTTTGGTTTGGACACTTGCATTTTTCTGGTTTAAAATTATTGCAGCAGAAACAGATGGTGAGAGGTATACCTCCCATCAAAGAACCTGCTAGCATGTGTGAGTGTTGCATCTTAGGCAAGCAACACCATGAAATATTCCCGAAAGGAGTTTCTTACAGAGCAAAGAAACCACTTGAATTGGTGCATACCAACTTGTGTGGACCTATGAGGACACAGTCGATCGGTGGAAGCTGTTACTTCCTCACCTTTATTGATGATTATAGTAGGAAGAATTGGGTTTACTTTTTGAAGCAGAAGTCTAAAACTTTTGCAAAGTTCAAAGAGTTCAAAGCTTTGGTGGAGAACCAAAGTGATCAACAGATCAAGGTATTGAGATCGGATCGTGGTGGAGAATACAATTCGAAGGCATTCCATGAGTATTGCAAACAACATGGAATCAGAAGACAGTTTACAACTAGATACACACCACAGCAGAATGGTGTAGCAGAGAGGAAGAATCGTACAATCATGAACATGACAAGGAGCATGTTGAAAGCAAGACACTTGTCTAATGAGTATTGGGTAGAAGCAGTTGCATGTGTTGTTTATGTGATAAACAGATCTCCTACAAAGAGCGTGATGAACAGAGTTCCCGAACCAGCATGGTCAGGTATGTCTTGCAGTGTATCTCATTTCAGATTTTTTGGATGTGTAGCCTATGCACATGTGCCTAAGAAAATAAGAGGCAAATTAGATGATCAAAGTGAAAAATGTATATTTACTGGTTATAGTGAGCAGTCAAAAGCTTACAAACTGTATAACCTTGTCACAAAGAAGACAATCATTAGCAGAGATGTTGTGTTCAAAGAACAAGAGTCATGGAATGGGAATGTAGACACACTAACCGATGCTCAAAAACCATTGATGGAGGATGATCTTGTAGAAGAAGAGGAGCAACAAGAACCAAGTGAGAAGACACCAAACAGAGTCACACCAGTAAGGACTCCAAGATTTTCAGAGAAGCATGGATCTTCAAGTAGATCCACAGACCAGAATTCTCTGAACAGCGAATCAGGTAATGAATCAAGTACTGGTAAGAAAAAGATGAGAATTCTAAAAGATATTTATGATGATTTGGATGTTAGTTCAAATTTTGCATTGTTGGCATTCCAACCTTCTTCCTTTGAAGAAGCAATGAGAGATGAAAATTGGGTGCAAGCCATGGATGAAGAGATGAATTCCATTGAAAAGAATGATACATGGGATTTGGTTGATTTACCAAACGATAAAAATCTCATTGCTGTGAAGTGGGTGTACAAGACTAAAGTGAATGAGAAAGGTGAGATTGACAGATTTAAAGCAAGACTTGTAGCCAAAGGCTTCTCGCAGCAACCGGGAATAGACTTTGAAGAAACTTTTTCTCCGGTAGCCAGATTGGATACTGTAAGAGCAGTTCTAGTGACAACAGCTCAGAACAGGTGGAAAGTATATCAGATGGATGTCAAATCAGCCTTCTTGAATGGAATTCTAGAAGAAGAAATTTATGTGCAGCAGCCTCCAGGTTATGAAGTTGAAGGAAAAGAAGATAAAGTTTACAGATTGAAGAAAGCGCTCTATGAACTGAAGCAAGCACCTAGAGCATGGTATAGCAGAATTGACAGTTATATGATCAAGAATGGATTTTGCAGAAGCAGCATTGAGCCCACCTTATACACAAAGGTAAATGAGCATGGACAGATTTTGATAGTTTGTTTGTATGTTGATGATATGATTTTTACAGGCGATCTTGAAATAGATGAATTTAAAGCAGCCATGATGAAAGAATTTGAGATGACAGATCTAGGTCTCATGAAATATTTTCTTGGCATTGAAGTTGAGCAATCTGAAAAAGGCATTTTTATTTGTCAAAATAAGTATGCAACAGATTTGCTGAAAAGATTTAGGATGGATAATTCCAAACCTGTACCTACACCAGTTGCAACAGGTACAAAGTTAAGTAAGGATGATGAAGGGGCAGATGTCAATCCAACTCTATTCAAAAGATTGGTTGGCAGCCTCGTGTATCTCACAGCTACAAGACCAGATATTATGCAGGGAGTGAGCCTGATTTCTAGATTCATGGAGACTCCAAAAGACACACATTGGAGTGTTGGAAAAAGAATTCTAAGATACATAGCAGGAACCAGAGATTATGGCATAATGTATGCAAGTACAGAAAATAAAGAATTGATTGGATATACAGATAGTGATTTTGTAGGAAGTTTGGATGATCGGAAGAGCACATCTGGTTATGGGTTCCATCTCGGTTCAGGTGTGATAGCATGCGCATCTAAGAAGCAACCTATTGTGACATTATCATCAGCAGAAGCAGAATATGTAGCAGCGACTTCAGCAGCATGTCAAGCAGTATGGTTAAGAAGAGTATTGGATGGACTCAAGCAGAAACAACAAGGATTAACAACGATATACTGTGACAACACATCAGCAATTGCACTATCCAAGAATAGTGTGTTTCATCAAAAGAGCAAACATATTGATACGCGATATCATTTTATTCGAGAACTAGTGAGAAATGGAGAAGTTCACTTAAAGCCTTGTAGAACGAGTGATCAATTGGCTGATATCTTTAGAAAGCCATTAACAGTAGATTTGTTTGAGTTTCACAAAAGAAACTTGGGTGTTGTAAGCCTAGCTGAGACATAGACCAACATGCATGTTTGAGTTGTCATAATTTATGTTTTAGTTTAGAGGTCATAATTAAGGGGGAGTGTTAAAATATATAATTACTTCCTCATGCAGAAGTTTGACAAATAATTAAGTGGAGTTAGTTGAGTTGAGTTACAGTTAGATTTGGTGAGCGAGTTAGACAGTGAGTTAAGCGAGTTGATTAAGTCCAGTTATGAGTGATAGTGTGTGCATGTTAATTAGATTAAATACACGTCATGGGTTCATTGTTTCAAAAGAGTTTTATGATTCAGAGTGATTGATTAATAGAAGAGTAGCACCTCATTGTTCGTGTGTGAAATATTCGCGTTATTTGTGTGATTGAATCCTCTGTCTTTCCAACAAATTTAATATTTTTTTGAAATAAATATAAACATAGATTTTCAAATAGTTTATTTAAATCTCTTTTTCAAATATTTTTAAAAAATATAAGATTTAAACATCTCATTCTTATATTTTTTTTCTCACATTTTTTTTCTTTTCAATATATTTTAATTATAGCTGATATAATTTTAATTTTAATGTTGGATGAGAAAAATATTTAAATTTATTCATGAAATGTTGTAATCAAAATATCTGAAGTGACGGTTTTAATCCCTACATATGTCCCCACCTTCGAAGTGGACAAAATTTGTTTTGTATATCGATGATAATTAAGTGCTCATAATTGTTTGTATTAAGATTAGTTGTCGATGATAATATTGTTTAAAGATTAAAATTTGAAATACCATGAGCCATTTCAAACCTAGCGCTTCCATTTTTGCTCAAAGGGTTAAGATTGTAGCTTTATGTGTAAATATTTTATTAAAAGATTGAGATTTTGGATTGAGATGTTAGGATATGATATTCAGGCGTAAATATTTGATGGGAAGAATAAGATTTTGGATTACCGTGCAAATCTTAATCATAAATATTTTACTAAAAGATTGAGATGTTAGGATATGATATTCAGGCGTAAGTATTGTATGGGAAGATTAAGATTTTGGATTACCGTGTAAATCTTAATCATAAATATTTTATTAAAAGATTGAGATTTTGGATTGAGATGTTAGGATATGATATTCAGGCGTAAGTATTTGATGCGAAACTTAAGATTTTGGATTACCCTGTAAATCTTAATCATAAATATTTTATTAAAAGATTGAGATTTTGGATTGAGATGTTAGGATATTATAATCATAAGTATTTGATGGGAAGATTAAGATTTTGGATTACCGTGTAAATCTTAATAATAAACATCTTATTAAAAGATTGAGATTTTGGATTGACATGTTACGATATGATATTCAGGCGTAAGTATTTGATGGGAAGATTAAGATTTTAGATTACCGTGTAAATCCTTGATTAAGATAAAAAATTATTCCATATAACCCTCAACTTATATGTCAACACTCTGGAGAGTAGAAATTATCCGTTGGTGCTCTGGATCTATATTCTCGACACAGTATATGTGATAAAGTGACATGACATGTTTCTTTACTAGTGTATGCTTCTTTGTTTATATGTTTAGTTACATGATGCGTTACGTAATTTATGTGGTACTATGATACTATAGCTTTATATTTGACACATTATCAACCATGTGTATATATTTTTTCAAAAGGAAAATATTTTAATATTTTATAAAAAATCAAAAATATAATTTTTTGGCATACGACAATTTAAAAATTAGGCTTAACAAAATCTTAGATATAGTTTAGACCTTAAATATCTCTGCAAATTTAACTCAATTTTATTTTAAAAAATCAAATATATTAAAAAAACAAAATAAATAACACATTATTAATATAGTATATATCATTATAAAAAAAATTAAATATATTTTGAAGCTTAACTAAATCCATGAAATATATTTAAAAAAAAAATTAAAAATATGTGGAAGCTTAACTAAATTCCTTTTAAAAAAACGCACATTAAAAGACAAAATAAACACCACATTACTCATATTACACATTCATATCATTCTATGGAAATGTAGTAATCATTATACCGAGATGTAGTACTTCGAATTATTTTATAGAATGTATGTTATGCTATATTTTCATATAATAATAAATTATATGTTCATTTGTGATAATATATATTAGCTAAAAATGTAATGATGTTTATTATAAAATCTAAAACTCATTTGTCTTTTAAATTATATTTTCTAATAATATTTATCATAAAATTTTAAAGACATTTTTCTTTTACAAATATATTTTTTAAATATTTAAAATTATATATATAATATCGTGTGCTCTTAATTGATTTCTTTACATCCTTGATCGATAAGTTTTGTAATGGATTTGGTAATTATAATTAGATTATTATAATTTGGATTATCTTTGATTTTGAATATATAAAGTCATTTATAAATATAAAACATGTTTCATTTATAAATTTATAATTTATTTATTAATTTAATGAAATATTATAATATTATAATATTATAATTTTTTAAATAATAATAAAAATATTAAATAATTAAATAATTATTATTTTTGTTTGTGTTTGTGATTCATAAATGGATCCATTATCAAGATATAAACGATTATTTTAAATTATTTCAAAATGTATTTTTTAGTTATTTAATATTTTCTAAATATATAATATTAACTATATCAATTAACATAACATTAAGAGGTTTTGTAATTCAATAATATTTTATTAGAAATATAATTTATTATTAATATTAAATTTTTTTTTATATAATTATTTTTAAAATTTATCTAATATCTAAAAGTTGAAATAAACAAATATAATTCAAATATTAATATTTAAATGATATATTTTAAATTTCTAGATTAAGATTGGGAATTAGAGATTACAAAATTTGGCAAGCAACCAAACTTTGGTTACTGAATTATAAGTGACCCATTCACCAGTCTTCCTATGGCAAATGCCAGCTGAGGGAGTGGTTCTTCTTCCAACAGTCAAGTTGTTGTCGAACTTAACAACTCAAGGGAATCTTCTACCATGAATCAATCTAATGTGGGCCAAAACCTAGATGGAAATAAATAAAAAAACTAACAACCATACCTCCCCCTAGGGAGATGCAAACCTAGAAGTTTCTTACCAAAGGCAAATGTCGACCCAAAATTTGAATTCCGCTCTAGTCACATTAGAGGCTATATGTTATGAAACCAACTCAAAAAATAGATGAAAAGATAGATCAACAACTTAAAAATTGTCCTCTTTGAGCGGGAAACCTCCTATATGTTACATAAATGAACAATTCTTGGATGATTCAACTCACAAAACCTCATTTCTATATAGAGGAGTCTAAGGGGTCACAATATAATAAAATTTGACACAATGATAATAATGTAACACAACAATAACAATAGTGGGTTTCTATGCGGCACAATAATAACAATATGAGGACTACTTAGGCACAACAATAGCAATAAGGGGGATACACTGACAATAACAATAAGGGGCTACACTAGTATTATAGGAACCTAACATGCCCCTCTCCTTCAAAAGAGTGTTGTCCTCAACGCTTCAGTAGTTTGCTTATGTATAAAATTCTCATCCTCCCATGTGGAATCTTCAGCGGGTAAGCCTTTCCACTTGATGGGATACTCTAAAATTAATCGATTTTGTAGTTGTCGAGTTCTTGTTTCTATGACTGCTTCACGTTCCAATATGATTTTTCCTTCCTTGTAAAATTTTGGAAATATTTTTTGGATTGAATACTTGAAACCTATAACCTTCTTTAAGCATGAAACAAGGAAAATTGGTTGCACTTGGGAAGATGTAGGAAGCTCAAATTTGTATGCCATAGTACCAATATTTTGCAACACCTTGTAAGAACCATATTACTTTGGTGATAATTTATTATCCTTCTCAGCTTGCTTGAGGGACATTTTTTTGTAAGGATGTAGTCATAAAAATACCCAGTCGCCTACATCAAAACTTCTTTCGCTGTGATGTTGATATGCCTATTGTTTCATTCAATTTTGTGCCAAAGTGAGGTTATCCTTTAAGGGTTGGAGATATTGTTGTTCATGCTCAATGTGATATTCCAATGCTTGAACCTTGGAATTTTTTATTAAATATGATGTGATGGATGATGGATGATATCCATAAAGTGCCATAAATGGGGTCATTTTTGTTGTAGTATGGAAGGAAGTGTTATACCACCATTCACCGAGAGGTAACCACTTGACCCATTAGATTTTTTTATTAGATACAAAACAACAAATATATCCTTCCAAACATTTGTTCACTATCTTTGTTTTCCCATCAAATTGAGGATGATAAGATGAGATATGAGATATTTGAGTACCTAGACAAGAAAATAATTCCACTCAAAAATTTCCAGTGAAAATGGGATCTCTGTCACTTACAATAATCTTTTGGTTTCCATGTAGCTTTTGAATTGTTTCCATAAATGCAGTAGCAATTGTATTGGCTTTAAATGGATGAGATAATGCACAAAAGTGTGCATACTTGGTAAGTCTATCAACTACCACCATGATGCCACTATTTCCTCTGGACTTGGGTAAACCTATGATAAAATCCATTGAAACATCCTCCCATCATTGACTTGGAATGGATAAATGCTATAAAAAACCCATGGTCTTAATTGTCTCAATTTTATTTTGTTGGAAAACCAAGCCTTCCATCACATAATTTTGAATACCAAATTTAAGGCCATCCCCAAAAAAATCCTTCTTAACCCTCTAGTAAGTTATTAAAAATCATGAGTGCCCTCATAAGGGAGAGGTGTGCAATTCCAAAATAATATTATGTTTGAGTTGGGATTATTACAAATATATAAGTGATCTTTGTACCATAATGAATCAATTTTCCATCTAAATGTATCAGATGTACTGAGATCTTGTTGCAACTTTTGGATGAGTGCCCACACTTATTCATCATTATTCCATTCATACCTTGCTTCAGTTATCCAATATGGTTGGATAATAGAAATGGCACAAAGAAATTCTTCGACATGGTGAAGGTATCTAATGGATAGATACACTAGATATAAGCGAATCTCTCCTTTCTTGAGACTGTATCTGCAACAACATTTTTCTTCCCTTTTTTGTAGATGATTTCAAAGTCATAACTAAAATCTTTGTGACCCATTTTTTTTCTCTTCTTAATATAATCCTTGTTCCAAAAAGTATTTAAGACTATCATGATTTGTTTTTACCTTCAAGTGTCTTCCCATTAGCTAAGGTCGCCATTGTTTTAGTGCATGTAGTATTGCCAACATTTCCTTCTCATAAATAACTTTCTGTAAATAATTTCCTTTGATTAGATGACTTTAAAAATTGATGGGTCTTCCTTCTTGCATTAAAAGAACATGAATTCCATTTCATGAGGCATCACATTCCACAATAAAGGATTTTGTGAAGGATGACGTAGCTAAGACCGATGTTGGATGAATTTCCTCTTTAATATGTTCAAAAGCCTTAGTTTCTTCTAGAGTACAAGAAAATGCATCTTTCTTTAGTAATGTTGTTAGAGGTGATGTTATTCTCCCATAATTCTTAACCAAAGTCTTGTGATAATACCCTGTCAGCCCAGGAAATCCTCGCAGATGCTTTATGGTTATGGGGATTTTCCATTCAGTAATGGCTTCAATTTTGTTAGGGTCTACCTCAACACCCTCATGAGATACAATATGGCCCAGATATTCCACCTCTTGTACTACAAAGAAAAATTTGGAGGTTCTTTCATATAATTGTTTCTCCTCCAATATTTTGAGCACCCTCTCAACATGTTGAACATGATCCTTACAATACCTGTTGTATATTAATATATCATCAAAAAATACTAACAAAAATTTTGTAAGGAAGGGTTTGAAAATGGAATTCATCGAACCTTGAAGTATAGAAGGTGCATTGGTAAAGAAAAAATGCATGAACAAAACTTGATAATGACCCTCATGAGTTCTAATTATTATTTTTGGAATGTCTTTAGTTTTCATTCTCATTTGATGATATCCTAAACGAAGATCCAACTTGGTGAATTAAATTGCTCCATGTAATTCATCCAATAATTAGTCTATGACAGGAATGGGAAATTAATCTTCAATAGTGAGTTTTTTGATCTCCCTATAATTTGGACACGAGCACCATGATACATTCTTCTTGTGCTCCAATACTATTGGAGAAGAGAAATAAATTTTACTAAGTTGAATTATACTGACCTCTAACATTTCTACAACCATGCATTTAATTTCACTCTTTTGGGCATAGGTATATTTATAAGGCCTGATGTTTGGAGGAACAATTCTTGGAATCAAATGAATAGCATGATCATGATCATGAATAGGTGGGAGGCATTTGGGAGTTTCAAATACCTTGGAATGATTCTCCAATACATTTTGGAGATCTGGAGAAATATATGATTTCAATGTTTGAACCTCTAGCAAGCATAATTATGAAAATTTTCCTCGTTGTTCTTTCTTTAAAGGATTTTTCATTCCATTAGAGTTTATTATCTTTCCTAGTTTCCTTGCGATACCCCTTATTCAACTCTTTTTCCTTCCTAAAAAAATTTCAAGAAAAGTTCCTAAAAAATAAAAACTATCGTACTGAAAAATTGTAACCATTGGACTCCTAGTACAACATCAAAACCACCCACTCGAATGGAAAGCATTGGACTTTTCAACACATCTTCCCCATGGTTAGGTTGATGTTATGGCACTTTCTAGAGAAATTTATAGTTTCTCCATTTTCAACTATCACTTGACATTCTGGTGCTAGATATAGGAAGCAATTTAATTCCATGGATATCTTATAATGAATAAAATTATGGCTAATACTTGAATCTATCAACACTATTACCTTTTTATTCTTGATATGTCCTTAAATCTTGAGAGTTTTAGGAGTGGTAATTCCTCCCAATGCATTACAAGATATGGTTGGATTCATTTCTTCTTTCTTTAAGTTTGGTTCCTGGTGTTTATCCTCTTCTTTTGAAATTGCTTGTTCATTTCCTTCCTCCTCTTCACAATCTATGTAAAATAATTTCTTCTCAGCACACTTATGACCTTTAGTGTGTTTGTTATCACAACTGTAACAAAGCCCTTTTTCTATTTTTTATTCCAATTGTTGTGGTGTCAACCTTGTAGGTTATGGAGGGCTAGGATCAGAAACAAAAACATATTTATGGTTGTGAGTGGTAGGCTTCCTTTTTGCCATAATTTTTCTTTCAATATTTCTTTCCAACCTGAATGCCTTCTCCAATGCATTAGGTTCCCAAAGGTGAAATGGGATTTTTGGTAGTTTTAGGAATTGAGTGGGATGCAGGGGTTTGAGGGTCCTTAAATTCTTTGGAAACTTTATGCGGGTAGGGATAGATGTTAGGAAGTGTAGGGAGGTGGAATTTCTGGAAATGAGTGAGGGGAAGGGGTTCAAAAGGGAAAAACATAGTCCTAGCCTAGGAAAGTGTAGTGTAGGCTAGGGTTTGTAGGGAAATGATTAAAGTGAGGGAAAGGAATGATGGGAAGTTCCAATTATGGTATATGAAAGATGGGGGAGGGTTATTGAGCATGAATTTATTTTTTTTCTCGGCAAAATGGACCAAAGAGACTTGTTTTACAAAAAATGCAGCAAACCCTAGGAGAGGCGATTTATGAGCCTTCAAGCATGAAATGAAATGAAGGAGAGGTGTATGGTGACCCACTTACTTGTATCTGATGTCCTGGAACTTGTTATTCATAATGAAACCACTGAAAATACGAGATTTCCGTTCCTAAAGAAAATGTAGCAAACTAGGAAAAGTGCAAGGCAAAAGGAAACTAAACTTTCCAAGGAAATAAATTGAGTTTCATAGGTGGAAAGCTCCTTGGCGACTAAATGATATATCATGAAGTTGAAATTGGAAAATGAAATGTTTGGTTGGTCTTTGAAATGGCTCGAAATTGATTTTTCTCCTTGGTGGTGATGTTGCCCCAGCATGTTTTTTCACAAAATGACTTGGTAAACTTATGTATTGCAGCTTAGAGAACTTATTACATATATTTTCATCTTAATAGAGATCAAAATGATATTTAGAAACTATTATTGAACACTTTTCTCTATCACTAGTCCTTTCAATGGTGATTTTGATGATGCCATTCATGATTTTGACAATCTGACCTAATGATGATACTACATGGCAAGATATGCTCAATTATGACCATAATGACCAAGACAGTCTTCCAAAGGAAAATGACCTGACCATGATGATGTTTATTGACCATGAGAATGAAAGGAATAGTAATGAACTAGATAGACTAATAAGTGATCAAATTTTTATTTGAAAACTCTTTAAAACTATAAAAACTTTCCCTAGGACCCTATCAATCATATTGAAAAGCATAATTTGATCACCAATGACTAACAATACTGACACACAGTAATAAAATTATATTAATTTATATATACTTATATATTTTTATAATATTTGTCATATTTTTAATGATTTTAACCTTTTACCTTAACAAAATTATGGTTATTTTAGAATGCTTCTCTTTCTATACATATAAACAAAATGTTAAAAAATTTCAATCAATATTTGTTCACTAATTCATATAAATCTTAGTAAATGTTAATAATCCTTTCAAATATTTTTAATAATTATATATTTATTTATTTTACATTTCAAATCATTTAAAAGTATATATTTCTTTTAGATACAAAATTGTTTTCTACTTTTATAATAAACATTATAACATTTAAAACTTTAAAATTCCTTAATATCATAATATATTTTCAATATTCTCCCCATTTCGTGTGTTGATTGAGATAATATAGCACACAATCATCCACTACGTCTCAATAAACCCTTTGTGACTATTCACGAAGTTTCAGTATATGGAAGAATTAAAATCCAATCATGTCATCGGGCTATTGATTAATATTGGGGTGAGTCATATCAACCGCAACTAAATGTTGTGATGACTCTAACTATGTTTGGACAGTATGGTAATGGATGTGAGTGTTGTTTGACACTAGTTATGCATATTATGACATAATGAGTGTCACAATTGTGCGTTATACCTACCATCAATGACATTTATTATGGATAAGTTTTCCCTTGATTTTTATCTTTTCCTCTAGTTTAACTTATTTCTTGACCATTCAGAATGGTTTTTCCATCATCATCTTAGGCATAACCATTATTTCATGACTTTATCTCATTAATTACTTGGCCTCCCCTGTTATTTGTCTCCACTTCTTATTCTTCGCTCATCTTGAATCTTATTTCTATCCTTTTTCACTAGCTCGTATATTTGGTGCTTGGTTTGAGCCACCTCCTTTATTTTTCCCCTTTCACATATACTTCTTCCCTCCTTCACTCCCTATTGTATCTATGTCACGGCATGTGCAATAATGTTTTAATCAGGGAAACAAAAATAAAGACATCCCTCGCACCATGGCCAAGGCTAACATGCATATTTCTACTAGTTTTTACTTGGAATGCAATCTGTTGTCAAGATGAAATTGAATCTCCTACGAGGAAAGCTAAAGTAAATAATGGGTTTACATCTGCCATGGAAGTGACGGGTATTATGGGTAAATGGTTTCCTTACTCAACAAATAATCTAACCCATGAATCCTTAGAATATGAACAGAGTCAACTGATACTAGAAAATCAAAACTCTAATGGCGAAGGTATTATTGGAGTGCAACAAGGAACATGAAGAAATAGTATCCTATATTGATGCCCTATAGAAACTGTCAACAAATTGGATACCAAGGTTTCTATCTTGGCCAATAAGCTTTCCAACTTGTTGTTTAACAACAATGAAGATTACGAACAGGCTAAAGCTCCCACTAAGTTATATTCTCCACAAAAATTAAGCATGGTTGTGTCTATGATATTTTTATGTTTTCAAATACAATCTAGGAATGCTCACTTCATTATCATAGGGGTTTCACTCAATGAACCTCTAATCTATCACGTGTGTTCGTGGCATATTAAACAATACCCTCAATTTGACTAAACATTGCAAAATGCCCCTAAAAATCACATTATTTAACCCCCTACTAATATGAACCCAATACATCTTCCCAATTTTAAAAACTCCTACTTCCACTACATATTGTAGGTATGCATTTTTTCATTAACATTTTTTATGCCCCTTTATCTTTTTTCCTTAACTTTGAGCTCCAATTTTTATACCTCTCAATATAAAAACCCTTTACCCCCTATATATCCCCCAATGTATTATGCGTTTTTTTCCTCAATAAATATCCCCCAATATGAACCCACGTGGTATGATATTGCCCCCTTAATGAAGACCCTGTGTTCATTATTAGCCTTTATTTCTTTTTATTCGTTATTTTTTTAGGCATTTATAGACTTTTAGTTTCAAATGTAGTCTACTAATGTTTGCCTCATTGTTAACCTCTAATAAAAACTATTGAAAAGCACTCAATTACTAAAAAACACTCATATATATTAATGTGTAAATACACTCACACACATAGATTACATTCAGATTACTCTATTAAATAGAGTTTCTGAGATCCAACTTATTCTTAATTTAGAGAGAAAGGTTGAAAGAATTTCTCTACCATCACAAACCAACTTCTCAAATATAGAATGTAAGTATTAACTCCAACATCCCCCTTAATGATTACATTACATGAACTTATTGAAATCACTCATAAATAACAAAATAATCAATCATTCTTTAACTTATGAGTAGATGCTCCATCAAGTTGCCTCATAACCCTCGTAAAGGTGTAGTTGGCAAGTTGGATTCCCGAGTTCACTTCCTCAACTCTCGAATCAAAGACCTCCCAAAGTCAATCATTGGACACCATCCAAATCTGTTGCATAACCTCATTAGAAGCCACTCTACATCTTCAACGAATGAGAGATCATTCCCTAGATCTGCAACTACTATACTATCTCGACAACCATCCATATTGAGCCTTATTGCCACCTTCAAACACAATTGATTGCATATTTGCAATAGTTGAACTCCTAGTCATTCTATGGATGAGCTCCCATCCACCGAAATACATAGGTGCTAACCAGTATACTCGCTGGTTATCTAGGAAAGCCATCTAGATACAAAATGTATCTAAAATCAATTTTGCAAAATAATTTTTTTATCTAGTTTGAAATTCATCACTTAATTTACAAATTATTCGTCGATACTATACCATACCATCAATTTACTTCTCACAACCCACAACGTCACGTCCCACTTCATTCACTTATCATAGCGTAGAACGTTACGTCCCATCTGATCCAATGCGGCATTTATTATAGGAGTGACCTCAACTTTTATTGTGTACTCAACGAGAGATCTTAGGAACGGAGCCACAAAACTCTCTGAAAAAAAAAACGTGGATCTTCCGAGCTTCGAACTGTGATTATAGATGTGCAGATATGTTTTGCACGCGTATTGAAGCAACAAACCGCAGCAGCAATCTCATTCAACAGTAATGGAAAGAACATCCTGTCACACACAAGATAGCAGGTGCGGCATACAATATAAATAAATGGGTACAGGTCGGCATACAATGAAAATAAATGGGTACAATTTAGATCCTTTCATGGACGGACTGCAATTTGCTTTGATCACATACAACACATTATTTCTCCTCATGTAAGTACATTCGATTTCCATTAATAAAAGCTTATCCTTGAGGGCAGCATCGACCAAGCAAAGTTTGGCAAGCACTAAGAACCAGACAGACAGGATTTTAAACATTTGTAACTCAACTACTTAATACAATATTACCATATTTTTAGTATTGTCTTTATTACTAATAAATTATTACTATGTTATTGACTTGATTTTCTTAATAGTAAATCAATAATCATGAAATCTATACCAATAATAATATAAATAAGAATATGTCATGTTACATTATTATAAATGTAAAATATTACATTATATTATTATATCTAAATATACAATATTGCATTATAGTATTATAGAAATTAACTTAATAGTATCAAGTGTACCAATTAATAACATATTGATAGTGAATGTTGTTATTATATTACATTAATGGGAACATTTATATGTGAATTTAAGAACTAATAAGTTAGAGTGCATATATATAAGGGTGGGGTTATGTATATAAAATTAACTTTTGGAATGTAGACATAATTAATAAATATATTCAATTTGGATATATTAATAGATATCATTCATTCATATATATATGATTGATTGTATTCTTTTTGGTATCATCTTTATTGAAACATAAATATGATTTATATTAATTTTTTAGCAAAATTTAAGAGTGCATGAATGTAAACCATGTATTACACATTATTATTCAGGAGTGCAATTAACTAATTAGTGCGCTTCTCTAAAAGTTGATTCTAAACTTTTATTGAAAATTCGTGAGTAACCTTATCAATATACAGATTTGATCTAATATTTCAGTTTTCATATGCGGTTTCCCATTTGATTCTATCTTTGCCAGAAATTGCAAAGAGTTGTTCATTATATCAAGGGCACTTATTAATGTGGTAAAGTGAACTAGCTAGTTGAATAGACCAAATGAATTTTGGTTGAACATGGTGCTAACAGGAAGACTCGAGATCTACTATGTGGTTCATGTGGGCTTTCGACCCATATTATACTCTTAGAACAAGTAAAATATGGTCTCACTTTTAACCGCAAAATTCCAATATCATGGTGTAATTCATGTAAGGGTAGAAGCCATATGGATTCAACACCTCATTCGTGAACTTGATTTCTTAGTTAAGAAATATCTTGGGGTATATTTTTACATTGAAAGTGTGATAAAAACTATGGATTTAACACCTCATTCGGGAACTTGATTTCTTAGTTAAGAAATATCTTGGGGTATATTTTCACATTGGAAGTGTGATAAAAACTATAGAGAATCATGTTGTACATCGTAAAATGATGCATGTGGATTTTCAATTGGAATCGATTGGTGTTGTGAATATTATTTATTGTACGATAGGTGATCAAGTTGATGATATCCTTATGAATCTTTTTTGTGGGGTGAATTATGATGCAAGAGAATCCTTGGCCTATGGCAATCTGCATGAACCCAAAATATCTAATTTTTGATTTATTCGACTACTAGATAATTGATGTAAAACCGTTAATGGCATTGATTGATGTTATGAATATTTCTTATCGTACAATAGGTGATCAAGTTGATGATATCCTTGTGAATATTTTTCTTGTGGGGTGAATTCTGTTACACGCGCATCCTTTGGCTGTGGTAATATGCAAGAACCAAATATTTAATTTTTGAGTTATTCGACTACTATATAATCAATTGATGTAAAACAATTTTTGTTACTCTACACTACAGGATTGTGTTGCTACTCTGATTTGTAGTAAAACCATTGATTTTAATCTACAATATAGGATTATGCTACTTCTCTGAGCTTTTTTTTCTCAGAAGAAAAAAAACGTTGTTATATATAAATATAAAACAGTACATAAACAGAGCAACTCTAGCTGTATAAAATAGCGAGATACAACCATATATGGCCAAAAGATGTTGCGTTGCTCCCAGAAGAAAGAGCAAAATATAAAGGCCCCCACATATCAGAACGTATTGTGTCCATAACAAAATGCTCAGCTCATGAAGCGAGCAGGAGGTAGAAAAAAGTAATGATTCAGCAGATTAACAAAAGATATAAACAGAATATGAAATACCAGAGTATAAGCCATAGATAATAGTTCTCTGTAGATTGCAGTTGCAGAAGATGTGCATTATCAATCCAATGTGGCATAAGAAAAATGTGTGCATCAGAAAGCTATAATAAGAAACAAGGATGACAAATAGATGCATATAGCTTTCATGTGAAAATACGAAGGAAAGGAAATAACATAATGAAGTGAGAGAAACCCAGAAGCTTTTCATTGCCTTGTATGTTTCAGACTGGCTCGCTTGTGAATAATATGCACGCTCGCTTGAAGAAATCCTCTTAGCCTTCCCCGTGCAAGAGATAAAGAAGCGAAACATATGGATTAATAATGGTCCATTTCTGTTGTGATGGTGTACGTAATCCAGTTCACCTGTGGGATTAGAAAGAGTTGTATAGACTGTTTATTGTCGATCCACCTGTTTTGCAGAAACATCAGAATTTTATGAATTCTGGCTCGCTTGATTGCTCTTATCCACGCTCGTCTACAGAAGAGAAATAGCCAATAGCCCACGCTCGCTTGTAGGGGTATGAAATGACAAAAATCCTGCATAGAAAAACCTTCGCCATCGAAAGTTCTTTACAAAAAACACAAAACCATTACTATATTCGCATTAAGGAATGGCAATATTGGTTTGCCAGAAAATAGAGCCATCTCGAAAGAGATGAACCTAAATGCTGCCAAAGTCAGTATTTAAACCCATTTTGGAAAGGCCATCTTCCCTAGTATTGTTGTCCCTATATATGTGACAGATAGATGGCCTATTGAGTAGTGTCCATAACTGTCGAGCTCGAGAAACCCAGCCTTGAAGTCCAGTAGGGATGTTAGCCTGAGGATTAGTGATCCATCCAATAGCAATCTTTGAATCGCCATATACATGAATGTCTTTGAGCTGTAAATAGATGGAAAAACGCAGGCCTCCCCAAAGAGTAATGATTTCTGCTTTGTTGTTGGAACCATGCCCAGCATTAAAGTGAATATGGACCCTTTCCCTTTGAGATATCTTAATCCATGTGCCACACCCAATAACACCATCCATACAAGCACCATCAAAATAAACTGCCAGAATAGCCACTTCATGAGGCCTGATGCATATGGAGCAATTCATAATAGACATAGTCTTCGTAGGACTATCCTCCAACCATTTGAAAATAGCAGAGTAAATACTTGGAATCTGAATGGGTACATTTTCAAAGATCAATTTGTTTCTTCCGAGCCATACCTCCCATAAAAAGAAAAAAGGTAGAGATCTGAATTTTCCTTTTAACTTGTCCCATTCTATTGCCACTGACATGAAATCATCCGGGGACCATGAAGGGCCCATAAAATGGGCAGAGAAGAGCCTCCATAAATTGATTATAACAGGACATTTGAAGAATAGATGTTCAGTGGTTTCAAAATCCAATGAGCAAATGTGACATCTGAATGGGCCAGAATATCCCCTTTTCATTAAATTATTTCCGGTAAGGACCTTGTCCTTCCACACCAACCAACCAAAGAGTACGATCTTAGTGGGGATATTCCTCCTCCAGAACATATAGAAGGATCTACTAATCTGCCCCTGATATGAAACTATGTTAATTCCCATATATATATCTTTGACAATCGGTACACTGTCCTTCGTGGAGCCATCCCAGACTATCATATCATCTCCGGAATCCCAGCATAGACCCACAGCCCGCAACCTGCCTCTGAGCAACTCCCATTCATCATCCTCCGGCTCTCTCAAACCCATTTAGGCAGCAGATTTAAAAATAGGGGCCCCATCAGACCATTCACGAATAGTCTATGCAAGATACATAATGCCCCGGTGAGCAAGCTTGTGTATGAGTTGTGGTGAAGGGCCATGTTGAGGGGGAAAACTGATAACCTTTATGTAAGACAACGGGATAAGTCCACCATCTCGGAAGTGCCAAGCCACCCTATCCGCCATATGCGTGATAACCTTCTTAAAGCTACCCCATATGACAGATATGCACCGTGGGTGTGAAAATTGTAAGGTAAGGATTTGATGAAGAACGTCACCCTCAATATATTTACACCTGATAACATCGTTCCAGATACCATCACCACCAAGAGCTCTCCAAAATGACTTTATGAGCAGGGCTTTGTTGAAATTCCTCGTATCAAGAATACCCCATCCATCATGGTCCTTTGGCCTGCACAGTATCTGTAATTTGCAGAGATGTATTTTTGGTGGCATCTGCGCCCCACCCCATAGGAATTTTGCAATAATGGAATTGATCAAGTTGATAATACCATCTGGTAAGTAATAAATATGACCCCAATATACCATCATCTGAGAGAGAACAACTTGTACCATAATGAGTCGACCTCCCAAAGACAACCACCTGTGTGTCCATCTGAATATCCTCCTTCTGAACTTGTCAATGAGCCACATCTAGTCACGGTTCTTGTAACCACATGGTTTTATATTGAAACCCAAGTATGTGAAATCAACAGAAGCTTCTCTTAACTCCACTCCCAATATATCAGCAATGTAAGCCAACTCCCTATGGTCTCCATGTTCATATATGATAAAAGACTTGTTCTTGTTGATGGCCAACCCGGTAGCCAATTTAAAACGTATGAGAATAATATGGACGTAGAACCAATGGTTCCGGTGGATATGACCAAATATTAACAGATCATCAACGAACAAGGAGTGCGTACAGGCGAATGTGTTGGAGAATGGGAAGTCCACAGTGTGTCCCTGCTGTACCACCTTATGTAGAAGAAAACTGAATCCATCCATGATTAAAATGAAGATTAATGGTGAAAGCGCACATCCTTGTCTGAGTCCACGACTAGCAGCAAAAAAGGTTGTAGGAACCCCATTTATGATGACTGCATAATTGACAGTGGTAATACAGGACATGATCCACCTTATGATACGAATGGGGAGTCCTACCTTCATGAGAACCAACCTGATATAAGCCCAATCAACTGAATCATAAGCTTTGTGAATGTCTACCTTCATCATGATGGCCTCCCTTTTCTCCGTATGCATATAATGCAAGACTTCTTGAGCATTTGCCATGGCATCATGAATAGATCTACCTTTTAGGAAACCATATTGTTCCTTTGAGATAAAAGTAGACAAAGTATCCTTTAAACGCTCAACAATAATTTTTGATGTAATCTTGTAGAGGACATTACAGAGGGCAATCGGTCTGAAATCTACAAAAGTTTGGGGATCATCCTTCTTAGGTATTAGAGCAATGAACGTTGAATTTAGATTGGGAGGAATGTATCCCCAGATTTGTATTTTCTCAACCACCCTAATCAATTCCTTGCCCATCAGATCAAATAAATGGACGAAAAATTCCGCCGGCCACCCATCCGGCCCCAGACATTTATCTCTAGAAAAAGTTCTTAGGACCTTTAAAACTTTATTCCCTATGATAACATTATCCAGTAAGGCAATGGCATCATCATCAAAAAATCGAGGGATATGTTCCAGTAGCCATACCTGATTGTCCTTGTTTATTCCATTCTACCTAGTGTAGAAAGTAGCAAAATATTGAAGAGCCTCATTTTGAATTTCTTGGCTAGTATGCACAAAAGATCCATCCGATTTTTTGATACACCAAATGGCGTTTCTGCATTTCCTCTCATTAGCACATTTATGAAAGAATTTGGTATTCTGATCCCCCTCGGCGAGCCATTGAACCCTGCTCTTTAACCTCCAGGTGATCTCTTCTATCCGCAGGATGTCTCTTTTTCTTGCCCCCAGGCTTTTCAGTTTGTCAAGTGTTTGCTCGTCCGGATGCACAGTAAGAAAGGAATTTATAATCTTTTCCATTTCGACCTGTATCCCCCTGAACTCCGCCCTTAGTTTCATCTTCTTCTCGCGCTCCCAAGTCTTGTTCATAGCCTTAATCTTCTGTAGCCTATGATGAAAAGAATACCAGACCCCAGATAGCATGGGATCACATTCCTCTCTCCAGATTCCCTCCACATTGCTGATAAATTCTCGTTCCGCCAACCATATTCTGTTGAACTTGAATGGCCGTCCCGTACCCATACCAAAATAGGTCCATGTGAAGGTAATGGGCATATGGTCGGAGATATCAGAAGCAATAATGAAAGATCTGGGGCCTCCCAATATGTCCATGATTGAAGCCTTAACCATCACCCTATCCAGCCTTTTCCCAATGAAATTGTCAGTCGCTCTTCTATTGTTCCATGTAGGCGCGAGAGGATGCGGTGTGATATCCACCAGCCCTTGTGAGAAAAAAATGTCATTTAGATACCCGACCAGAGGATCCATGCGAGCCCTATTTCCCCAGGTTTCATCAGCATTGACTGTAGAGTTGAAATCACCCATAATTATAAGATTTGGAAGAGTTAAGATACCCGCCACCTGCATCCTATCCCAAAAAACCTTCCTATTTGAATATGGTGCATATAAATTAATCAAGTTAAATGTACAGTCCATACCTCTGAGACGACCAGATAGCAATATACCACCGAAAAAACTGAAAGCTTTGAAAGATTCCAGAGCAGGATTCCACATAACCAACATACCCCCAGATCTACCACTCGAATTAGTTGCTGCAACATGCCAATCTTTCTTGATCTTTAAGAAAAAAATTATGGCCTTTGTTCTATCTGACATGGTCTCCTGTCCCAAAAAAATAAACGGATTCTTTGATATAAATATTTCCTTCAGGAAATGATATTTGGGGGCATCACCCAACCCCCTTATATTTAATGAGATAATATGAGTCATGGAGAGGCAGAACAAGGGTTGCTTGCTCTAAGCACCCTGGTGTTACAGCTCGAGCCGATATTTCTGTGGATGGGAACCTCGGACAGACCCACTTCATCATCCGTGAATAGAGAGATAGATTTTAGCTTCTCTTTTTTCCTGCCACAAGCTCCTTTTGCCTTCTTTTTGATGGATCTTAAGGCATCCGATAAAGTAGGAGATTACTTAGTTTTTGTGGAGATCGGTTTGTCAAAGACCATCAAGGCAGCAAGGTCCAGGTTGGAGTTTCCCATAAGAAAATCAATATCACTGCCAATGGAATTCCTAGAAGAGTCTGATAGGTTGATGGTCCCGGATTTGTCCGGAGTGCATTGTGGAGACCCAAGATATTTCCCCTCGTCTTCACTGTCATCAAGCAAACTACGAAATTTGACATGCGAAAACTCTCCCCCAACATACACGGACCCAATCTCATCACAGTCATCTAGCAGGCTACCAATATTCAGACTCGGATGTTGCCTCTCGACAAGACTGGTCGATTTAAAAAGAGGTGGGTCATTTGTTGTAGAAAAAAGGCCAGCAAGGTTAATAGGGACCATAGATCTATTATTTCCCGAGATAACAACATTCATTGGCCTTTTATCCGGGTTCCGGTTGGTCCTTTGTTCAAGCGATGAGTTGGCATTTTTGGCGGAAAAGGATGGGTCAGAGGGAGCAAAAGAGGGACATGAAACCGGGCCATCAGAATCATTACGTATGGAAAGGGCAGGATTAGTGCCATGTTGAGACTCGGGTTGGAGGACCCTATATAAATTCCTAGCAATGGATGGATGACTAGCCAAATTAGATGGGATGAATGAATCGGGAACCAAGAATTCATGTTGTCCATCCGCTGTAATATATGCTTCATCATCAGAGGAAGAGTTAACAGTAATACCTGGTTGCTGGCCAACCATCGTGGCAGATGCAGAATTATGTCGTCGGTCACCATCCGATGCCCTCACCGACTGTTCTGCCCTCGCAATGCGCAGTCTTAGCGGGCAATGATCTCTGAGATGGCCCGTTTTATGGCAAATCAAGCACCGAAAAGGTATTCCCCAGAAGTTGATTCGTTGACGATGCCTTCTATTACTCCATATGAGGTCAATATCACCTGGAAGCCCACCCATGTAATCCACTTCCACCAAAAGCCAAGAAATCCTCTTATCAACAGCCTCCACAATACTTGGATCTATATATTTGGTGGAGCCAATCGAATCACCAATCGACCTCAGAGCCTTTAGTGTCCATAATTCAAGTGGTAATCCTGGAAGTTTTACCCATACCACTCTACTACGTGGTGCCTCAAGAACGGGGTTGAAACCGATATACCATGGGATGATCTGCATGAAACTTCTGCCACGAACCCATGTTCACCCCATGATTTTAAACATGTCGTTCTCATTCATGAAATGAACACTGAACCAGCCATTTAGTAGCTTACTAACCTTTGGCGTATAGCCTATAATGGAGTTCCACTTCTGGTTGATCCAAGTAGCAGTGTCAAAATCTTCTCTATCCGGAAAAACCCACCTCCCAACAACAACCCTTCTCTGCAAGCTTGCCACCCTAATACAGAGATCTTCATAATCCAGATTAACTTCTTTAATATCCATTCTATGCTTGAAGATGTTCGTTTTCCCTTTGCGAACACCACGGCCAGCCCCGCGATGTTTTTGTCTTCTGGATTGTCGTATACAATTAACCTTAGAATCTATAAAATCCTGAACTACCTGTTTGATTATAGCATCGTCAGTTTCAAAGTCGACTATAGATACCTGGACACCTTGATCTGAATTATCCCCTCTCGAAGTCTCGTCTCTGCAAACATCCATCATGTAATAATGTCACCTGTATACCAGTAGTCACCTCACCAGAATTGGCAGTGTGCCGTCACCAAGGTAGCTGTTCACTGATTCAGTGAGACAAGCAAGATTCAGTATGTCCACACGCACACCAGCCGCCACTTCTAATTGAGATTGATAGAATTAACCCAAATAGGAGCGTAGTAATAATTCAAATGTATTGGATTTGTAAACCCAAGAACCTTGAAACAATACCCCTTGAGCTGGCGATTCATAGGTGATTGCACCCTATTAATTAGAGGTAAAGTACATTCCAGATGTAATAAGTTCAAAGACATATATCAATTCCTCAATTTAATGAGCCTCGCCAACAAAAAATCCCAGCTATAAACGGTAGGTGTTACGTATCAAGACCTGATGTACCAACCATAAAGAGGTTAGGCATAATATAATGGATGCTCAGATCCCTAAAGCATATCTGGGAAAATCCACCATCAGGGCGTACCCAATTTTATACGTTGCATATAGCACACACCATGTAACGCCTGCATAAACCTTGGTACATCCTGATCCCTCCTCATGTCATACTGACCCCCTCTCCGCCGTCACTGTGTGCCTACTTGATTAAATGATCCTGAGATCGTTCCAGTATTTTCAAAATTTGAAATTGTCACCGGGAAAGTCCTGTATTCCTGGAAAGACTACTGGAAACTTTCCATCATACTCATCCACACTAAGGCGAGCAACAGCAGCAACAGAAACATCCAGGTAAGGACCACCATCTCTTACGAAATCTGCACCCTACACTCTTGCAAGGCCGGGAGATATAAAAAATATCGTTACAAAATTTCCGATCTGGGATACACTTGATCAGATGAATTTTATCATCCAGGGTACCACCCGAAGAATACGTTGAAGATTCAGTAGAGCTTTATTGTGCAAACATTAGAACAATGTTGTCACACAATCTCCCAACTCCACTATAGAATTGGAGTAAGAGTCTTCGTTTGTAGCACCCTCGAGGAGAGCATCCATCAACTTCAACAGTGAGCCAATTCACCATCGGGATCGGCCACTGGAAATGTCGATATGAAATATAGATCTAAGAATCAATAGTGCAATAATAATCAATAAGATTGTCAATCCAATCTCAATCTTGTCTGGGACGCTTATCTCCCCAATTCTACTTCTCTGAGCTATAGCTTCATGTGGATGAGTTTTGTTACTTATTCACGTGTAAATAAAGTATTGAAGGAAGCCAAAAGGACTATCCATTCAGTTACTTGATAAGGGGAAGAAAATCGTTTCAGTTTGCCATCAAAATGTGAATGGAAATAAATATCATTGAAAAGGAGACGTAGAAGTCAAAGGAAGGGATTTTTTTTTTTAAATGGATTCAAAGAGTAGTCACAAAAAGGCAAAGAATATTTTGAGATCCCTCAATTTCTACCTTAAATAACACTTGAGTTCCAACGAACTAATAATTCATGTCCCTTTCTCAAAGCTTTATTTTTTTATGAATATTGGAGGATGAGTCAATGCTTATGCGTCAATAATCATGATAAGGTTTAATTTGTTGCAGATATCTAAATATATAATTGACATAATAAAATAAAAATTTAATATTATTGAATTATTTCTTGATTTTAGATGTTACAACCCATGTATAAATTAATTGACTAATAATTTATGTGTGTATGAATTGCAAGGAATATGTGTAAGTATGGCACATGAATGATAAAATGTACATGTTTGGGTGCATGATTGAAGGCATTGTTTGAATGTGTGAATTGGATACATATTGGGTTTTTGACTGTTGCAACATTAACTATGCTAAAACAATCACATGAGAATGGACCTCATGGAAATTCTATTGAGAGGGTCAATTATGAATAATGAAGAAAATGATAGGAGTTGTAGGTTAAGAAAGTCATAGATGGAGCTCAGTTGGACTCCTTGGAAATATTTTTGCTAAGAATGCACGTTGATGGTAGTCAAGTAAGTAGGGAAAACAACAAGTGAAACATAAAATGTGAAGGAATTGTGTAAGAATTACTTTTAGCATTTAATATGATATATTTTTCTTATTTAATTTCATCCATGTGTTGCATTGATGCCTAAGAAGGGTTATTGTTAAGCCAACAAATTTTCAACAAATAATATTGAGTAAAATCTTGTTAATATGTGCATGCATTGAGTTTCCATGTTGAACATAAATTAAATGAATGAATAATACACTCATGAGATAAATTATATTCGGTAATGCATTAAGATATTGCATGAAAATGTGGGTGGTATGAAGTAAATGCAGTGATCTTGTTATGCTCATGAGTCCATCAGTATTATCTCAATAATTCATAAGCTTAATGCAAGTGATTCCATCATATAATATTGTATTTTTTGATAAGGAACATGTACTTGAAGTATTGGTTCTTCCTAGTCAAAGTGAAAATTTCATGAATTTGTTGATATATGAAACCAATTTTGTCCTTAATACCTAATCGGCTATGACAAAGCAAAGAAACCTTTTGTGCGTAAATATTAAAGAATTATTTTTATGCATCCATGAATTACTATGATAAGCTTTGGTCATGACACTCATATTATGAATCATGAAGATACATATACTTGGTTTGTTGAGTGCATGCATGCTTGTATGGAAGAATCAATTACATGATTGAATTTCATGAAAGAAAATAACCTCTAATATTATTAAGGAATTTTTGAGTAGTTTGAAATGAGAGCCATGAATCCTTGATATGGAAAAACAAAATGGATACTAATTATTCATGAATTTATATATATGTATCTTATTGGAGAAAGTGGTTATGTAACTCTTTGTTTTGACCCTTCGGTTTCTTACAATAAATATTTGATTACATTATGAAATGATTAGAATGATGGTCATGAAAATATATAATGTAATTATAGCTTCATTTTAATCTATCCGAAATCAGTTCAAAGTGATAGAGTTATTATGTGAGCAATAATTCTGAGGTTGCTTTAAGCGAAGTTGTATATTTTTCAATGAAAAGGTTTTATGTATGATTGATTGAATGTTTAGATTGAAAGTAGAGTGTTAGAATGTGGTGTGAAATATAATAAATTATGAAAATATAAATATCACTACATGCAAAGGAGACCAACATCAAACTAAATGTCTCATGTTTGTGAAGTATAATTTTTGAATGAAGCATATTTTTGGAATTAATTTTTTTTATTCGAAATTTTTGAGTGTATCTCACGATAAGTTAATGTTCTGATACAAGTGAAATGATGAAGCAAAGGGCCCAATAACAAGGCCACTGTGGTGAAATTACATCCTTGTTACACACTTTGATCACATGATGTAATAAATTCATAAAGGGCACCTTGACTATAAGACTCAATGAGAAATTTAGTGTAATTTATGTTAGAGCATTATCGAAGGGAAATTGGCTATAACACTCTAACAATATCTTCAATACTCGAGGATAAGTAGATCACTCGTGGATGGGGGTTTTCTGGTCCTCGAATGGTTCTTAAATGATGGGAGAATATGTTTTTCACACACTCACAAGGGTATGAGTATTAGAGGACCTATCCAATGTAGATAATGAGACAAAATTGTTACTAGTGGGAGAAAATGAGGAAAATAATCTCCATACAGATAAGTATTGATTTAAAACCTTACATGTCAAAAATTCAATTTTTGGGGGGAAAAGTCATAGAAGGATTATTTCCTTAGCGAGAAAATTCATTGTAAGAGACATGCGATGTTGATCTTTTGGTGTAGGTACTAAATGGAAAACTATTGGAAGTGAGTAGATTGATACAAAAGAGAATATAGGCATTGTATGCCTAATATTATAAGAAATGGCATAATTTATTTCACATCCTAACGTTGGTGATATATTTTATTGCATCAAAATTTGGTTTTGTACAAGGAATTTATATAATCTCCAAAGGTAGCCAAATCGAGCATAACATACACAGTGATAAAAGGAGAACAATTGAAAAGAACCATACTTTTTAGGTATATAAGGAAACGATTAAGACTATTGTTACAGTGAAATCCATCACCTGGGCTGTTGTTGCCACAACTAATGAAGGTCATGAATAAGTAGGAACATTAAGGATTGTGTTCCTTTATGTGGAAGGGGATTGTGACACCACCTTTTCATTTCCCAAATATTTGTGATGCAATTGAATATATGTAATGTTGGATTACCAAAATTTATATTTTTTTATAATTTTAGTATGTGATTAATTATTTAGTATTATTAATAACAATTATAGGGACGAAGGAGGGGAATAGCTAATAGATCATGATGCCTTGTGGAGGAAGAAATACTTGACTAGGGAGGAAAATATTCAAGGTGTGGTGGAAGAAATACTAGCCTTTCTTGAATAGGTATTATTTTTACTTGATGTGATGGTTAGTATTGCTAAGAATATCCCAACAAAATATTGGGTAGATGAAGGGTGAAGGTGTGATTATAAAAATAAGGAGAAACCATCAAGGGGTCCTTGGTTTTTATTTTCTCCTTAGATTTTCTCTCATACTCTCTCACTTAGAAAATTGATTTGGCAATAGGAATGGTGGAATGAACTAGAGCGGTTTAGACCTTATGACTATTAAAGAGCTATGAGTGATAGCCTATGTGACAAAGACTTAAATTTTTCGTGTGTGTGAAGGGAAATGGATTTCAATTTTTGTGTTAAATTTAATGTAAAATTTGTGTGCCAAATAATTGAGTTTAGTTTTCCCTCAAGGCATCAAGATATTACATGGAGGTGCTAACTATGAGAAAAATTACAGCATAGCTAAGCCTAAGGTGGGGTGGAGCTTGGCTCACCTTACTTCAGTTCTAGTATTTTCTAGTTCCAATATGTGTGTGTGTTTAGTTATATGTTATTTATATTTCTTCCATGAAATATTTTTTGATATGCAATAATTATTTTTTATATTATTTTATTTATTATTATTGTTTTAATTATGATAGTAACGTTTGGAGCAATGGTTTTTGTAAAAAACCTCGTAAAAATTCCATGTAATAAAAGCTAATAAAGGAAAAATAATAACCATGATAATAGGACACATATTATGATCTAGATGTTGGGAAAAAATCCTAGTGTGGGTGTGTATTTCGGTTATTATGGCTAAGGAAATTGGCAAAAGAAATGGCAAAGTCTTTGGAAAGGAAAAATGGAATTTTTGGCAATTTATTTATGAAAATAATGGAAATTAGGAGAGAAGAAGGTGAAAGGTCACAAGTTTCATGTGAGGAGGAAAATGAAGTAAAAATAATGGAAAATTGAAGAAAATAGAGGCCTTATTAATAAAAGGGCTTCTAACAATTCATGGCTTTTTGGTTAGTTAAGCGTTTTAGCTCTCTCTCTCTGTATTCTCTATCTCTCTATCACTCTTGGACACTTTTCTTGAAAAATTTCAACTTTGGATCAAGAAAGGAAAATAAGGAAAAGAGGAAGCAAAGGTAAAGCAAGGAAGAGAAGGATCATGTAGCTACAATGAGTTTACTTGCATGTTTCTATTTGCGTGTGTGATTTCATTGCTAGATTTGGCGCACATGGTTACACAAGTGTGTTCTTGGTTCTCTTGTTTCCATTGGCATGAGTTTTTCCAGGTGTTACAGTGTTCTTCGACCTTGCATTTCCATTTATGGATAGTCATGGTGTGATGGGTTCTCATTTTTTTGCTGAGTTAGATTGTCGGATGGATTTGTAACTGAGTGAGGTGGATATCTGAATGAAAGAACACATGGCATGCTGAACACTGAAATGGACTGTGGATTGTGGGAATTCCACTGTCATAGTGACACTTGAACCAGATTGTGGGTTGTGGTAAATCCAGGTATTGTGTGCCTCAATGAGCTTAGGAATCCTTGACTAGTCAATGGAAGGATATATGGTAAATCCTAGAGATGGTTTTCTGTGATCAGGCTTAGTGATCATTGTCGCTAATTGGCAGGATACATGGTAAGGCCTGAAGAGTGGTGTTTTGATTATGGCCTAGTGATCCCTATATTAGACTATGGATTGTAATAAAAAATAGAAACTGGGAGATAGGAAAATTCCTCATAATGTAGGTGGAGAAATTTAGTGGCATCCATGCCTATTTATGAACTACTGATTAGGTGAGTATTGTGATCAATCCTGGTTCTATTGATGAGGGTGAGGTGGTTTAGCCTCAGGAAGCCCTGGTTGATTATTTTTTCTTTTATTCTCACATTCATGCTTGGAATATGGCATGAGGGTGATTGTCTGAAGGGAGATTTGGCTCAACCAATTTATGGCCGGGTGCAATGTGGTAGTCCCATATTGGGTTGGCTTTTGCATTCATTAATAAGATTTCATTTACTTGGTATTATATGTGTAAATGTATTGGTTCGTATGTGGCATTTACAGCTATTCTATCCTCATTATTTTTTTTGTTTATACGTTGGTTATGAATACGTTTTATGACAGTTAAAATGTGTGGTTTTCATCATGTTTTGTTTTTTAAATTAAGGAGAAATTAATATTTGACCAAATATATGATAATCCAAGTATTTTGATAAGTAATCAATGCTTCTTAGTGATTCTTAGATAAGTATGAGACCCCTATGCTCATATATGCTATTATGACGTGTAGAATGCATAATTGTGATATGTTTAACAGAATTCCTTTCATGGCTAGTAGGCGTCTAGACAAGTATTATTCAAGAATTTGCATTGGTATCATTATCTGTATGTTTCTTTTCATTTCTGTAAATTCCATGAAGTTATGGGTAGTGTCTCGGTCCTAGCTTTGAAATTTAGCCTTAAATCTCGTAGTCATTGGCAAAGCACTAGTACAAAAAGTCTATAGTAACACTCAGAAGGCTTATGGGAGTAATTTTGGCTCTTAATCACATGGAGGCCTTGGAATGGGAACGTCTAGTGTTTTAACTACTGTAAATGTTCAATTTTCTCAAGGGTTGGTCACCTAAAAGGGTGGGATATCTTCTGGAGGCCCTATAGGATGTGTATAACGTCAGATTGGTTATGTTGGGATGGGTACACATTCTTAATTGTACATGGGGTTTGAATCAGATCATAGAATCATGTCATCACATTTTTATCCTGGTTGGACTGGTACTTGGGTAGACATGGGAGGAGGGTGTTATAGGTTCAAATTCACTTGGTTGTGGAATTTAAATAAATTTGGATGAATGGGAAATGCATGATACATTTGGATAATTTCAGGCATTCCCTATGAATTTCATTCCTTCCACGTTAATTGCATGCTTTCCTTGTAAATTTCATATTCCATCTACTTATATTTCTTCTACATGCTATAAGTGATTTCATTGAGTTTAATGGTGGCATCAAAAATTGTGATTTATGGCATAAATAGTACATTGAAATTTTTCTAGAACATTTCTTATGGGAGCTACCAGAGGCTAGAACTTGGAGCATAGTGATTGTAAATCTTGTCGGTCTTTTAGTTCAATTTTTAGACCATTGGTTCGCTATATTTTCATATACATGATATTAGGAATTTGGGCTTCCTGAATGCTTCTTCAAACTTCTGATCTTGGAATTTTGGTTATTTTTCTCTTAAGAGGTTCCAAAGCCTAAAAAATTAATTCGAATTTATGTAGGAACACAAAATAATACACATATAACCATCAATACAAAGATGCAATTAAAATAACACTTAATTTCAATAATATCAAAAAACTCAAATTAGCTTACATACAGAATGGAAATAAACTAGCTAGGGTGCTCGTAGCTTATCTCTAAGAAGAGATTTGGTGGCTTCAGGCCTCTGAACTATGTTATAATGAGTTTTGAGGGCCCATTTATTATTGATAAACAATGGAAAATCCTAGAAATATAAAAACCTAACCCTAGGAGATTTAACGCCAAAAATATGGGCCACGTTTGGGTAAAATGATACATCAACTTCGCAAGGATGTAACTTTGACATACGATCTCTAGTTGATGTGCACATTACCTCATTAGAAACATGTATCCGAGGACTAAGAATTTTGATGTAAGAAACATTAACGGAACACCCGTGTTACTCCTAGTTTTACCAAAAAGCATCGTTTAGGGCCTCAAAAAGGCTCTGAAAGTTTAGGACCCGAAAAACTTCTAGAAATAGTAAATTGTGCTACAATTAAGGAAAATGGGAAACTGAAAGAAACAATGGTGGGGACCCAAGTGGAATAGGTGGGTTTCCAAAAATATTCATCTAAATCAAACATTGATCATAGAGAAGGAAAATCCCATTGACATTTGGTTCAATTTTCACTTATTGATTCGGTATATTTTCATAGTTATGCTCTAAGAATCTTGAACTTCTTGGATGCTCCTGAAATAAGCCCAGTTTGACATTTTCACTATAATTGTTATTCTAAGAGGTTTTAGAGGTCGTACTTGGACCATAGTCAGCGAAACTATCGAGGAAATTATTGTATACATTTCAATCTTTGGTTCACTATATTTTCATAAGTATTCCCTACAAAATTTGGGCCTTATTAATGCTCCTGAAGACAAACCCGAAAACAAGTCAACCTGTAATTATTTCCATAAATTTATTTCTAAGAGGTTATAGGTTGTGAAACTTGGAGGAGAAAAAGGAAATATATGAATGTACATGTGGTATAAATTTGAAATTTGTTTCTTCTATAATTTTTGAGATATACTCTTTGGAAGATTGGTGTTTGAGAGAAATAAATAGTGCACATAAACTATTTGATTAAATGCCATAAAAAAATGTGGTTTTTTGGACTGTGATTAGAAAATGTGTGGGAAATTTTTAACAAAATTATTTAGAGAAAATGTAACACCATATATCCCAAAAGAAAGATTAGGGGTTTGAGTGTGTTAAAAATTGGTATTAGAACTAATTGTTATTCTCATGAAGAAGAAATGAAATTTGATACCTTGTATCCTTAATCAAGTATTAAGACACATGGTATGCTACATAAATCCAAGAGATTCGATCATTGGATTGACCTCAAGCTATGAATGAGGATTATGGCTAGCCGACATTGATGATTCTACACTCACTAAGGTCAAAAAATTTATAACGTGATTGAATAAATTAAACTTTATGTTGTCTTTAATGAGTATATCGTAAATAATTATTTTCATTTATAAATGAATAATTTTATTGTAAAATGTTGATGTTATAAATTCTTAGTCATATTTAAATTGATGGAAGGAAGTATATTGGAAGTTATTACTATAATGTCATATTATTTCCAATATTAGTATCTAATTTCTTGTTTATATGTAATAAATGTGAAGATTTTTATTTTTCATTCTTAACATAAAATATTTTAATACATTAAAATAAAAAATATACAGAAGGGGTGATAATTTGGGGCTACAGTTATGGATTCTACTCATGGCATAACTTGTAAGCTTGTACGATTTGCTAGATATTATAATCATTTTTTATTTTTCACATAATATAATAATGAACAACTCTAATTTTAAGTACTTATTTAAATGTTACATTCCTTCAGGAAAAATGTATTGGGAATAATTGCCTAACACTTTAAGATTTTGGAAACCACAGGTTTGTGATGATTACACACACACACACACACACACACACACATATTGTTATGCCCCTATAATACTAGTTTATCCCCTTATTTTTACTTTTAGTGTGGCCACCATATTGTTATTACTATGCCCCTAGAAGCCCACAAATTCTATTTTTGTTCCCTTGCATTATTATTGCTACATCAGCTCTCATTATATTGTGATCCCTTAGACTCCTATACCTAAACAGTAATTTTTGTCATTTGAATCATCCAATGATTGTTCATTTATGTAATTTAAAGGAGGTTTACCCCTTGAAGTGGTTAATTTTTAAGTCGTTGACCTATATTTTCTTCTATTTTTTGAGTTGGTTGCATAACATTTGGTATCAGAGCTTTGGATTCTAGGGTTTCACTTCTTCAAACAATCCATCTTGGAATTTCCACTATAATTTTTTTTTCTATGAGGCTTCATAATCTTAAATTTCGACCACGTGGATCCAAAAGCTTCGTGAATCACATATAAAAAATTCAGATGTTGGTTAGCTATAGTTTCGGAGATATGCTATGTAGAAGTTAGGGTTTTTGTAGGCTCCAAATTCAGCCTCAAACTAGTGACCTAGGGAAAAGAATCATAAATTTTGTTCCAAGCATCAGATTTGAATTATATAAAAAGTGGCTAAAATTGAATAGGCTGCAGTTTTTTGTGTAGAAATTTTAGGGCCAAAGGTAGAAATAATGACATGTGTCACTCCGTACAAGTTCTCTCTACGAAACTAGTATATAATTAGGTCATCATGGGAGAGAGGGCATAACACTTTGTTGAAGAATCCAATATTTGTCTTAGTTGTTGGGTTATAGATTAGATTCATAGAGGTACAATAGGACCAAATTTTAGACCATAGAGATCAGAAATTAGAAAGTTACAACTGTTTCAAGAACAAACTCCCAAAATACAATAAAAATGTGTGTATTGTTTCTTAAATTTCTTAAATTTTGTTTGAAAAAATAGTTTGAAGTGATTCCAAAGGAATATTGAAGCATAGAAATAAGTATTTCCTTATAAAACTCCTCCCAAACAAAATAATTCCACACACATTAATCCTTCATAAATCTCTACTATAACGCACGAAGAGGAAGAATTGCAGCATGATTTCTCAAAGTTATTGGACCAAGTGGAAAAAATTTCTCTCTCACATAGAACAACCAAAGATGAAATACAAGAAGACATAGAAGAAAATATTGATGGAATGGAAGCTAAGATGGATGGTTTGAAGGATGGCATGGAAGCTAATATGGAGGGTTTGAAAGCGGACATGGAAGGTTCGATGGAAGGTCTGACAATGTTGTTGCAACAAAGGCTTCCCAGTGGTGACAAGTTAATCCCTCAAAATCATGATGAGGATAAAAGAAATATGAATTATGATTTTAGAAACTCCAGTGTTGGGTTTAATAACCTTGACATTCCAAATATCGATGTGAGGAAGTTTCATGGTAAAGATCCAATAACATGTATACTACAAATGGAGCAAAGATGGATACTCGCAACTATAAAGATGAAGTTTTGTTGCTCCTAGCCTTCCACAACCTACAAGGTCGACACCACAAAAATTGGAGGAAAAAAAGAGAAAATGGATTTCTTATAGTAGTGATAGAAAATGCATTGAAGGTCATAAGTGTGCTGAGAAGAAATTATGTTACATAGATTGTGAAGAGGAGGAAGAAAAGGAATAAGAAAAATAAAAAGAGGAGGATATACACTAGGAACCAACCCTAGAGAAATAATAAATCAATCTGACCATATATTGTAATGAATTGGTAGGAATTACCACTCCTAAAAAATATAGAAGGATATATCAAGAAGAAAAAGGTAATAGTGCTGGTTGATTTGGGTAGTACCCATAATTTTATTCATTGTAAGATAAAAGAGGAATTTAATTTCTTAATATATCCAACACCAGAGTTTCAAGTGATGGTTGCAAATAGAGTAACTATAAATTTCTCTGGAAAGTGCCATAATATATAGCTAACCATGGCGTAATATTTATTAAATAATCCAATTCTCTCCATTCCAATGGGTGGTTTTGATATTGTATTAAGAGTCTAATGGTTACAATATTTGGAGGTGATAGCTTTTAATTTTCAAGAAATTATCTTAAAATAAAGTTGAATTACGGGGTATTCCAGGGAAACCGAGAAATATAATAAGCTCTAATGTCATGAAAAATCCATTGAAGAAAGAACAACGAGGTGTAATTGCACAATTATGTGCATTAGAGGTTCAAACATCAAAATTATCTAGTTCTGAAGATCTTCAAAAAGTCTTGGACAATCATTTGAACGTGTATGAGACTCCAAAATTCCTTCCACCTATCTGTGATCATGATCATGCTATTCATTGGATTCTAGGAGGTGTTCTTCCAAACATTAGGCCTTATAGATATCCTAATGCCCAAAAGGGTGAGATTGAACATATGGTTGAAAAAATGATAGGGGTCGGTACAATTAAACCTAGCAAAATTTCATTATCTGCTCCAGTAGTATTGGTGCACAAGAAAGATGGATCATGCCATATGTTTATAGATTATAGGGAGATCAACGAGGTCACTATTAAGAATAAATTTTCCATCCTCCTCATTGACGAATTATTGGATAAATTACATGGAGAGATTTATTCGTTGAGTATATCATCAATTTAGAATGAAGGCTAACAACATTCTTAAAAAAAATATTTAGACCTCATGAGGGTCATTATGAATTTTTGGTCATGCATTTTGGCCTTACTAATGCACCTTCCAGATTTCAAGGATTGATGGCTTCCATTTTCAAACCCTTCCTTAGAAAATTTTTGTTAGTATTTTTTGATGATATACTAATCTACAACAAGTCCTCAAAGGATCATGTTCAACATGTTGAGAGGGTGTTCAAACTATTGGAGGATAAACAATTATATGCAATAACCTCCAAATTTTTCTTTGGAGAACAAGAGGTGGAATATTTGGGTCATATTGTATCTTATGAGGTTTCTAAGGTAGACCCTAACAAAATTAAATCTGTTAAGGATGGAAAATCCCCACAACCATAAAGCATGTTCGAGGATTTCTCAAGTTGACGGGGTATTATTGCAAGTTTGTTAATAATTATGGGAGAATATCGACACAACTAGAATCATTACTAAATAAATATTCATTTAATGGAACTCCAAAAGAAACAAAGGCCTTTTAACATCTTAAAGAATCAATGTGCCAAGCACTAGTCTTAGCTATGCCAGACTTCACAAAAACCTTTATTTTGGAATGTTATGCCTCAAGAAATGGAATTGATGAGGTTTTAATGCAATAAGAAAGACCCATTTCTCGTGAAAGTCATCCAATCAAAGTAAATTATGTACACAAACCTATTTATGAGAATGAAATATTGGTAATAATACATGCACTAAAGGAATGGTGACCTTACCTCATGGGAAGACACTTCAAGGCAAAATCATCTCATGATAGTCTTAAATAATCTTTGGAACAAATATTATCTTTAGAAGAGTAGCAATAATGGGTCACAAAGATGTTGAGTTATGACTTTGAAATCATCTACAAAAAATTGAAGAAAAAATTTGTTGTTGATACACTCTCAAGAAAGAATGAGAATGTGGAAGCATTTCTTTGTGCCATTTCTATTATCCAACTCGAGTGGATAACCAAATCAAGGGATGAATGGAACAATGACGAAGAGGTTTGCACACTCATTCAAAAGTTGCAGCAAGTTCCCAATACATTGGATACATTTAGAGGGAAAAATGAATCTTTATGGTATAATGATCACTTATATATTTCTAATAAATCCCAACTCATGCCAAATTTTCTTTTGGAATTGTCCACCTCTGCCTTAGGAGGGCACTCAGTATTTTTAAGAACTTACCACAAGGTCAAGAAGGATTTTTTTTCTAATGCCATTAAATCTGATATTCAAAATTTTGTGGCGGAATATTTGGTTTGCCAAAAAAATAAAGTTGAGACAATTAAGATCACAGGTTTGTTACAACCTTTATCCCTTCCAAGTCAATGTTGGGAGGAGGTTTCAATGTATTTTATCACACGTTTACCCAGGTCTGAAGGAAAAAGTGTCATCATGGTGGTAGTTGATATACTTACCATGTATGCACACTTTTGTGCATTATCTCATCCATTTAAATCAAGTACATTTTCTACTTCATTCATGGAAACAATTCAAAAGCTACATGGAAACCCAAAGAAAATTGTAAGCGACAGAGACCCCATTTTCACTGGAATTTTTTGGAAAAATTTATTTTATTGTCTGGGTACTCATTTAGCTCATAGCTCATCTTATCATCCTCAATATGAGGGGAAAATTGAGATAATGAACAAATGTTTGGAAGGATATATTTGTTCATTTGTATATGATAAAAGAAACATAATGGGTGAAGTGCTTACCTTTGCTTGAATGGTGGTATAACACTTCCTTCCATACTGCAGCAGAAATGACCTCATTTATGGCAATTTATGCATATCATCTACCATCCATCACAACATCCTTAAGAGAAAATTATAAGGAAGAAGAAGTGGAATAGCACATCAAGCGTCAACAAAAATCTCTCCAAATCTTAAAGGATAACCTCACTTTAGCGCAGAATCGAATGAAACAACAGACATATCAACATCGCAGTGAAATAAGTTTTGGTTTAGGAGACAAGTTTTTTTTATGACTGCAACCATACACAAAAATTTCCCAAATTATTATGGTCGTTATAAGGTGTTTAAAAATATTGGTACTATGGCATACAAATTGGATCTTCTTGCATCTTCCCAAGTGCACCCAGTTTTAAATGTTTGATGATTAAAGAATGTTATAGGTGAAAATTTCCTAGTTCAAACAATAGTGCCAGGACTTGACGAGGAAGGAAAAGTCATATTGGAACTTGAAGCAGCCAGAGAAACAATAACTCGATAGCTATGGAATCGATGAATCTAAGAGTATCTCATCAAGTGGAAGAGCTTACTCGCTGAAGATTTGACATGAGAGGATGGGAATTTTATACAGTAGGATCCAAAACTACTCAAGCGTTGAGGACAACACTATTTTAATGAGAGGGGCATGTTAGGTCACTATAATAATAGTTTATTTACTTATTGTTAGTATTGTTGTAGCACCCATATTATTATTATTTTTTGGGTAGGGCCAAATTTGGTCCGGTTTCGAGTTAAAGACTGCACATTTTGTGGAAGTGGAGTGCGCGATCTAGCAGAAATACATCAATCATGCGGAGTTTAAAATTTTTTCACATATTTTAGGAGTCTTAAGGGATTTGGGGTGGGTCAATGACCCTCTTTTCTTAATGTTAGGTCCCTATATCACTAGTATAGTCCCTTATTGTTGTTAGTGTCACCCCCTTATTGTTATTATTGTACCCTTGTAACCCCCATTTTTTTATTATTGTGCCCTTAAATTATTATTGTTAGGTTAGCTAGGATTACATTGTGGCCCACTAGGATTACATTATGGCCCCATGGACTCCTATATATAGAAACGAGGTTTTGTAAATTGTATCATCCAAGAATTGTTCATTTATGTAATGTATTGGAGGTCACCCCCTCGAAGTGGCTTATTTCTAAGGATGTAATATCTTTTTTCTTTTATTTTTGAAGTTGGTTAGACAACATTTGGTATCAGAGATTTGGATTCTAGGGTTTTGCTGCTCCAAACAGGTCATTGTGTAATTTTCGCTATACATTTTTTTATACAAAGTTTCAAAAGCTGAACGTTTTAGGGTGTGAACCATAAATCCTGAGGAGCATCTTCAAACAATTTCAGATCTTGGTTCACAATATTTTTGGAGATATGATCTGTGGAAGTTAGGTATTTTGTCAAGCTACTAAATAGGTCATTGTGGAATTTGTGCTATAACTTTCTTTCTACGAAGTTTCAGAAGCTGAAATTTTTATGATGCAAATAAAAGATCCTAAGGAAAATCATCAAAACATTTCAGATATTGGTTTACAATATTTTTGGAGATATGATCTGTGGAAGGTAGTGCTTTTTCAGGCTCCAGAATTTCATCTCAAAGAGGTGATCGTGGGAAAATATTCATAATCTCTCTTTGAGCATCGGATTGGAGTTCTGTAAAAAGTGGTCACAACTACACGGACTGTAGATTCTTCACTATCAATTTCAGATCCAAAGGATGAAACAATGACACGTGGAAAATCGTATAATTTCGCTCTACTGAACTAGTCCAAAATCGGGTCATTGTGGGAGATTGGACATAACTTTGTCTTGAAGAATCAAAATCATATCAGACCTGTGGCATTGGAAAGAAGCTTCAGAGGGATACTACAGGGCTGAATTTTAGATATTGAGGTTCTCCAATTATAGAGATAATTCAATTTCAATACCAAGCTCCTCAAAAGCAAGTAAAAAGTGTGTATTTTGTTTTTTCCGAATTGCATAAGTCTTGTTTCAAGAATCAAGTTGAATTGATTGCAAGGGCATATTGTAGAATAGATATTAGTATTGGATTCTAAAATGGCCCCTAAAAAGCATTCAACACCCATTAAGCCTTTGGAAAGCTCTACTATGACTCATGAAGACGAAGAATGGCAACATGACATATCAAAATTACAAGAGCAAGTGCAACAAATTTCGCTCTCACAAAGAGCAACAAAAAATGACATGGAAGTTTTGAAGAAAGGCATGGAAACTAAGATGGATGGTTTGAAGAAAGGAATGGAATCTAACATAGATGGCATGGAATCTAAGATATATGGAATGGAGGCTGGCATGGAATCTAAGATGGATGACATGGAAGCTAAGATCGATGAGAAAATGGAAAACATGAAGAATGTTTTAAAAGTAGACATGGAAGGTTTGACAAAGTTGATACAAGAAATGTTTCCTAATGGTAAAAATATAGTAGAAGAACCTCATTATGAGAATAAAATAAATGTTAATCGTGATTTCATAAACTATAATGTTGGCAGGAAGAAACACCATATTCAAAAAATGGATATGACGAAGCTTGATGGAAAGGATCCTGTAACATGGATACTACAAATGGAGCAATATTTTGATCTCCATGATGTCCAAAACCCACAAAAGGTACGCATTGCAACTTTACATTTAGAACAAAATACATTTGTATTGTATCGATGGCTTTGGTCCCATAAAAAATTGTCACTTGGTCAATTTTTATGGAGGAAGTGATAGCACATTATGAGGATACAAAGAGCAACACCTTCTTTAGCCAATTGATAAATCTCAAACAAAAGGGTTTAGTGGGGCATCACATTGAGGACTTTGAAAAATTGAATATAAGGGTAATTGATATTCCAAAGGAACATAGGATTGATCTCTTCATAGGCACTTTAAAGGATAACATCCAACATGAAGTCCGCGTTTTGGAACCTGATTCATTGGAGAAGGCATTCAGGTTGGCAAGAAAAGTTGAATGTAAAATTATGGTGACAAAGAAGCCTACCACTCAATTCTATAAAGAAGGAAGTGTTGTTACGCCTAGATTTCCACAACCTACAAGGTTGACACCGCAAAAATTGGAAGAAAAAAGAGCAAAAGGGCTTTGCTACAGTTGTGATAGCAAATACACTAAAGTTCAAAAGTGTGCTAAGAAGAAATTATTTTACATAGATTGTGAAGAAGAAGAAGAAAATGAACAAGAAGAGGATATACACCAGGAACCAACCCTAGAAGAGGAAGAAATGAATCCGACCATATCGTGTAATGCACTGGCAGGAATTACCACTCCTCAAAATCTCAATATAGAAGGGCATATCAAGAAGAAAAAGTTAATAGTGTTGACTGATTCAGGTAGCACCCATAATTTTATTCATTGTAAGGTAGCCAAGGAATTAAATTGTTTCCTATACCCAGCACCCGAATGTCAAGTGATGGTTGCAAATGGAGGAACTATAAATTGCTCTGGAAAATGCCATAATATCAAGCTAACCATGGGGGAATATGTATTGACTAGTCCAATGCTTTCCATTCCTATGGGAGGTGTTGATGTTGTACTAGGAGTACAATGGTTACAATCTTTGGGGATAGCTTTTAATTTTCAAGAAATTTTCTTGAAATTTTTTTCAGACAGAAAAGAAGTTGAATTACGAGGTATTTGAGGAAATACAGGAAGAATAATAAGCTCTAATGTCATGACAAAGATTATAAAGAATAACGAGGCGTAATTTCACAATTATGCTCACTAGAAGTTCCAACATCAAAATAATCTATTTCTGTAGATCTCCAACAAGTCTTGGACAATCATTCCAAGGTGTTTGAAACTCCCAAAGGACTCCCACCTATTCATGATCATGATCATGCTATTCATTTGATTTCAGGAATTGTTCCTCCAAACATTAGGCCTTATAGATATCCTTACGTCCAAAAGAGCGAAATTGAACGTATGATTGCAGAAATGTTAGAGGCGGGTATAATTCAACCTAGTCAAAGTTCTTTCTCTGCTCCTGTAGTATTGGTACACAAGAAGGATGGATCATGGCGAATGTATCCGAATTATAGGGAGCTCAATAAGCTCACCATTAAAGATAAATTTCCCATTCCTGTGATTAATGAATTATTGGATTAATTACATGGAGAAAATTATTTTACCAAGTTGGATCTTCGTTCAGGATATCATCAAATTAGAATGAAGACTGAAGATATTCCAAAAACAACATTTTGAACTCATGAGGGTCATTATGATTTTTTGGTCATGCCTTTTGGCCTTACCAATGCACCTTCTACATTTCAAGGGTTGATGAATTCCATTTTCAAACCCTTCCTTAGAAAATTTGTGCTAGTATTTTTTGATGATATACTAATCTACAACAGGTCTTGGAAGGATCATGTTGAACATGTGGACAGGGTGCACAAACTATTGCAGGAGAAACAATTATATGCAAAAAAATCCAAATGTTTCTTTCGAGTACAAGAGGTGGAATATCTGGGTCATATTGTATCTCATGAGGGTGTTAAAGTAGACCCTAATAAAATTAAAGCCATTAAGGAATGGAAAGTCCCCACAACCATAGAGAAGTTGCGAGGATTTCTCGAGTTAACAGGGTATTATCACAATTTTGTTAAGAATTATGGGAGAATAGCAGCACCTCTAACAACATTATTGAAGAAAGATGCATTTTCATGAACTCCTAAAGAAACTAAGGCCTTTGAACATCTTAAAGAGGTAATGTGCCTAGCACGAGTCTTAGCTGTGCCAGACTTCACAAAAACCTTTATTATGGAATGTGATGCCTCAAGAAATGGAATTGGTGTTGTTTTAATGCAGGAAGGAAGACCCATTGCTTTTGAAAGTTGTCCAATCAAAGGAAATTATTTACAAAAACCTATTTATGAGAAGGAAATGTTAGAAATACTGCATGCACTAAAGAAATGGAAAACCTACCTAATGGGAAGACACTTCAAGGTAAAAACTGATCATGATAGTGTTAGACACTTTTTGGAACAAAGACTCTCTTCAGAAGAGCAGAAAAAATGGGTCACAAAGATGTTGGGTTATGACTTTGAAATAATCTACAAAAAAAGAAAGCTTAATTTTGTTGCAGATGCACTCTCAAGAAAGAATGAAGAGGTGGAAGCATTGCTTTGTGCCATTTCTATTATCCAACTAGATTGGATAACCGAAGCAAGAGATGCATGGAAGAAGGACAAAGATGTATGGACACTCATTCAAAAGTTGCAGCAAGATCCTAGTACATCTGATACATTTAGTTGGAAAAATGATTCCTTATGGTACAAATATCGCTTATATCTTTGTAAGAATTCCCAACTAAAACAAAAGATTCTTCTCGAATTGCACACTTCTCCTTTAGGAGGACACTCGGGATTTTTAAAAACTTACCACAGGGTGAAGAAAGAATTTTTTTGGGATGGCCTTAAATCTGATATTCAAAAATTTGTGACGGAATGTTTGGTTTTCCAGCAGAATAAAGTTGAGACAATTAAGACCCCGGGACTTCTACAACCTTTATCCATTCCAAGTCAATGTTGGGAGGAGATTTCAATGGATTTTATCACAGGTTTACCTAAGTCCGAAGGAAAGAGTGTTATCATGGTGGTAGTTGATAGACTTACCAAGTATGCACACTTTTGTGCATTATCTCATCCATTTAAAGAAACTACAGTTGCTACTACATTTATGGAAAAAATTCAAAATCTACATGGAAGCCCAAAGGTTATTGTGAGCGACAAAGATCCCATTTTTACTGGAAATTTTTGGACGAAGTTATTTTCTTGTTTGGGTACTCAATTAGCTCATAGCTCATCTTATCATCCTCAATCTAACGGTCAAACTGAGATAGTAAATAAATGTTTGGAAGGATATCTTCGTTGTTTTGTATCTGATAAACAAACACAATGGGTCAAGTGGTTACCTCTCGCCGAATGGTGGTATAACACTTCCTTCCATACTGCAGCAAAAATGACCCCATTTATGGCACTTTATGGATATCATCCACCATCCATCACATCATTTTTAAGGGAAAATTCGAAGGTTCAAGCAGTGGAAGATCACATCGAGCATCAGCAAGAAGTTCTCCAACTCTTAAAGGTTAACCTGAATTTCACACAAAATCGAATGAAACAACAGGCAGATCAACATCGCAGTTAGAGAAGTTTTGATGTACGAGATTGGGTATTTTTACGGCTACAACCATACAAACAAATGTCCCTCAAGCAAGCTAAGAAGGATAATAAATTATTGCCAAAGTAATATGGTCCTTACAAGGTGTTACAAAAGATTGGTATTATGGCATAAAAATTGGATCTTCCTGCTTCTTCGCGAGTACATCCAGTTTTCCACGTTTCATGCTTAAAGAAGGTTATAGGTGAAAATCTTCCAGTTCAAACAATATTGCCAGAACTTGATGAGGAAGGAAAAATCATATTGGAACTTGAAGCGGTCATGGAAATAAGAACTCGATAGCTACGGAATCGATCAATTTCAGAGTATCTCATAAAGTGGAAGAACTTACCCACTGAAGATTCTACATGGGAGGATGAGAATATTATACATAATCATCCAGAGCTACTCAAGCGTTGAGGACAACACTTTTTTGAAGGAGAGGGGCATGTTAGGTCCCTATACCACTAGTATAGTCCCTTATTGTTGTTAGTGTCACCCACTTATTGTTATTTTTGTACCCTTGTAACCCCCATTTTGTTATTACTGTGCCCTTAAATTATTATTGTTAGGTCAGCTAGGATTACATTATGGCCCACTAGGATTACACTATGGCCCCATTGACTCCTATATATAGAAAGGAGGTTTTGTAAATTGTATCATCCAATAATTGTTCATTTATGTAATTTATTGGAGGTCGCCCCCTCGGAGTGGCTTATTTCTAAGGCGTTGATACCTCTTTTCTTCTATTTTTGAAGCTGGTTAAACAACACTTAATTACTTTTTTCTTTTTACCTCATAGCTTTCCTTTATTAACGATGTGTATTTATAGTACAATCCTTCGTCAACCCCTGCACAGAGCTCCCAGTGGTCTATGCATAGAACTGCAGACCAAGGCCTCCATGCACACAACTGCAAAGCCTTCTCCTAAGAGCCAAAACATACTAAAAAACTCATAATTTACATTTTTATCTCATACAATGATGAATCTTATATATATATCTCTATATTTGACTCAACATGACTTCGATTTATATAGCATTTACATCTTACAATACCATGGTATACATATCATGTGTGGACTCAAAAATAGAAAAATGAACCTGATCCCTTAACAAAAAAAGGGGATTTTACCCACCACAAAGCCCCTAAGACTTCTAAACTCCACACGAAGCATTTTAGCTCTGTGTGATTGAATTATTTTTGTTGGAACGTGCACTTCACTTCCTCAAAATGTGGAGTCTTTAACTCAAAATTGGAACAAGTTGGGCCCAACCCAACATTATTGTGCCCCATAGAAGCCCGCAATTGTCATTTTTATGCCCTTACATTATTATTTTTATGTCGGCTCTAGTTATATTGTAGCCCCTTAGACTCCTATATATAGAAAGTAGGTTTTTTCATTTGAATCTGATGCAACCATCAGGTCGCAATTAAATAAAATGCACCGCATGCAAGGTTAGTGGAATTAACCCTACATGTTCTCCCCTTAACTTGATCTCCTTATTAGTTTTAATCAAATGCATGCGAAATTTTTAACCATAATTGACAACTCAACATAATGAATTTACCTTTATCCTTGAAGCCCCTTCACCTTAAACTTATATCATTCATGGCTTCACATTTTGCCAATAAATTGAACCTGTGGGTTATGGCCCACATAACTCCTTTACACATATAACGAATTATAATATTTCATACATACTGTATACGATCAACATCTATTTCACTTTATAACAGATATCATGTATAACTCAACTATTATCTACATATAAGAAGTGAAATACCTACTCTAGGTTCCACAACACCTTGAACCAATCACAGTGCATCGTAAGTCACTGCCCGCAAGGTTAACATTATACAAATAAGAATTAAACCATAAAATCCTGCGAAATGCACTATTGCATAGTGCTGACATATGGATTCTGCATTGTAGCATCACATCCTTCCATCCTCTCCTCTTCACATTGCAATCAAAACCTTTTACCATGTGACACCTTTAACACTAAAACTCATTTCCTGTGATTTGCGAAGTTGCACACCATCGACACATGGCCTACCTCATCACATCGCAAACTTCTAACTTTAATGCATCACAAGAAAAAAAAAATTACCTTGTGAAGCCTTCGCACTATCCATTATTATTTGCGAAGTGCGAAATAGAAAATCATTGTCCACTGTTGATCTATTCCCCTTTTATATCTAGTCTAATCATGGCCATCTATTCATCTGTGCATGGTTCTTCTTCTCCTATTCTTCCTGCACTGATCTCTACCACTGATTCATAAAACTTTGACTCCGCACTTTAATCATGTTCATTGATTCACCTCTTTGGAAATATTTAAGTATTCTCTGCCTTCATCAATTTCTCTACTTTATCCCGCTCTTTTGCTCTGATCCTTTCTTCTAGCTACTCCTCCTTTGCTCATTCAGAATTCTTCAAGTCTATCTCTTCTGATCTTATCTTTATTATATAGCCATTAAACAATCTCTCTTGAATATGAAGTACTCTCTGTGTTACTTCTCCGAATCAGAATTACTCAACCTGTACATACATTTATCTACACAAATTTAATTTCATAATCTTTATTCTTAGCTAATTAATTCTGTGATTGGAATCTACCCATATTTTACCCAGCCATAAGTCCTTTATCACTCAGAAATAATTATAAAATTAGCTAGAATTAGTACACTGATATTGAATTCTTTCTATTATGGATCACTTAGCACATAACAAAAATGACACATAGTCAGACGGAAATTTTATTTCTCATTAAAAAAATAAATGTGCAATACAAGTAAATCTATTTACAATCTATCTTTGGCTTGATATGCCTTTTACATTGCCCTTTTCTCTTCCTCCCTCTCTATGACCGTAGGATTAAAATTAAGAATTTATATCTCTCTCTTTTCTCACTCTACATGGTTGTGCCTTTGAGGCTTTACAAATGTATATAAAAAAGGTTCTATAACCAATTTTGGTTCAGATCCAAAGGTTACTCAACAAAATCCTAAAAATACTCTATGTCCTCAATTAGTTCCTAAAATATCTTCTTTATCCCTTGAAGGTCTCAACATTCAAATAAATCCTAAGGATCTTCCATAAATCATGAACTACTTTCTAATCTAAGATTTACAATATTTCCGAATATCTCAATCTACACCAATCACTGATTAATCACTCATGAATCTCTCATTTTCTCCTACGTTTGAGAACATTTAAAAATATGCCTCCCAATATTTAATTAAATCCTATTCTAAATGTCTCACCCAAATCACTCAAAATATTGAAAACTATTTTAATTAAATACTTATGAAAACCACTCTTTTGAAAAACACAAGACCCCCCTAGATTTTACTAAATGTACACATTTTTGGAACCATGATTCTCTTACATTAGAATCATCTGAGAATTGTTCATTTATGTAATGTAAAGGAGTTTTCGACCTTGAAGTGGATCATTTTTAAATCGTTAATCTATATTTTTTTCTATTTTCTGAGTTGGTTGCATAACATATATATAGACACACATGTAGTGTTTTGTAAAAAAAAATCTATTCATTTCATTAATCCTTGCTTACGTTAAAAGGTGCATCAACGATCGGTTAACCAGATGGTAAGAACACTCTTCCTGACTTTGCAATTCATATTCATGTCGCTTTTTCCCACTACACCAATATAAATGAAAAAAACGGTTATAAATGGTGGATAGATACTACATTCATTGGCTAACTCTTTCTGTTGTCCCTCCATTCATATCGATGGAATTCAAAGGGAGATAGGTTAAATTGGAGTGTTTAACATTGCAATTGTCATTCAACTCTAATTTTCCACCTCGAATGAGAATTCGTAATCAAGATTTCTTTGATATACCACCTGCATGAAAATATAAGCACACTATTGGGTTAACATTGCATTCAGTGGAAAACTGTATATTCCCTTGAGCCGGTGAAAATTATTATATCATCGTTTCGACCCACCACATAGTTTTATATGTATGTATGTATTTCGAAGGGTTAACCATATGTTCATTTTCAACAGTTGAATATGTAGTTGTTGTCACCTTTGATCCTTGACATATGATTTGGGGACTCTCATAAACCAAAAATCAGTGGGACAAGAACAACAAATTTTTGAAGTAATCAATTGTAAGCTACAAATCAGGTTCAAATATAATATATCGTTGTACTCATATCAAAATTCCACTTGAAATTTTTCAAAACTGTGAAATTTCCTTCATATATCATGTTTAGCCTTTCACCTACAATAATGATAAACCTTATTTTAGATCCTAGATCCCAAATATTTTAACCTTCTCACCACAATTGACCCAATATTTGGTGTACAAAATTTAAAGCTCTAGAATTCAGCATTGAACGGTTAGCACTGCCACCGTATTATTTAAGAGATATGTTAAAATCGATATTATTATAATCAGAAGAATAATCTAATCTATAAAATTATTTCTTATAACCTTTATTGTTGATTAAGAAAAATGAAGTTATCCATCATTCAAGTAGACAACACATATAGAAAAATCATTCATTGTTCAGTTGGATTTATTTCTAACAAAAAAAATCATTATATGTCTGATTAATGAAGAGAACTCAATTGACATTACCTACAAATTTTGTTACCATCATATTCATTCTACTATAATACCACTTTACTTGAGTTGTAACCGCCAGTGTGAAAAATATATCCCTCATTTGAAATTACACCCTTATATTATTGCATGAATCGATATACAAGTTGAACTTGGCTAAGTATTGGATTAGTTAAGAGGCTTTAGGCACTTCTCATTGAACTTACTTTTTGCATTTTTGGATTGAACATTGAAGTAATCTTTGGATCCCAAGACATATGATCTATAAATTTCAATGTATATTCCATTGGATAGTCTGTCATAAGAGATTATAAAATTAAGTTTACAATATAAAATATACACTATGAGGGTTTATTTGGGCTTGTATTTTTTGATTTGTTAATTTGTATTCTTTTCATACGCATGCAAATTATAATTATGTATAAAATAGAGAATTGTGAAATAAAAATCACAAGACACAAATAAACACAAGGTATAATATGGGAAACCCTTTCGAGAGAAAACCCAACTGAAAGGTGAGGTTACTCTATCCTCTTTACCTAAATGGAAAATGGATGAAAGTATAAAGAACTAGTGCATGCAGCCCACCAGATGCTACAGTTAAAAAATCCCCTCTTTACTCTCTCCCTATCCATGCTTGGCTACACTTCTTATCTATGACCAAAATGCACTAAAAAAAAACCCCTTTACTTCTTAGTTTCATGGTTATAACACATCGTGATATCTTACTATTGGTTAGGTTAGAATCCTTCAATTGTTAAATAGAGTTACAATATCAACTCGTAAAGAGTATTCTTCATTGTGATCACGTGGCTACCCCCTTTTATATGAATAATGGGGGCCTACATGGCATCCTTTCGAATCATGATGGTCAAAACAAGAATGCCAATTTTTTCACCTGAACTTTGATCTAGTTTGTTTTTAGCAACTAGAAGTTATGTATGTGTATAATAACACATAAATTTTCAATGTTGAAGAGGAATTTTTTTTACCCCCAAAAAATGTCGTTTAATGCCTCAGACTACTCCTAGGAGGATTAATACCCTAATTTTCCAAATTAGGTTTCGTTAGTGAGAACATTCTTCTGAACTAGTTCCTCAACTTTTTCCACTGTAAAAGATTCAAGACAGATGAAAAATAATATAATAACAAAATATGGATCAAACCTACCCATTTTTGGAAGCTTTTTGTCCCCAAAAGCTTCTACTGAATTAGGTGAAGAAAATGTTCCTCAACCTTCTCTCAGGTGTACCATTTAGCCTTTGTGAGAAGCTATCCTTCAACCAAATATTCAAAATATCATGTTTCCTTATCTGCAGTTTCGCACCTCTTCTACAAAAATATATATTTTCTCAATTCTTCCTAAGCTTCTAGTGTGAAATCATCTATAAAAGGTACAATATGTTACTATTCTAACATGGAAGGATCATAGGGTTTCATATTCTTTACAAATGCCACTAAGAAAATTTGGATTTCTTAGGTCCCTATTTTACTAGTGTAGTCCCTTATTGTTGTTAGTGTAGCCCCCTTATTGTTATTGTTGTACCCCTGTAGCCCCCATATTGTTATTATTGTGCCCCATAAAAGCCACTATTTTTATTTTTGTGCCCTTACATTATTATTGTTAAGTCTTCTAGGATTATATTGTGACCCTATGGACTCCAATATATAGAAAGGAGGTTTTTTCTTTTCTATCATCCAACGATTGTTAATTTATGTAATGTAAAGGAGGTCACACCTCGAAGTGGCTGATTTATAAGGCGTTGATCTCTCTTTTCCTATCTTTTTGGAGCTGGTTTCATAACATTTGGTATCAAAGCTTTGGATTCTAGGGTTTAAGCGCATTGAACAGGTCATCGTGCAATTTTCGTTATAAATTTTTTCTATGAAGGTTCAGAAGCTAAAAAAAACACAAGATCATCATGTTGCGAGAGTTAGTTCTGAGTCAATTATTATTCTAGATTTTAGAATATCTCCTTCAAAGAAACCCTTTAATTTTCATTGTACTCATCCACCATGAATAGTGTCTGGAGGCTTATTTCTTATTCTAATTCCTAGATCTTAAGTAAGGCCCATCATGCATGCATGAATGAACACCTGAAGCAATGCAAAGGGAACTAATTATATTTATTATGTGTGGATAGGTAGGATGTTGGCTATATCATCACAAACAGAGGGGGTGAGAAGCCTTTCTAATATAACATTATGTTTAGGAGGAGTAAGTCATCTATTCGGCGCACCTAAGTGAATGAAATGGTGGTGGGGAGGGGAAATAAAATGGGGATTGACCTCCATCCAGTAGATTCTTTATTACTTGCTTGTTAAACTAGTCAAAATGTATAATTAGTAGCAGGATTTTCAACTAAATAATGAGGAATGTCGTGTAAACATTTCATATCTTTGTTCGCAATATTTTCACAGATATGATTTGTAGAAGTTAGAGTTTTTGCAGGCTCCCGAATTTCATCTCAAACGGGTGACCTTGGGAAAATCATCATAACTCTCTCTTTGAGCATCGGATTGGAATTCTATAAAAGGTGTCCAAAATTACACGGACTATTGTTTCATGTGTATTAATTTTAGAGTCAAAGGAGGAAACAATGACATGTAGCACATAATACATGTTCGTTCTACTAAACTAAACCATAATTAGGTCATTATGGGAGATTGAGCATAACCTTGTCTTGAAGAATCCAAATCAGATCAAACTTGTGGCATTGGAAAGAAAATTTAGAGGGCTACTAAAGGATTGAAGATAAAATATTAGGGCTCTGAAATTATAAAGATTCAACAGTTTCAATGTTGAGCTCCTGAAAAGCAAGAAAAATATGGGTATTTTTTTTTTCAAATTGCATCAGTTTTGTTTGAAAATTCAGTTTGAAGTGATTCCAAGGTCATATTGAAGCATATATATCAGTATTGGGTTCAAAAATTCCTCCTAAAAATAATTCAACACCCATTAAGCCCTTAGAAGGCTCTACTATGACTCATGAAGAGGAAAAAGTGCAACATGATATATCAAAATTACAAGAGAAAGTGTAACAACTTTCGCTCTCACAAAGGGAAACAAAAAATGAATTGGAAGTTTTGAAGAAAGGCATGGAAGCTAATATGAATGGTTTGAAGAATGGAATGGAAGCTAATATGGATGACATGGAAGAAAAAATGGAAGACGTGAAGAATGATCTAAAAGCAAACATGGAAGGTTTGAAGGAATCCTTGAAAAAGTTAATACAAGAAATGATTACTAATGGTGAAAAGACAGTAGTGGAAACTCATTATGAGAAAAAAATAAATGTTAATCGTGACTTCATGAACTCTAATGTTGGATTTAAGACCCACCATATTCCAAATATCAATATGTAATACTGATTTATGAATGAATGCAACAGAATAAACATATAACCATAAATAAAAAGATGCAATGGAAATAACACTTCATTTCATTAATATCAAAGAACTGAAATTTGCTTATAGACAGAATGGAAATAAAACTAGCTAGGGCACTGGTAGCTATCTCTGAGAAGAGATGTGGTAGCTACAGGCCTCTGAACTGAGTTACAATGAGGCTTGAGGGCCTATTTATTATTTAGAAACAATTTGAAATCCTAAATAGCCAAAACCCTAACCCTAGGAGATGAAGCGCCAAAACTATGGGCCCTGTTTGGGTAAATTGGTGTTTCAACTACCCAGGGACGTAAATTTGGCATACGATCTCCTTTTGAAACGTACCATGCCTCGTTAGAAAGATCTATTTGAGGAATACAAATTTTGAACTATCAACATCAGTCTGTGGACCCATGTTTCTCTCCGTTTTCCCAAAAAATGTCATTTAGGGCCTCAAAACGGCTGTCGAAGTTCAGGACCTGAAAAACTGCTAAAAATAGTAAGCTGTGCCGAAACTGAAAAACTGAAAGAGACAATGGTGGGGCCCTAAGTGGAATAGGCGGGTGATCACCAATATCCACCTGGATCATTCCTCCCCCCTTAGGAAGCAATGGTCCACATTGCGTTAAGTTCCTCCATGAGATGAGGAAATTTCTAGTGAACATGGTCCCTGGTGAGCCACTTTCCTTGGTGCAGGAGTTGGCCAGCTTTGACAACCTGATACAGTTTGATCTTCTGTTGGCAAGTGTTCTTGATTTGCATGTCCATGATACAATTTGTGGTGGCCTGTTCCATGCAGTCTGGGTTTAACTCTGTTGGTGTGAGTTGTTCTACAATGTCAGAGGTGTCCAGTAGAGGTGGGAAGTAAGGATGAAGGCGGTCCACATTGAATACTGGGTGCAGACTAAGGAATGGTGGAATACTAAGCTTGAAGGCATTGTTCCCTACAACCTTGGTGATGGTGTACAACTTGTATCGGAGTGGGCGAAGCTTGCAGTGGGGTCTAGTGAGGCGCTCCTTCTGCAAAGTAGCCATACTTTGTCGCCCAGTTGGAAGTTGTGTGGCACCCGATGTTGACCATGGCATTGCTTGTACTTAGCATTGGCTCTGTCCAATATGTCATCAACATGTTGGCAGATGTGTTGAATGCGCTCGATGAAGCTATGTGCTTTGTCGACTTCAAAGTAGACATGAGCCAAATCATCCTGAGTAGCTGCAAATGGCATGGCTACGTCAATGGGACAGAGAGGCTGGAATCCCAAGCCCACCTGAAAGGGGATATGGCCGATTGAACTGTGGAGAGCACGATTATAACTATGTTGTACATAGGGCAGGCTCTCGTCCCATGTGTGTGGATGCTTTTAATTGTACATGTGTAGAATGTGTAAAATCATTCTGTTGACGACCTTTGTCTGGCCATCTATTTGGGGGTGGAAGGCTGTGGACTTGGTGAGCTTGGTGTCCACCATTGACTAGAGGCTAGACCAAAATGTGCTGAGGAACCTGCTATCCTGATCTGATATGATAGACTGTGGGATCCCAAAGTGCACCCACACTTGTTCAAAGAAGAGTTTAGCAGTGGCTTCTGCTGTGATATTCTTCTTGCAGGCTGCTATAATGGCCATCTTCGAGAATCTGTCGACGACCACGAAAACAAAGTATTTTTCATGCTTAGTAGAAGGCAGGCCTGACATGTAATCCATGGAGATGGATTCCCAAGGTCGACTAGGTGTAGGTAGTGGAGTATATAGGCCTTGCTTCTTGATGGTCAGTTTGGGAATGGCACAGGCATTGTAGGATCTGATGTGCTTCTCGACATCCTTTCGAAGGTTCGGCCAATAGAAATACTTTTGCAGTATAGTTACTATTTTCTCGACCCCGAAATGCTCAGCGACTCGACTGTAGTGTGCTTCCCATATCATCTTGGCACGCTCACTTGAAGGAACACAAAGCTGTCCTAGGTGACATAAAAATGCATCTCGGAGGTGAAAATTTGAAACTTGCTTACCCCCCAAGAGTGCCTTGTAGGTGTGGCTGAATTCTGGGTCGCTCTTGTATAGAAGCGGCCAATCAGAAGTCTCGTGCCCACAAGAGTTGAGAACGGTTGTGAGCACCACGATTGGTGGTCGGCTGAGGCAGTCTACAACATTATTGGTGCTACCCTTCTTGTACTTGATGTTCAAATGAAACTATTGCAGATATGTGGACCACTTCTGATGGTGATCATTATACAACTTCCCTTGTGTTTGTATGAACTACAGGGGCCGATGGTCTATGTGGATGATTCTCTCCTTCCCCAAAATGTAATGCTTCCATTGTCGACAAGCTCTCACAATGGAATACATTTCTTTGTCATATGTGGGATACTTGCGAACTGTGTCAGACAATGTCTCACTGTGATATGCCACTGGATGTCCCTGTTGAGTAAGAACTGCCCCAATAACATAGTCAAAGGCATCTGTGTCGATCTCAAATGGCTGTTTTCAGTCTGGTAATGTGAGCACTGGGGCAGAATAGAGGTGATTTTTCAATTTTGTGAACGCCTTCTGTTGAGGTTCTGACAAAAAGAAATTTTCTCTCGCTCCTCCCTTGGTGACTTGACTCAAGGGCCAAGTGATATGAGAGAATCCCAACATGAACCTATGGTAGAAATTAGCAAGACCCAAAAAGCTGCGAGGCTCTACTATAATGGTTGGGGCTGGGCAATCTCGAATGACTTGGATCTTGTTTGGATCCACATGCGCCCCCTTTTCATCAATAATGTATCTGAGATATTGAACCTGGGCCATGCCAAAAGTCCACTTCTCCAAATTGGCACATAACTTATGTTGCCGTAGTGTTTGGAGAACTTGTCGAATGTGGTGAAGGTGCTCTTCCCAAGTCTGGCTGAAGATCAGAATGTCATCCAAGTACACCACTAAAAATGAGTTGGTGAATGGCCGCAAGATGTCGTCCATCATCCTCATGAAGGTTGCGGGAGCAGTCGTCAACCCGAAAGGCATGAATAGCTGTTCAAAAAGGCCTTCCTTGACTTTGAAGGAAGTCTTCCACACATCAAAGGGTTCAATTGGTACGTGGTGATACCTAGACTTCAAGTCGATCTTGCTGAAATATTTTGCACCTTTGAGTTGGTCCAGAAGGTCATCAATCCGTGGGATTGGGTACCTATTCTGGACAATGATCTTGTTCAGCACCCGATAGTCAATACAGAGTCTCCACGTCGCATCCTTCTTCTGTACCAACACGATCGGGCTCCCACAGGGCGATGAAATTGGTTGGATGTGACCTTTCTGTAGCAGCTCCTAAATCTTCCTCTGGATTTCATCATTCTCCAAAATAGAGCGCTGATAGATTGGTCCATTGGGTAGCGGTGCACCTGGGGTCAGATCAATCGGGTGGTTGACCCGACAGTGCAGAGGAACCCCTGTGGGTGAGGTCAAGATGTCCTCTTATTCCTCTACAACCTTATACCTTTATTGTTGTCATGCACAGGAGCCCTATCTAGAGGTCATGGCGATAGTCTTCTTCTTTCCCTGGGGGCGGATCATCAGGAAAACAAATTTCCTGGTTTGGGAAATGAGCTTACAACATTGTTTTGCAGTAACCAAAGAGATAGCGGCAGGGGGTGGTACCTCTGGTATCCTGTACAACTTATTTCCCAAAGTAACAATAATAGCGCAAGACCGAGACTCATACATAGCATGACGCTTCCACAAGTATGGTTTTCCTAATAATACATCAGAAACATCAATAGGAGCAACGTCACATAATACCTCATCCATGAAGGGCTTGATGCTATAGGGGAGGCGGCACTGCTGGCTGACGCGAAGATCTCATCCTTAGTGAAGCCACCCGATGGTGTATTGATGTGGGTGAGCTATGGTTGACAAGCCCAAACGCTTCACGGTGTCTGCTGAAATGAGGTTCTTTTGGCTCCCATTGTTAACAATGAACCATACTTGGGAGCCCTTTACCCACATCTGGGAGTGGAAGAGACATTCCTCCTCCTCTGGATCTTCTGGTTCCTCCTTCTGGATCTTCGTAGTGGCAACAATGGCGTTGGGCTCCACATAAGTAGCCTGTTTCCCTTTGTAATTCCCCTTGTCAGGTTCTGATTCAGGGTCAGAGCATGCATCTGACTCAGAATCCCTCATCTCGGCCACCAGCGACTGCTTGGCCCGACACTGACTTGTGTTGTGAGTGGAGCTCTTATGGAACTCACACCACTTTCCCTTGTCCTTCTTTGGCTTTGCAGTGTTGTTCTTTTCTTGTGGCTTCGACAGGTTGTCTTGAGTCACCATGCCTTAGATTTTTCCTTTATTCTATGGTTTGGGAGCACCCTTCCCTTGCTTTTGATTCATAGATCCAAAGTCTCTCTTCTTCTGCTTGAATTTCTACTCAATCTTGGCAGCATACCAGTATTTCGTACCAAGCGAGGAGATGTCGAGGAACTCTATTTCCTCCTAAATGTATCTATGCAAACAACTGCAATACTTTAGCACTAGATGTTTCTCTGAATATTTGATACCCAACATGGTGCGCAGGGTATGGAACAGATTTTCCAGCTCATGCAAATCTTGATCCCTTTGTTGTCGCAGCGTGGTCCATTGTATGTACTTGTCCTCATAGCTCCCCACGGGATAGTATTGTTCCTTGATGGCGTCTTGGAAATAATTCCAAGTGGGTACGGTCGTGAACAAAGAGGGTTCTGTCTCATCCTTTTTCTCACAGTGGGTTTCCCACCAGTCCTTGACATGGGGGGCAACTTTGAGGAGTGCAAAAATAATCTTCTCCCTGTCGGAAAAGTCATGAAATGAGAAATAACCTTCTAATAAATTAAACCATCTATCTACGACATCTGCATCTATTTGACCCCCAAATATGGGAATGTCAAAATTTACTTGTACCTTAAAATGAGTCGCACCTCCAGAGTGGCTGCTGGATGCAGATGCGCTGCCGGTGGGCAGCCGTTGAAGGATCTGGGCAAATTTATCCATCATCGCGTTCCTTTGTTTTTTGAGGGCCTCCTCGAGCAATATTTTGATAGGATCTCTTGCTCCCTCATATTTATTTTCATCTCCCATGGGCATCCGTCGGGGTTTGCGAGGCTGATCTTACAAAGGTTCCACCAGATTGAGCCTTGACTCCTTATACCCCGACCTCATTGGGGACATGCAAAGAAAGATCAAGAAAAAGCAGACCGCTCTAATACCACTGATCCATATTTATGCATGAATGCAACAGAATAAACATATAACCATAAATACAAAGATTCAGTGGAAATAACACTTCATTTCATTAATATCAAAGAACTGAAATTTTCTTACAGACAGAATGGAAATAAAACTAGCTAGGGCACTAGTAGCTATCTTTGAGAAGAGATGTGGCAGCTACAGGCCTCTGAACTGAGTTACAATGAGGCTTGAGGGCCTATTTATTATTTAGAAACAATGGGAAATCCTAAACAGCTAAAACCCTAACCCTAGGAGATGAAGCGTCAAAACTATGGGCCCCATTTGGGTAAATTGGTGTTTCAACTACCCAGGGGCGTAACTTTGGCATACGATCTCTGTTTGACATGTACCATACCTCGTTAGAAATATCTATCCGAGGAATAAAAATTATGAATGAGAAACATCAGTCCATGGACACATGTTTCTCTCCTTTTTCCCAAAAAATGTCGTTTAGGGCCTCAAAACGACTCTGAAAGTTCAGGACCCGAAAAACTACTAAAAATAGTAAGTTGTGCCGAAACTGAAAAAATGAAAGAGAAATTGGTGGGGCCCCAAGTGGAATAGGTGGGTGACTACCAATATCCACTTGGATCAATATGAGGAAGTTTTATGGCAGGGATCCTGTAACATGGATACTACAGATGGAGCAATATTTTAATCTCAATAATGTGCAAAACACAAAAAAGGTACTCACTGAAACTTTATATTTAGAAAAAAATACATTTTTATGGTATGGTTGGCTTTGCTCCCATAAAAAAATTGTGACTTTGTCAATTTTTATAGAGGAAATGATAGCAGATTATGAGGATACAAAGAGAAACACCTTCTTTAGCAAATTGATAAATCTCAAACAAAAGGGTTCAGTGGTGGAGGACATTGAGGAATTCCAAAAATTGAATATAAGGGTAATTGATAATTCAAAGGAACACTAGATTGATGTCTTCATAGGGACTTTAAAGGATAACATCCAACATGAGGTTCGCCTTTGGGAACCTTATTCATTGGATAAGGCATTCAGGTTGGAAAGAAAAAATGAATGTAAAATTATGGTGGCAAGGAAGCCTACAACTCACATCTATAAAGATGGAAGTGTTGCTACTCCTAGACTTCTACAACCTACAAGGATGACACCACAACAATTGGAATAAAAAAAATCAAAAGGGCTTTGCTAAAATTTTGATAGAAAATACACTAAAGGTCATAAGTGTGCTGAGAAGAAATTATTTTAGATAGATTGTGAATATGAGGAATAAAATGAACAAGAAACCTCAAAAGAAGAGCATATACACCAGGAACCAACCCTACAGAAAGAAGAAATGAGTCTAACCATATCGTGCAATGCATTGGCAAGAATTACCACTCCTTAAACTCTCAAGATAGAAGTACATATCAAGAAATATAATGTAATAGTTTTGATTGATTCAGGTAGTACACATATTTTACTCATTTTAAGGTAGCTAAGGAATTGAATTGCTTCCTATACCCAGCACCAGAGTGTTGAGTGATGGTTGCAAATGGAGGATATATAAGTTTCTCCAAAAAATTCCATAACATCAAGCTAACCATGGGGGAATATGTATTGAATAGTTCAATGCTTTCCATTCCAAAGGGTGGTGTTGATGTTGTATTGGGAGTACAATGGTTACAATATTTGGGGATGGTAGCTTTTTATTTTCAAGAACTTTTTCTTGAATTTTTTTTTGGAATGAAAGGAATTTTAATTATGGGATATCGCAGGGAGGTCAAGAAATATAATAAGCTCCAATGTGATGATAAATCTTCTGAAGAAAGAACAACGAGGTGTAATTGCACAACTATTCTCACTAGAAGTTCCAACATCAAAATCATCTATGTCTCCAGATCTCCAACAAGTCTTGGAAAATCATTCCAAGGTGTTTGAAACTCCCAAAGTACTCCCACCTATTCGTGATTATGATCATTCTATTCATTTGATTCTAGGAAGAGTTCCTTCAAACATCAAGCCTTACAGATATCCTTATGCCCAAAAGATAAAAACTGAACGTATGATTGCAAAAATGTTAGAGGGTGGTATAATTCAACATTGTCAAAGTTCATTCTCTTCCCCAGTAGTATTGGTACACTAGTAGTATGGATTATGGTGCACGTGTCCAGATTATAGGGAGATCAATAAGCTCACTATTAAAGATACATTTCCTATTCTTGTGATTTATTAATTATTGGATGAATTTCATGGAGAAATTTATTTTACGAAGTTGGATCTTCATTCAAGATATCATCAAATTAGAATGAAGACTGAAGATATTCCGAAAACAACATTTCGAACTCATGAGGGTCATTATGAATTTTTGTTCATGCCTTTTGGCCTTACTAATGCACCTCCTACATTTCAAGGGTTGTTGAATTCCATTTTCAAACCCTTCCTTCGAAAAATTGTGTTATTATTTTTTGATGATATATTAATCTATATCAGGTCTTGGAAGGATCATGTTTAACATATTGACAGGGTGCTCAAGCTATTAGAGGAGAAACAATTATATGAAAAAACCTCCAAATGTTTCTTTGGAGTAGAAGAGGTGGAATATCAGGGTCATATTGTATCTCAGGTGGGTTTTAAGGTATACCCTAACAAAATTAAAGCCATTAATGAAAGGAAAGTCCCAACAAACTTAAAGCAACTACGCGGATTTCTCGGGTTAACATGGTATTATCACAATTTTGTTAAGAATTACAACAAAATAGCAACACCTCTATTAGCATTATTGAATAAAGATGCATTTTCATGGACTCTTGAAGCAACTAGGGACTTTGAACATATTAAAGAGGCAATGTGTCTAACACCAGTCTTAGCTACACCAGACTTCATAAAACCTTTATTGTGGAATGTGATGCCTCAAGAAATGGAATTGGTGTTGTTTTAATGGAAGAAGGAAGACCCATTTCTTTGTAAAGTTGTTCAATAAAAGGAAAAGTATTCACAAAAAGCTATTTATCAGAAGGAAATGTTGGGAATACTACATGCATTAAAGAAATGGCGACCTTACCTAAAGGGAAGAAACTTCAAGGTAAAAACTGATCATGATAGTCTTAAATACTTTTTGGAACAAAGACTATCATCAGAAGAGAAACAAAAATGGGTCACAAAGATATTGGGTTATGACTTTGAAATCATCTAGAAAAAAGGGAAGCAAAATGTTGTTGCAGATGCACTCTGAAGAAAGGATGAAGAGGTGGAAGAATTGCTTGGTTCCATTTTTATTATCAAACAAGATGGGATACCTGAAACAAGGGATGAATTGAAGAATGATGAATAAGTGTGGAAACTCACTCAAAAGTTGCAAGAAGTTCCCAATAGATATGATACATTTAGTTGAAAAAATGATTCCTTATGGTACAAAGATCACTTATATCTTTGTAAGAATTCCCAACTAAAACAAAATATTCTTTTGGAATTTCACACCTCTCCCTTAGGAGGACACAGGATTTTTAAAAACTTATGACAAGGTGAAGAAGAATTTTTTTTGGGATGCCCTTAAATATGATATTCAAAAGTTTGTGGCAGAATGTTTAGTTTGCCAGCAAAATAAAGTTGAGACAATTAAGACCCCAAGACTTTTACAGCCTTTATCCATTCCAAGTCAACGTTGGGAGGAGATTTCAATGGATTTTATCACAGGTTTACCTAAGTCCGAAGGAAAGAGTGTCATCATGGTGGTAGTTGATAGACGTACCAATTTTGCACACTTTTTTGCATTATCTCATCCATTTAAAGAAAGTATAGTTGCTACTGCATTTATGGAAACAATTCAAAAGCTACATGGAAGCCCAAAGATTATTGTAAGCGATAGAGATCCCATTTTTACTAGAAATTTTTTGATGGGATTATTTTCTTTCTTGGGTACTCAACTAGCTCATAGCTCATCTTATCATCCTCAATCCGATCGGAAAACTGAAATAGTGAACAAATATTTTGAAGGATATCTTCGTTGTTGTATACCTGATAAATAAACACAATGGGTCAAGTGGTTACCTCTGGCTGAGTGGTGGTATAACTCTTCCTTCTATATTGTAGCAAAAATGAACCCATTTATGGAACTTTATGGATATCATCCACCATCCATGACATCATCTTTAAGAGAAAATTCTAAGGTTAAAGCAGTGGGGAAGATCACTTCGAGAATAAACAAAAATTTCTCCAACTCTTAAAGAATAACCTAAATTTGGCACAAAATCGAATGAAACAACATCCAGATCAACATCGTAGTGAGAGAAGTTTCGATGTAGGAGATTGGGTATTTTTACGACTACAACCATACAAATAAATTTCCCTCAAGCAAGCTAATAAGGATAATAAATTATAGCCAAGGTACTATGGTCCTTACAAGCTGTTGTGAAAGATTGGTACTATGGCATACAAATTGGAGCTTCCTGCTTCTTCTCAAGTGCACCTAGTTTTCCATGTTTCATTCTTAAAGGAGCTTATAGGTGAAAAAATTCCAGTTCAAACAATATTTCCAGAACTTGATGAGGAAGAAAAAATCATATTGGTTACTCGAAGTAGTCACGAAAACAAGAACTTGACAGCTAGGAATTCAATCAAATTCAGAGTATCTCATGAACCGAAAGAACTTACCCACTGAAGATTCCACATGGGAAGATGAGAATTTTATACAGAAGCATCCATAGCTACTCAAGCATTGAGCGCAACACTTTTTTGAAGGAGAGGGGCATATTAGGTCCTAGTGTAGTCCCTTATTGTTGTTAGTATAGCCCCCTTATTTTTATTAGTTGTACCCCATGTAGCCGCAATATTTTATTATTGTGCCCTTACATTGTTATTGTTAGTTCGCCTAGGATTATATTGTGACCCCATGGATTCCTATATATAGAAATGAGATTTTTTCGTTTGTATCATAGAAGGATTGTTCATTTATGTAATGTAAAGGAGGTTTCCCCCTCGTAGTGGATGATTTCTAAGCCGTTGATCTCTCCTTTCTTCTATTTTTGGAGCTCGATTCATAACAAGATGTATGTGGGTAGATTATGTTTATAGGAATTATATCCCATCTTTTATAGTATCTCAAAAGTACCATATCATAGAGACTTTATTTTCATACCAATTCCCTATAGCCTCTCCTTGGTCAAGTCTAAAGGTACTTTGTGTCCCAGCTTCAACAACCTCTTTGTTATGTGTTGATCATGTTGATTTTGTACCTATGGGAAAACTTAATAATGTATATTTTGTCACTTGATGCATTTATATTTATCATTTTGAGGAATATTTAAAATTTCTTGAGTCTAAGGAAAATTTATTTTGAGTCAAAGTCTCATTGAGACATTTTAAAGATAAGAATTTAAATTTTTGAAATGTAAATTTTCACTCCAAAAATGACAAGCCATCTCCTCTCCAAGTCAACTCATCCCTGGCTCCAAAATACACCCTTTTGACCTAGATAGATCACTATATAAAGGTATCGCCTCTTCCTCCACTATGGAATTCGATCTCTCTCATAGAAGAAAAGTTTTTGGAAAGAAACTAAAGGACAAGAAGGGTGAAGGAGGACGAAGAAGGCTAAAATATTTTTTATCTCTCTCTATTGCAACTCACACATGTGGACTAGTCTCTCTCTCTCTCTCTCACTCTCTCTCTCTCTCTATGATTCACAATCTTTTGGACATTATGTTGCAGGGGGCTGAGATTTTTTGGGTAACTAAGGCAACTATTGCAAGGTCGAAATTTCTTGGGAAAATGGATATTGCGGGAGGTTCCAAGTCTTAGGTAAGGTAGCCAGAGTGAAATGTTGCATATTATTGAGTGAGTTTATTTGGAGGAAAATTTATCTGTGTCATTGAACAAGAATAATTCCTCTATTGAAGAAGGTTGTTGTGTTTTTTCCCTTGGTGGGTTTTCCCATGGAAAATATTTCCATATTTTATGGGTTGTAAACATTATTGTTATATTTCTATTTATGGTTCAATTTTTTAAGTATAATTGTTAAATTGTTTATTGTAAAAGATTAAAATAATATCCACATCAAAGGTAATTATTGAAATTTTAGAAATATTGTCTTAACCATAATTACACTAAGAGAATAAATATATCATGCATGGACTTATATTTTCATGTGACTTTTGTAATTCCTCCTATACATGTATATGTATTTTTCTTATCTTCTCAACAAAATTGTATTCCCTTAAGGCACCTCTTGTAAGATCCTCCCTTACTCCTCCTTAATTCCTATATGCAATATCTAAAACTCGAGGTGACAAATTTCCAAACCAAGTTTCAAATGGGGACATAATGGTAGAAATTTGGACTTGTCTATTATGATATTGATGTATATATACCATATTTTTGTTAGGAATTTACCGCGGAAATAAAATATTTACTGAGAGAGAAATAAACATAAAGAGGCCAGCAACAAATCATAAACATTAACACAAATGTTTCTTCGAGAAAACCCCAAACTCCGTGGAAAAACCCAACCAATGAAATTTCATTAACCATTGGCCAAAACCCTAGCCAATCCGGCCAAGTGAGCCTTCATCACTCACTTCCAGGCCTACATTACAATGAAGTTTTCCCAACCTTTTATAGGCTCTATTACATGCAATACCATGGGCTAAAACCATGGGTACACAATACCATGTGCCCCAAAACCACTACTATTTACCCTAGTCAACATTGACTCTATCCCGAGTCAATTTTACCTAAAAAATCCCCCCTTAAACTTGACTTGGGGACTATTGACTAAATCCAGCCAGACCTGCTACATGAGACAAACCCGCTCACTCTAGCTCTTCCCCCCTTAAATTTTTACCCAGGGTAATTGTTAACTTGACATCCCCCCTATCACCTAGGTCTAACCTAGAATTTACCAGTGATTACCCAGGGCTACGCATGCCATAACAGGTCTTATAGCAGTATGCCCATTTACATGCAAAAATTAACTCCATTATAATAATTAATTAATTATCTTTTTTTTACCCTTGTTGCTCTCTTAATATAACCATCCTCTCATCTCTGAAATTCTCGGACCAACTTCTTATTACTGTTAGTCGCTAGATCTGGGTTGTGGCAGCACCATTGTCGTCTTTCTCCATTGAGAAACTCTCCATGGAATTCCCCATGGAATCAATCAATCAGATATTTCCTATTTCATAGCAACACCATGCTCCATATGGTCAGATCTGAAAAATGCTGCAATGATTTCTCCATTCATAGGCCAATAAAACCCTTGCCTACAAAAGCATCCCTCTAAAGCCAAACTTAGCTCTGATACCATTTGTTAGGAATTTACCGCAGAAATAAAATATTTACTGAGAGAGAAATAAACATAAAGAGGCTAGCAAAAAATCATAAACATTAACACAAATGTTTCTCCGGGAAAACCCCAAACTCCAGGGAAAAACCCAACCAATGAAATTTCATTAACTATTGGCCAAAACCCTGGCCAATCCAGCCAAGTGAGCCTTCACTGCTCACTTCTAGGCCTACATTACAATGAAGTTTTCCCAGCCTTTTATAGGTTCTATTACATGCAATACCATGGGCTAAAACCATGGGTCCACAATACCATGTGCCCCAAAATCACTACTATTTACCCTAGTCAACATTGACTCTATCCCGAGTCAAGTTTACCCAACAATTTTCATCCTAGCTCCTTATATGCTTCTAATTGGATCCCTTCAAAAGCTACACTAAAGTGTTGTTGACTACTTTTGATTGTCTATCTTTTTGTGGATGGAATTTTGTAAACCTATTTAACTTTGTGTCCGTCTACTCCAAAAATTCCCTAAGAAGTATTATGTCCATTAGGGGTACTTTGAGGTATAAAATATGCCTCCTAAGGAAAATAATAAAATAATATTTAAAATAATAAATTTTTTTTTTTTGAATTTTTAAAGAAAAAGGAAGGAAATTACTTTTCTTATTGTTCTTTTGTCTTATCTCTTTACTTGTTTACTCAAATGTTACATATATGCACCCATTGGATGCAAAATTAAATTCCACATCTAATGATTATGCACTATACATACTTCTAAGGATACCCACATTAAAAAGATATTAACATACAATAAAAAGTGTGTTCAACACAATTTTTTTATGTATCTCCATTCTTTTTCTATGTGGGTCTTCTCAAAAGTATGAAGAGTGGGTACTCGTTGGATGTTGAATTTAATTCTACATCCCATGGGTTTCTAGACTTGACATTTAAGTGAAACTATAAATATTTATATTGAATCCTATTTTTTTTCTATTAAAGTTAAATTATTTAGTACAATTTTTTCTTTGAGGCCCATTTTTTATAAAAATTGATCAAATGCTTGTCTGAAATGATGTTCCTTGGTATCCTAAAGTGAATCTAGACTTGTGCAAAGAAATTTTTTTATTCTTATTTCCCTTTGATGGTATTTTTGTGTGGAATGAGAACACATGTCTTGTAGAACATATACACAACCACAAATAAGTATTCATGTCCCTTCCTGGTCATTGGTAAATCTCCCACAAAGTCCATGTTAATTATTTCCTAAGGATTATTGGGTACAACCAAGGGTTGATATAGGACTAGTTTCTTATTTCTAGGCTTATTTTTACAACAAATCATGCATCCTCTTATGAACCTAACTACCAATTTTTATCTTTGACTAATACAAATACCTCTGCAAGTTGCCCATTGTCTTCCCCACACCAATTTTTCATGCAAAATTGGAGGTGTGTGCCTCTCCAATTAGTTGCAATTGATCACTTTTAGGAACACATGAGTTATACAACCCGTAGAGTAACCCATCATATAGATGGTAGTCAACCCCACTATCACCATCATACACATGAATCTGGCTTTGCAACTACTAAAACACCTCCTTGAAGTCCTCATCCTTTGAATATGCCTCTTTGGATGACACATAGTTGATTGGATCAATGTGCATCGGAGTTCAAAAATTTGTAATATTTGGTGTATGTGGCCTTGAAATCATATTATCTAACCTATTTATGTTTCCTTTCTTGTACTTCATCACTAAACTATTTTTTTGTACAAATTCCACCTAATTGTAATTTTTGGTCTAATATAGCCTATTTCGGGCCTATAATTTACCATAATGGTTGGTGATCTATGTGGATTACTGTCACCTTTCCCATAGGATATTTTTTTTACTTATTCATATCATGTACCAATGATTATATCTCCTTATGGTAGGTAGGGTAGTTAAGAACTCCCCATGAAATACTTCATAATAGTGGCATACATGACTTCCTCCCTTAATCAATACTTCTCCCATAGAATACCCACTCATATTTGTCTCCACTTTGAAGAGTTTTTGTAATTTCAGTAATGCTATAATTGTTCCTTCACTTATCTCCTTATTTATATCCTTAAAGGCCCTCTACTTACCCTTCCACCACTAGGAACTCTTGCCACAACATCTTATAGTGTGGAGTAGTACTATTATGGTTGAAAACAAGGCTACGAATTTCCTCATGAAGTATATTTCCCCAATGAAACTCCTAACCTCAGAAAAATTACTAGGCATCAACCACTTCATGATGGCCTCCATCTTGGTAGGATATATATTCAACTCTCCTCAATCAATCACATACCCTAGAGTCACCAAATACTACTATGAAACCTCGCACATCCTAATATTTTCCAGCATCTGGTTGTTCTTTAATGTCTCTAACACCTCTTCAAATGTGATTTTTTCTCCTCCAAGGAGACACTATGGACCAATGTATCATAAAAAGAGACAATAAAAAATAAATATATAAAAGTATGCAATATACCATTCATTTATGACATAAATATTTGGTGCATTGAATACGCCAAATGGCATGACTAACCACTCATACAAACCTTTCCTAGTTTTTAAGGTGGTATTCCAAGTATCTCATTCTTTGACTCAAACTTAGTGATATATATACTTTATGTATGGCTTGGTGAAGTATTTGGATTACTACAATTGATCCAACAGATCATCTGTCCTAAGAAAGGGATACATGTTCTTGAGTATAATTTTTTTTAATGCATTATAGTAAATACAGATCCACGAAGTCCATCCATCTTTGGCACAATAATAATGGGTGAATCACATGGAAAGGTGCTTATTTGAATAAAACACTATTCTAGTAGCAAGTAAAATTTATTCTTCACCTCACTTGATTATATAAATTACTACATCTACAACCCAATATTTAGTAATGGGTATTCCAACAATAATTAGATCTGATGCTCCACGTCCCTCTGGAGAAATATCCCTTCAGGCTCCTAGAGTACATCCTTACATTCCTATAGAAATTCTTGCATTCTTTTTTTTTTCTTTGTATGCCCCCTCCAACAGTGAATTTACTCGCATTTACTCTTCAATAGAGTGATTTTCTCTTAAAAAGAGTAAAATATAATTCCTTCTAGAACTACGCAATCTTAGCATGGTTGGAACTTACCAATAAAATTGTGGACTTGCTCTTATGCACATTGATGGAGAAGTATTTTCCTTCCTTGATGGGGAATAATAGATATCTCTTCGTATGAATATTTCATCCATCATGTACATATAAGGACTTCAAAAAACCACTCCACATACATGAAGGTGAACTGCATCCAACTATACTTCATCAATAAAATCAAAATTGATAGAAAATATGATTTTAAACTATTTGGTTACAATTTTTATACATCCTTATTTACCCATCCCAATGGATATTGGCTTGGATGATCATAAAAATCAAATCCCAACTTGTTGACTAGCACGTTTGTAATGAGATTATCATGTGATCTAGAGTGGAATAGAGAATGGATATATTTTATTTTACCAATATATTTAAATGAAATATCTTGGACCTTTTGTTTTATTACTATTGTTGAAGGCTACTCAAATTCACTTCCTTCTACATTAATGTATAGTCACTTTCAATCTAGTTGCTGGAAATAGTGGCCATAACATTCTTATTCTTACATCTTTATTTTTGCTCTTTGAATTACGTTCTATACGGAACTCACAACACCTCTCATCTATATGGATATTAATCTTATAATTGTTATAGTGGTTTCTAGGATATTTTCACTTGTGTTTTATGGTTTTTTATTTTTATCATTTCCCCTTTTCCACTTTTTCTTCCACTCCTTTGACGAATCCTAGTTCTTCTTATACTTTGAACCACTTGATCTCCCTTTCTTATGGTCGATCCACTCTAAGTATTGCCTCTACAAAAAAGCCTCATCCAGTGATCTAGTTTTGACAAACATCATTTGCTTCCACATATGGATATGTAGATGTCCTTGATACTTGGAGAGTACATTGGGGTTATTTAGAGAGATACACAACATTATTCACATATTTCTAATCTTTTTGGTGTACTCCTATACACTCTACCCTATTTTTACCTAAAGTAATGCCATTAGATCCATTTGCCCTATACATACCCAATAGGCTCAAATTGTGACCTTATGATGGTTTCGAAAATCCTCCCACATAGTCACTAGAAGATATCCCTCCAACTTGAAGGTCTTTGTGTGGATTTTTAGCCACATCAATGCATGACCCTCTAATTTTATCCAAGGATATGAAATATGTTATTCTTCATCTATATGTTGAACATTAAAATAAAATTATAGTTTTTGAAACAAGTGATTTAGCTTCATAGAACCAATATCAACTTGATACACCTTGATGTCAACCTCCACTTATGGTTTGAATAGGGACTATGAATGGTTCACAACACTCAAACTATGTTTATACTTTTTTGGTTCTTTGTTACATCCCCTCTCTAGATCTTCTTGATCTATCAATTCCCATTTGATCTGATTTCCAGTCTAGAACCTCTAAATTGTCCAAATATCCCAAGATTATTGGTCAGGTCCACCATGAGAAGGCTCACATTACCATTTATATATGTGAATTGCGCTTCCATCTATGAAAACTTATCATCTATGGGGTGCTGAGGGTTATGGACATAATCGTCAACCATGGTTGGGTTTTATGATGTTTTGGTGAAAATATATCGATCCCTCGCAAATCCCCATAATATACCAACAGAAACCTACTTCAAAATTTTATGAATAATTTGTATTCTCTATTCAAAATGGAAGAGAATTTCAATATCAATTTGTACCAAGGTGATATCGACACTCTAAATCTAAATCACAGGTTACAACAATTAGAAGTTTAATTTAGTTTCCATCATGTTGAGGAAGAACATAAGATTTCATTTTTTTGGATATAAATTACAGGGCCATGCCCTCACTTGGTGGGAAATCCATGCAGAGACCCTGAGGTTTGAGGGATATCCTCCAATGACTAAGTGGGAGTACTTAAAAACCCTCATAAATTAATAATTTTACCCTATTGGGTATGTAGAGGACGAGTGGACCTAGTGGCACTACTCCAAGGAAAATCAAGGGGTGAGTGTATAGGAGTACACCATAGAGTTTGTAAAAATAGCAATAATGGTTGGTATCTCTCGAAATAAGCTAGATGTACTCCTTAAGTATTTTCGGAATCTACACAACCATATTGAAAAGAAAGTGTTGTTCTTCAAGCCTATATCGGTGTATTAGGCTTGTCTACATGCACAATACCTAGAGAACATAGGCCTAAAAAAAGGGAAATCAAGTGGATCCAAGAGTAAGGAGAAATAAGATACATATAAGGAGCTTAAGATGAAGTGGAAATGCGGAAAATATAAAAATATGACATCCGCAAGACACTAATGCAAAGATCCCAGCAACCATTGCAACCATTACAACATTGACAACGATACATAGGAGAAGTGTTGTAAGCTGCATCTAGAGATTAACCATAAGAAAAAAAAGAAACACAATAAGAAGACTAATTTCATGTACAATGGTTCACTTAATCGAGTTGAAAGTAGATCAAATGTGGAATAGAATATTATATGTTTGTCAGTGTAGAAGGAGGTGGATCTTAGTAGCCTTCAAAAAAATGAAGAGAAACAAATGACCAAAATATTACATGTAAATATACATGTGAAGAAGATAAATATTGACACTCTATTTGAGTAAAAATTGGAAGAAAATATCATTGTAGTAGAGCTGGTAAAAAAAATTGGATTGAAATTCTATGATCATCCAAGCACATATCCATTGGGATGGGTGAATAGGGATGCAATGTTGAATGTAACTAAATAGTGTAAAATTAGATTTTCCATCACTGTTGATTTTAGTAATGAATTATAAATAGATGCAATTCCCCTTTATGTATGCAAACTCTTGTTTTTAAGTACCTACATGCACATGTGAGATGAAATATTCATGTTGATAGACAAACAATACCAGATCATCAAGGATGGAGAATTATTCATGATCAATGTGCACAAAGGCAAGTCGAAAATTCCATTGGTAAGTTCCAACGAAGCCAAGAAATTGATCAATTCTTGAAAGAAGTATATGTTATTTCTTTTAAGTGAAAATAAATATATATAGGAGTTTGTAAGAGGAAATGTGTCCCTAGAGTGGTCTATTAAGAAAAAAATAAAATAAAAAATAGAAGAGTTATTACAGGCATATAGGGATGTATTATGGGTGTCCAAAGGGTTACCCCCCAAGAGGGAAGTGGAGCACAAGATTCATCTATCTTTTAAATCTCCATTGCAAAATATTTGGTTGTACAAGCAGTCTATTATTGAAGAAAGTAAGGTGAAGAGACAATTATAGAAACTAATAGAACATGGTGTCATTCCAGCAAGTAGATCACCATGTGGGTCACCCATCATCATTGTGCCAAAAAAGGATGGAACTTGGTGAATCTGTAGTGATTACAGGGCATTGAAAAAATCATGCTCAAGAAAAGGTACCCATATCCAAAGATAGATGGTTTTTTAGATTAGTTGTATCAAGTGAAGTAATCCAGTGAGATGGAATTAAATTATGGATATCACCAAATTCAAGTCAAAGAAGAAGTTACCTAGAAAACTGCATTCAAAACCAAGGAAGTTTTATATGAGTTGTTAGTCATGCCAATCGACTTATGCATGCACTGGCTACATTTATGAGGTTAGTAAATGATATCTTGCACCATTTTATAGATTCACTTGTTATTTTCTCTTTGGATGGTATAGAATATACAGTGCTACCTGGGAGGAGCATGTATCACAATTGAAGAAGGTGTTGGAGACATTAAATAAGCAACAACTACTATTACATCTCAAGAAGTATGATTTTTCATAGCATTATTTGGTGTATATGGTGTAAGTGATAGGTGGAGGAGAGTTGAAGGTAAATGCTACCAAGATTGTGTTCTTCATGAAATGGTTAGTATCTACTAATGTTTATGAGGTTAGGAGTTTCATTGGTTCAACATAGTACCTTAGTTAGTTCATATACTCATTTTTCATTGGTAGAATCACCACTCCATGTAATAACATCAAATAGCAAGAGTTTACAGTGGAGAAATGGGCAGCAAAGGGCCTTCAAGGAGCTAAAGAAGAATATTACTCAAGCAAAAATTATGGAATTACCATACTTACAGAAGGTCCTCGAAGAGGAGACAAATTCAGGTGGGTATATTATGGGAGCAGTCTTACTGTAGGGAGGAAGGCTTGTATGCTACCATTATGAAGTATTTCATGAAGAAGTTTTTAACTACCCTTCCTATGACAAGGATCTATATACCCTGGTGCAAGTTGTGAAGAAGTTGGTGAATTATATAATGGGAAAGGAGATAGTGATACACACATATCACTAGCCACTATAGTACATGCAGGTCGAGAGTAAACAAAAATATACTAGGTATTACAAGTGGATGATATTTATACCTCAATTTCATTTAGTGGTTAAGTACAAAATGGAGGCACAAATAAGTTGGAAAACATGATTTCAAGGCTAATCACATTAAATATCACAAATTTGGGAAATATGATGGACATGGAGCCACTCACACATGATTCATACCGAAAGGCATATTCAGAGGATAAGGATTTCAAGGATGTGTTTCAACAATAGTAGAGATAAATTCATGTGCATGATGGTGACAACACCATTGAATACCATCTCCAATATGGGTTACTATACATGTTGGGTAAGTTATATGTTCCTAAAGGTGAGCGATTGTAGCTAATTAGAGAGGCCCACACCTCCAAGGTTACAGGGAACGTTGTTCTAAGGAAGACAATGGATAACTTGCAAAGGTATGTGTATTGGCCCAAGTTGCAAGAACAAGTAACTAGGTTAATAAGAGGATGTATGATTTGTTTTACCATCAACCCTAGTAATAGGAAATAATTTTTATATAATCCCTTAACTGTACCCACTCATCCTTGGGAAATAATTTCCATGGACGTTGTGGGAGGTTTACCAACAAGCAAGAAGGGACATGACTACCTATTCATGGTAGTTGACAAATTCAGCAATATGTGTGTTATGATTCCTTGTAAAAAGACCATAAGTGGGAAATAAATAACAGAATTTTTCTTTGGACAAGTCTGGGTACACTTTGGAATACCAAAAATCATTTTTTCAAACAGGGACAGAAGATTTCTTAATGCATTTTCGACTACATTGTGGGATAATATGGATATGAGGTTCAATAGGTCTACAACAATCCATAGTAAAAAAAAAGGTAAAACAAAAGTAGTCAACAAGAATTTGGTGCATTTTTTGAGGGATTACAATTACAAGAATTCAAATACCTAGGATCAAAACTTGGTATATATACTACACTCTTACAATAGAGAATTCCACACTACTACTGGTAAGTCACCGTTTGAAACTTGTTTTCGATATATATGGCCTTCACCTTTGGATATTTCATATGGGTAGCATGAATGAGTAAGGAAGGATCACATAGGAGATGCCTTGACCATTGAAAAATTGTTGAGAATATCAAGTAATCCATATACAAGTACAAGAGACACTACATAATTCATAGGAAAATTATAAGCTTGGGCGTGATCAACATAGAACAGAGGAATTTTTCAAGGTTGGAGACAAAGTATGGCTAGATTTGAGAAAGGAGAGCCTAGAAGGTCTTGGTAAGAAAATCAAGGCTTTGTGGTATGGTCCCTTCGAGATACTAGAAAAGGTGGGAGACAATGTTATATATCCAAATCCAAAACAACATAGAAACATAAGAAAATATAGCTCATCCATAAGATAATAAGTCTACTTTGAATGGGAAAACTCCCTTTACATCACATAAATGAACAATTATTGGATGATTCAAACGACAAGGCCTACTTGATATATATAGGAGTCTAAAGGGTCAAAAATTTAATTAGGTCTTACATAGCAATAATAATGTAAGGGAACAACAATAATAATATTTGGATTCTAAGGGGCACGCAAATACCAATATGGGGGCTACACTAGTATTATAAGGACCTGACATGCCCATCTCCTTAAAAAAATTGTTGACCGCAATGCTTGAGTATTTGTGGATGCTCGAATGCCAAATGTTATGTATCCAGATATGAAATGACCCAAAAACACAATAAAATATAGCTAAAAAACTAGATAATAATCCACTTCGAGAGGTAAACATCCCTTTACATCAATTAAATGAACAATTTTTAGATGATTCAAATGACAAGAACTCCTTTGTATATATAAGAGTCTAAAGGGTCAAAATATAATTAGGTTTTGCATAACAATAATAATGTAAGGGCACAACAATAACAATAGTGGGTTTCTATGGGGTACAACAATAATAATATGAAGGGTACACTGGTATTATAGGTTCCTAACATATAATTCCTATCAACTAAGTCTACCTCCATACATGCACATTTACTCAGTTGTGAATTTACAGAATATAACACTCTATGAGCCTTCCATGCTAGATCAGGGACAGGAATAGGTCCTACCTTTTGCAGAAGATTTGGAACCAAATGCTCAAGAGGAGTTGAGAGAAGATATAGTTTTATAGAATAGGTTTAGAACTATGAGATAGGGGCAACATGGCCTTTGGCGACTTGGGTGGAAATGATAACTTTCATACAAAACTAAATGGTACATATGCTATAAGGTGGACAAACAATTTCCTCACCTCATTTAATATAATATTTTGGAAACCAAAATCCTCCAAAAATGGGGAGGTGTGATCTATATTGGATAATTATATTGTTTTTCATCCATATTGATGCTTCTAGAGTGGAAAACGTGAAGGGATCAACTCAAGTGACCATTTTTTCTAGCAGGTCCTTGTTTGGAAAATTAGAGTCTGGACCCTTCCAGGAGCATTTTGAGGGATCAAATGACATATTTAAGAAGCTAAATTTTTCCTCTTTAGCCCTGAACGATTTTTTCATATTCTGCAAAAAAATGAATTTCCAATAGCACAAGCAACAGATCAATCGAGGTCCATATGTAGAAGTTATACCACTCTAAATTTGACATTTTATTTTCACCAACATAATTTGAGAGGACGCCACGTAAACGCCCTTTATTCATGGAAAAATGGATAGCCATGTGATTATATTGAATAAGACACAATAAGAGTCCATATTGTAACTTTGTTAAGAGTTGAGGTAGTAAAACCTAACCACCAGTAGGTTATCAAGTTGTGTTATTATCAGGCCACTAAGAGGAAAAGGGGTTCCATTCTTTCGAGTCCATTCATTCAATAGATGAACACAAATAGTTGAGAATAATGGGTGATAGATCACACAAACAGGATTTTTTCACTATAATATCCTAGAGGCCATATGCCATATTTCTTTGTACTTGCAGACATTTTCTATTTAGATAAGGAGAGAAGAGAGACCTCAGCTTCTAGCTGGGTTTTCTCCTAAAAGGGTTTCCCAGGTCGTACCTTGTGTAAAATCTATTTGTGATTTTTTATTTAATTTTTTAATTTTTTTGCATCATTTCAATTTTCTTGCATTCCAAATTAGCATTAATACTGATAATCAAAATTCTAAAGAGAATTAAAACCATCACAGTGAGATTTCATATTTTTAAATATAATTTTATCATATATGTTTTGATGAATTATTGAGTGTAATATGTAGGAAAAATTTTGGATCAAATATGAATTATATATATGTGTGTGTGTGTGTGTGTGTGTGTGTGTATATATATATATATATAGTATTATAAATCGTTATCAATGTTTCGTATTACTTGACCATAATCAGGGAAAATTTTAGGGGTGAAATTTTTCCAAGTCGCTAATTTTAGGATCTTTTCTAGATATCTGTGTGTGTGTGTGTGTGTGTGTGTGTGTGTGTGTGTGTGTGTATTCATCCATTTCATTTTAAAATAGCCTATTTTTTACATATATATATGATTAAATGGATGAAATTAACCAAAAAACCAATTTTAATAGCAAATGACATGTTCCTATTGAATATTCGCCTACACTCTATATGTATGAATTTTGAATCAAAAAATTATCCTATAATACTGTGCATAGATATAATATTTAAATCCCTAAAAATTACCCTAACCATAATCTAATAGATGCTAATTAAATGATTATGATAATTAATCAAATAGATGAGTGTCGGGAAGAGTACACCCAATGAACACTAATTGAGCAATTATATTATATCTCTTTCGATACATTGATCAATGTAATATTTTATTTTAGAGGTAAGATACTTAATATTGTAAAGTGATCATATTAAATATAATACAAAGTTAGGACTCTTATATATATATATATATATATATATATATATATATATATATATAATAATATATATATCAATACTCAAATAATGTCATTCTAGAGATTAGAAATGCCTGGATAAATCATTTCACACATATATATATAAAGTCCATGTTATTAAATTTAACTAAGTTATTATGTAAGGTGCTACACATCCCCAAAAATAAGTTATAGAAAATTTTTGAAATGACTCATTTGCAAGAGATTTTAAGACCAATCACAAACCCTAACTTCCACAATGCATAAATTTGAAAGTTTAGGGAACATATATCTAATATTTTAGCTGGATATTCCTCTTTATCTATCCTCTAAAATTTTACCATTTAAAGAAGCTCAGAAAAACAAAAATGAGAGCTAAGATGACAAGGTGACTTGTTAGTACACAAATTATTTTTTTCTCTCACACACTTTTCTTTCAATGTTTTCTCCTTTTATAAATTTTCGTAAAACTTCCTAAAAATACATGATAATTTAAAAATTGACATCAATTCATTAATTAAACAATTAAGTTCCCTTTTTATTTCACTTTTCCAAATACCATGTGAAAATCCCATGGGAGAATACCATGGGTTTGAAGCCATCATTTCAACTTTTGAATTCTCCTCTTTTACAAGAACTCGATTTTCAATATCATTGGGTACTTATGTACAATATCAATGATACAATCCATTTGCCATTAATGACAACAGTTAGTTCAACGTTTACTTCATTATGAAACCTTTTGGAAATAAATTCTCTTCAAAAATATTAGAGACATCAAAGCAAGCTAATTCTATTCAAAATATATCCTCTTATTTTCATGCTAAAATAGGTATACAAGAGACACATTCAATGAATCAATAAACCATTCATTTCCCAAACTATCATCTCATCACTTACAATAATCCTAGAATTCTCTCAAAGTTTGTTTTCTCCTACCGAAATCTCTTTCTCAATTCTCAGCACTATTTCTCAATTATCATCACTAAATCACAACATTGTGAAAATTTAGTTCCCAAAATTGAAGGATTTGTAAATTAGTAATATATCCATGTATTTCTCTCCATTATTATTTGAGCAAGACCACTTGTGGGAGAGAGGCCAGGTCTACCATGCTTTGACACCATATTTAAATAAATTTAGCATGAGAGAGACCCAAGAAACATAAAACATATAAATATGAACAAACAAATGCTTAAAATATTCGCAATGGAAAAATTTAACTAGGAAAATCATCATTCAAATATATGATCATTATCCTTGGAAAGTTGGCCAAGTCAACCATTTACAACATCCTAAAATGCTCTATCTCAATTATTTAAATGTGTTTCATAATATCAAATACCATAAGTTCATAGAATACTTATGGTAAACAATTTACTTATAAAATTAAGGTTAACACAACTAATGTTTTACAAGTTAATATTAACCTAACACCATTTTTACATATTCAATTATTCCTTCACTTTTTGTAATATTCATCATATATAGCTTTCTCATGAGATATGGGTTTCACTTAAAAAGGGACAATATTTTTGCAAGTATGAAATGAGTATTTCCATTCTCCTCTAAATATTCACTACTTAATATTCCAAGCTCACTTCCAATTTCAAGCATCACAAATCCTTAACCCTTCTTCTGTCATTCAAATGATACAAAGAAAAAGATATCTTGTGAGTTAGGAATTCTTTTAAGGAATTATTATGTCTCTTTTCTCTATACATATCTCCTCCACAATATTTCTAATATAATGGAATAACCATGCTTAATGAAAAACTCTACTCTTTTCCCTACTTTTGCTAGGATTATTATAGGTAAAGTCAATATTAGGTCTAGTGTTCGGAAACCATCTTCAAACCTCCATCAATATTATAGAACACTTTAGTCAATTACTACATTTTACTTAATAAGCTTGCATGGTGACCAATTGGGTCTATAGGAAATACATTAATTTAACCATTTTTGAAACAAAAAAACAATCCTTGGAAATAAAATCAACGCTAGAATGAAAATAATAGATTCAAGTTCATGCTCAAAGTTGTAGAACCAAGAATTTCATTATTTTGGGCCTCAAATGGAGAATCATCATTTCAGCTCCATTAGGGTGGGTTTTAGGTAGTCTTTTGAGTTGGTTGCATAAGAGGAAGGCTATCAAGGACACTTCCTATTGATCCCATGGACGTGTTAAGCATCATATTATTTGGTTGGTGAACATAATTAAAGAGTATAGATATGAAAGAGGTTGACTTGAAGGATGGGCACATTTTGGCACATCAAAGGCTATGCACTACATACTCCTTGTTCCATTAAGACCAATGCATATGTCTTATTTTGATTGATATAAGAAGATTTATTAATGATTTTTCCCCTAATGTATGACCTCTAAGCTCCACACACTTTATGACAGAAGGCATTCAAGAGGGGCGAGGGCTAAGAAAATGTATTTAATGCAAAATTGAAGCTAAGAACCTTTGACAGGAGATCATGCATGATATTTGTTCCAGAGAAATGATTAACCAAGTGGTCTCTAGTAAATAAAAATTTGAAAAAATAGAGTTTTAGAACTCAATTAATTAGAGTGTCAATTATGAATTCTAAGTGGACTTACCCTAACACTTGACCTCCAATCTATAAAAACATAGGATTAAAGAAATAATGTCTATGCAAAAGAAATAATTTTTTCACTAGTCTTTAACCTCTAAAAGATGATAAAGTACCAATGTTTAGAGAGAGAAGTGTTAAGGAAACATCATACTCATGATTTTGTATAAACCAATTAAAATAAAGATATTTTTTTTAGTAGATTTAAGAATTTTGAAATTTTGAGAAATCTAAAGGAATTAAAAAATTATTAAAATTGACATAATGGAGAAATGTTAAGCTTTCCACAAGCTTGGAATGGAAATTAAAATTTTGAGAGGCATATTAAAAAGACATGTAACACAATGTTTTGGATTTGTTAATATTTTTTTTATATAGTACAATAATTTGAAAGAAAATGATATTAATTATTATTTCAATAAATTATTTAACTTATTTATATAAATTTATAATATTTTTTAATTATATTTTTGTTTTTAACCATTTTATAAAAAAAATTGCTAGACTAATTTGCCAAAAACAAATTATAAAGGATTTCTTTTCTCAAAAAAAATTATAAAACATTTATAATACCATACCATTAGGATTTCCATTAAAATTTTATCTACATCAATACAATATCAGAAAATTGGATTATTTTTAAAATAATTTTAAAAACCTATATAATATTTTATTAATATTGTTGTAACTATTTTAAAATAAACTTAAATTGGATTAATTTTAAAATAATTTGAAAAACATATATATTTTTTTATTCATATTTTTATAACTATTTTAAAATAAACTTAAAACCCTCACAATCATAATAAAATTTTAAACTACATGTAACAACTTGGATTTATATAAAACTTACCTTTTATCTGGACTTAAGGTTACATTTAATGTCCACATTATCAAAAGAAATTGGTATGTTATATATTTCTATTACTTATTAAAACTAATAAATTAAGCGACAAAAATGCAAAATAAATATCCACTAAAACTAATATGCTATATAAATTCATTAAAATATTTCAATATTTTCTTTTTATGATAGGAAAACTATAGATAAAAACGCTCCGAGATCTAGTTACCTATACAACACAAATTCCTAGTTACGTGACAACTCGTCGCGACAAGACATAATACTTTACTTTCTTTGTCTAAAGATCGAATTTATCCGAAAACAACTCGATTAAACTTATGTATTTATAATGAACCATCAAATTTTATTGAAGTAAACGTAAATATCTCATCAAAATTAAGATTCAAATTTGTTTTACCCGTCCTGAATGACATTTTAAATTTTTTTATTGTCCTTAAGATGTGTCTTAAAAGAAAACAAAAGAATTTATGTGTGGAAAGTCAAATTCCAGGCCTGAAAATTCTTCAATATAAAATATGGAGAGTTCAATATTAACGACACTTTTCACAGTCTTGTCTGCTCTAAGAGACGTTTATTGTCGGTTCTTCGAAATATTTATCGTTCTTTGGCCCACATAAAGTGTTTTTGCTACATACTAGATAAATCTCACAAAGACTAGCTCTGTACGCTAACTGTCACGAGGAGGAGCTAAATTTGTATATATATCAATGTGTACTTATATTCATATTTTTATATATGGAATTTAGTGATATAATTGTCTGTAAAATGGTTTATATATATATATAACGAAACTGATTTTGATATGTTTTATAACTCTGTATAGCACATTTTAATATATTTTATAGGTTTCATTTTACTAATGAAGTACGTTGCATCTCATACTAGAGAACAAAAACTGTAATATCAAGCTGTTCATTTCATCCATGGTAACTTTCATCGTATAAACATTTCGTATTTAATAGCAAGCTGTTCATTTAATGCAAGGTAAATTTCGTATTTGTCAAATTTGTATGTTCCATGTAAAGGTTGCTCTTATTCAAAGTAAGGGATCAATGAAGCTGCAGATTCACAGCCCTCCAGAGGCTGGATGCGATGGATGAGAATGCATTGCGACATGGAAATATCGGAGGTGAACAGCGTGAGAGTCATTATTGATTCCAAGTTAGTGAGCAATTTCGTAGCATGGGCATGCATTATAGTGCGAAAAAACAAATCTTCCAAGGACAGTCGGGCATATTAATGTTCCAACTTTGTCCAGAAAGGAACTATTTCCCCGGTCAAGCAAGTCGCGTACTGCAGATCCAGCAAAAGCGAATGTCGTACACTGAATTTTACGAGCTGATGGGAGAAGATAGTTTAATTTTAAAGTTATAATTAAGTTTGATAATAAATTAAGTTTTGTATTTTTGGTAACTAGAAGGATTTATAGCACAATAACTCTAACAAACACTTTTACCAATATAATTGACATAATCTAATATGCTTATATAAAATACATCTAGAATAATGCAGTTGTGATAGACATATATACACCACCTATCAGATTAAAAATTGTTTATTATATTTAGTTAAAGACTAATATTTATCATTATTAATACCTATATAAATAATAATGAAGTTATTATTTTATATTTATATAATTATATTTATTAGATTAACATTATTTTGTATATTAATATAATATAAGTTATTACATAAAATTTCGGTTATGTTTTAATAGTTATATTTAAAAATAAAATATAATTCGCATATAACATAATAAAATTTATATGAAAAAATAAAATAAAGTACTATATTTATTAAAACTTAAATATAAGAATGAGTATTATTGTTAGATATTATTATAGAAATAGAATTTAATATTTAATATTAAAAACTAATAGTGTATTATTATAAACTAAATTATTTGTGATTCATGGACAATATAGTTCTATAACATATTTCTTTGGGACTTGACTAAAGTTTATTGCATATAATTTTTGTGGCTTATCTTTCCCTTTATGCATATCTTATTTACTAATAGTAGTAAAAGGGTTTATGCTATGTTGAAATTGATGAATTTATTATTGTCTATCATTATTTATTAAATTACAAAAAATGATTTCTCAATTATTTTTGGATGTTCAATTTCCTTATAGTTAAGGAGTTTAAATTTTTATTATACAAATAGAAAATTATGAAGATTCAATCATTTCACACATAACAAGGAAACTATATTAATATTAAAATTTAAAAGCTATGGTTAAGACCGAATATGTATTATTATAATATTATAATATTAATATAAACTGAAATATTATTATAATATTTGTGATTAAGGTAATTTTAAAGAAAAAAAAATATGATGGTTTACCATACTCATTTTTTGTTTGGTAAATGAACGTCACATAGAGATCTCATCTCATTTATCCATAGATTCCTAACTAGCACAATCACAATTACCAATGTGATAGATATAAGCCAATAGGCCTATATAAAATACATCTACAACTACATTGACCAATGTAGATGTTATAGACATATATTCACCACCCATCCAATTAATAACTATTAGGTGTATTTAGTTAAAAACTAATATTTGCTATTATTAATAACAATAGCTCTGTTGTTGTATATTTATATAGTTATATTTATTATATTAACATTATTTTGTATATTAATATAATATTAGTTATTACATAAAATTTAGTTATATATTAATAGTTATATTTAAAAGTAAAACATAATTCACACACAACATAATAAAATTTATATGAAAAATTAAAATAAAATACCATATTTATTAAAAATTAAATGTAAAAAAAGTGTATTATTGTTAGATATCATGATAAAAATAAATCTTAATATTAGAACTGAAAATTTAATATTGTATTATTATAAATTGAATTACTTGTCATTGATAGACAATATGGTTGTATAACATAATTTTTTGGGACTTCTAAAGTTTATTGCATATCATTTTTGTGGTTCATCTCTCTGTAACACATGGATTAAGTTGCTATGTTATTTTAATTGATACATTTGACCTGTTTAAGTTAAACAAACTTAATAAATATGTTAAGAAAATTATGATCAATTTTTTTTATTTTCTTTAATAAAGATTATTATGGTGTGGTTTCCATAAATTGATGGTAAAGTGTCCAATATACCAGAGTGGTTAGATCAAAGAATTTATTTGAAAATTGCCTTTCCTTGGAGAATAAAAAAGAAACCCTGAAGAGGAAAAATGGGTTTTGTGAAAAAAGAAAAAACAACAAGAGGGATGGAGAGTGAGAGTGTCCAGAGCTGGCAAGAACTAGTGGAACTCTATAACATATTAATTGGAGGAGATACTGGATAGAGGTTTTGCGATCTACCTCCAGAAGAACTGTTGTATAATCCTACTCTAGTGAGGAGCACGAGGGGAGCTAAGGACGTAATTTCCTCTCTCATGGTTGGGAGGATGCAATCAACCCTACTTATCTGAGATAAGTATTATAAACCTGAAATGGTTTGAAACAAAGAGTTATTATTATGATTTTATAACTACATTAATTTCTCCAATTGGATTTTGGTAAGCCATGAAAGTTGAATACAAAAAGGTAGAAATTATTATTATTAATGAATGATATATACCAATTCAGGAAAAATACATGTTTAAGTAGTGAAATAAGTCTTAAGATATAAGTTTAAATAACAAGTACAAATAACTTGAATTGTGTATAAAAACAAATGATTGGATGGGACATTTAGTCCATCCCAGGAAGAACCCCAAATAGGACAATATATCCTGAAAAAGGATAGTTACATAGACCAAGGTTTGAGGAATAAACCCTTTTCATTTAACAATGGTCCAGACATCTAGGGGGAAACTTATTTAAAACGAAGTAAGGGAATACCGAACATAAAATTGAAATGTAGAAACATTAACCTATAATATAGAAAAAAATAATGTAACATTAATTTACTAATCAAATATCAACATTATAGTAAATGAGTGGTATTATGTGGAATAAAAAATATTAATATTTAAAAGAACAAAATGGACAAGAAAATCATAACATATAACTGCAATATCGATTCCCAAATGCTTTAATGCAAATATTGTATGTATATATAAACATAAAAACCAATTACATAAGAATCCAATTTTGAGCACAAAATCCAGAGTCTAGAATAGAAATGAAAGTTCTGCACTTCCCATGTAGGCGTGGCAATAGAGCTATATTATAGCTAAAATGTAAGGCGTTATGGACATCATCAACATACAAAACAATATATAAACTCATGACACATTATATTAAGAGAATCATGACAATTAAGGACATAAATGAAATGTTCATATTAATACAAGCTAATGGACAATAGAAAGGGCCAAAATGTAAAACTTGTCCTAGTCCATTTCTACAGTTTAATGTGTTGTTCCTTAAAGACCCAAATTAGAGATAAAAACCTCCATTCCAATAAAACATAGAATTTATAAATACAATGTTTATAGAGAGGCGTCAGAGGGCTAAAAACATTCACCATAAATTTAGAGGTCTACATTCGAAACCTAAGGCCAACTTTGCCTTTCAAAAGTAACAAATAGGTATATTAAAACATGAACACAGTGTGAGATGTCTCGGGGGAGACAACCTGAGAAGCCGAGTTACCTATACAAATATGGTGAGTACTAATATTATCTAGCAATTTTCTTGCAAGCCGAATAAGTAGAGGAGTAGGTTTTGAAAGAACAATACCTTCCCAAAACCATAAAGTAAAAAACTGTGAGAAATTCTATTTGATCAAATTCTTAATAGGTTTTAATACAATGAAACAAAATGCACAAGAAGGAATCTTTAAATGAGGTTTACCTCTTAGAAGCAAAGGGGTTGGAATGATACCCTCGAGGAAAACCAAATTAAAACCATAAGAATGTCATTATAACGAATAAATTGAAACTAATTTAAAAACGTAATGCAGTAAAAGGGAGCCCTTCCCTAGGTTGTCCCTGTTGAATTCAGGTATCTGTCATTGAGTGAAGAAAAGATGAATATTTCTAGAGGAAACCATATGAAACCCTCATACCAGTTGGTTTGCAATCTCTCCCAGGCATCATAGGTTGAAAACATATTGAGAACCACACTCATCATTGAAATGAATGTGCTATGTGAGCGCAGTAATGAACAACAAACGAAGAAAAGAAATGCTAGAGGAATGGAAGGATAAACGCAGAGTGTCACCTCCATTTTTGGATAGAAACCAACCGCAAAGAATCATGAGCACACACTAGAGTCATAGAACTCGATGGAATGCGGTGATAGAATGAGGAAGTTTTTAGGGTTCGAGGGATAGGGTAATACTCTAACCACTCCAACCTCTATTGCAACCATCAGATCGACCAGGCACCAAGGGAAGAGATCAACCCAAGTGTCATGAAATAGGAGAGCTACATATATCCCAACCATTACGGAGAATTAATTCATGTAAATTAAAGACATAACTGGAAATGCTACCAAATATTATGCATGACATCTCAGTTGCGGCTAGTTGGCAAGCATTCAAAGAGAAATAAAGAACATAATAATAGTGCCAAACTATGACCTTAGATAAGGAATATAAGGGCATGAAAAAAATTATTGAAAACTAGCAAAGTACTTAACGATTAAAAAGTTTAATATATTTCATGACGTCGTAAGTCTTTTGTATGCAATTTAATTGTTTACAAGCTATGTGTAATATCCCTATTTTAATGATTTTATTTAGACAGTTGCATGTTAAGTGGACCTAAAGAAAAACTATATGCGTGGAAATATTATTATTTTAAATTAATAAAAGTGAAATTTTAATTATTGTGGAAATACTAGAGTAAATTGGAGACAAGGATTTCAAGTCCATGAGGATGGAATTAAATCCATATACTTTCCCAAAATATCCAAAATTACTTGGAAAAAATAAGTTAAATTAAATATATTAGATTAGAGATAAAAATATAAAAGATATTTGAGTAAAGTGGAAAATGACTGAGAATAGGTGAAATAAAAATAGAAAGAGGAAAAAGATGGTTTTAAAGAGCTTTTGTGGAAAAAAAGAGAGTAAAGCCTATCTAAAGTAAAGCCTAGTTAAAAGAAAACAACATCCTGATTTAACTAGACACAGTTATGGAAACATGTTAAGGGAAAGCATGCTTAAATAAGTCATTCCTCGGTAGATAAGAGGTTTTCTACACCTTGGAGGAATTAGTCTCTACTCGGGGGGAGTTCTGGATGAAAGCTCCAGGTTGGGTGGAAAATAGCCTTTACCAGAATTGGTATGCATAGTTATTAAATTTTGTCTTATTATTTTTTTTTTATGAGATGTTTGAATAAGATTTAATATGTTTTAGTTAAGAAGATAATTTGAAAACTATCTCTCCTCGATTATTAATCTATAGAATAAATTATAACATTCTTGAGGGTTAAGTGTATGATGTATTTAACATTAATATAACTATAGGAGGTATAGTTGTAGTTTCTATATAGGTACATAGACTACTTAAATGTAATTAACCAACAATTAGAATGTATAAACCCAACTAGAAGGGTTTAAATTAGTTGTTAAGTTTATATTAATTACTATATTAGAGATAAAAAATATATCATCAGGCTTAAATAATATTGTAAGATGTTAAGAGAAACATGGAGATTCATAATAGAAATGACTAGCCCATTCTGTAAACAAGAAGAAGTTGAAGTATGTACAGTGGTACTTATTGTATTAAATCAAGAAGGAAAAATGTTGTACAAAATATGTACTTAAACTCATACTGTACAAATTCATAAACTTGAAAATCTATGTGACTCTACGAACAATATAGTGGACAAGCACCTTGAAAAACTAGTATACGTAGAGAGGTAATATGTATAGAGAAACCATTATAAATTAATAATACAATATGGACTTAGAACTAATAAACCATGAATTATTGACATAAATATATGCATTATGAATAAAATAAATAAATTTGAAATCATGTACAAAATTGATTCCAGGAATTAAATTCATCTAACAAATTGTTGGGAAAAATACTGAGAGGCGGGGGGGTGAATCAGTATTTACTGCATATTCAAAACTTTTCACTTTTTCATTCCTTAAAACCCATACGCTACTTTCCTTTATTAAACTCGCGTATACACGCGGATAACCTTTATGAAACTCGCGTATACACAGAGATCTAATTATGTCATTAATTCTTCACTCATATCATTCCATCATTCATTCATCAGATGTTCAATAAACAGTAAACATGTGCAGTAAGAACAGAATAAACCATCACACAAAGCATCACACATGAACACCGGGATTTTTAGGTGGAAACCCAAGTCGGGAGAAAACCACCGCTGCAGTTGCTCAGCCTTCAATATTTTATTATAGAGAAAACATCTTACAACATATGTGCTGGCGCAGACTCCTACCAGCACGCAGGCACCCACCTGCGCTCGTTTACCAGCCTCTTCTGGAAGGGAGCTCCAACCCCCTGACTCGTTTACCAGCCTCTCCTGGAAGGGAGCTACGACCCCCTGATCTCGTTTACCAGCCTCACCTGGAAGGGAGCTACGACTCCCTGACTGAAGGCTACAACCCTCAGCACCCCTTTGGACCATGTTTCATCAATTCCAACACTGGATCCAACAACTTCAATAGAACAACACTTGCAGGCCACGTTTCATCATATTTTCAGACTGGACCCTCTCCATAAATTTAAGCACAGTCAACCATGAAACAGATACATCTAACTCACTGACAGATATCAGTAAACCAGCAGAATAGATCAGACATTTCTTACCACAGACTTCAGAAAACCCTAGTTTGCATACGCGCTTTCACTTCACTGATGTTGCGTATATACGCGCTTCCGTTCACATAAACCAGCGTATACATCTGTACATATTACAGATCCAATTTCATTGCGCATACGTGATTTCTCTTCAGCGAAGCCGCATATATACGCGCTTCCTCTGTGGCTAACTAGCGTATATATCTTCAACCATTATAGAGCAGCATACTTCTTCAGATTATATATTCGGGCCGTATTCAACCCTTTACTTCGTACGCGTATGTTCGCCATCATAGATCTAATCACTCCATAAAAATGACTATAAATACAAGTACATTTCGTATCTAGATATCTAGCTTCATCATTTCTTCATAATTGCATCATTGATTCGCATCTATCATCAAACCTTTACCCCTTCCATACGTATACTACGCGTAGAATTATTCATTCAAGCTCAGACGTCTTGCACCCACACTCATCATTTGCACAATGAATTTCTTCTCTTTATATAGGTTTACCCTTTTTCAATACCATGAGACAAAACCACATTACTTCCAATGGTATTCCTGGACGGGGTCATTTAGACGAATCATTACCCAATACAATGGGTCAATACCATGGTGGTTACCCCCGGTTTTGCACTTTTTGAGCGCTTTTACCCATACGCGACTTGGCACATTCTTTTCCGCGTGCATACGCGACTTCCCCTAGACAGATCCGCGTATGCCTAGAGACATACTCTTTTCATAAAGATTTAGCACCATGCCGAATTCCTTTCTTCATTTCCTTCTGTACTCACTGTAGATACATCATATTTACTTCATCAAGGACATATTCTATCAAGCACAACTTCACCAAGTAAGTTGTCATCATCTTCATCCAGGGGGTTGCCATTCAAGGACAACACTTAGCATCACATCATTTCATATCAGATTTACATCATTTTCTAAGTCCATCAAGTCACGAATAACTTCATCAGGTGGTTTGCCATCAAGGACAACACATGTCAACAGTCGCATGTCTTCATCTTCATTCAGTGGGTTGCCATCAAGGACAACACTCTGCATCATATTGCCAACAATCTCCCCCTTTGGACTTGATGGCAACCTCGATGGTGTTTGATCACCACAAAAGATAGGTACATTAAGAATACAATGACACCATGTCACTTTCTCCTTTTGACACCATTCAAACACCATGTCATTCTCCCCCTTTGACATCAAGGGCAAAGGGCAGACCAAAGCCAACATACTCTCCCCCTTTTCTCCTCATGTGGAATAAGCGTTCTGCAGATCTGATATATACTGAAGTGACCAAGCTCCCCCTCGGTTCATGCTGAAACTTCAAACATATTTTTCAATGAAGTACATGACTCTATGAACTTCCTATCACCAAAGACTCATACTTACATCAAATATCCAACCAAGTGAATTTACATATAAGACTCAAGTACCCAACCAAGTGCCAGAGCCAATCCCGCCCACCCAACCAAGTGGGTTTACACATTTTGACTCAACTACCTAACCAAGTGGGTTTACAAATTTGAAGAAGTCCTTACATGACTGAATATAACAATTTACATTATAGGTCTCAACATAACCTTTTCACCAAATTACAAAAATGACCATTTAAGACCAACACCTAGAAAGTCCTTAAGAAAGAGAACATTTTCAGAATCAACATAATGCCAACAATGCATTATACTCAGCAACGCTAATGCTCCCCCTGAATCTATGCATCCAAGCATCCTTTTCATATCACTAAGGCTCCCCCTTAGTTTGTGCATCCTGAACACTTTCACCAACAAATCATCAAGGCATCTTTATAAAATCATTAGAAATAGAATTATGAGAACTGGAACACCACCAGAGATACCAAACAGTATCAGATATATCAAACAGTACTGCAGCTGTGCTGAAGAGAGCTGACTCCAAACAGAAATTTGTCAGCAATCAGACATACGCAGTTTTATATGCATGAAATCGCGTATATACGCGACTGTGTTTCAGGAAATCCGCGTATCCAGTGCCATCTTCTAAATTTATGCAGATTTGTTCTTTTGACTGGCAGAGAACACTCCCAGCTTCTGTCTTAAATACTCAAACGCTTCCCTGGGCAGAGGTTTGGTAAAGATATCAGAAACTTGTTCTTTGGAGGGAACATACTCCAACTTCACCTTTTGCTCAAGCACTTTTTCATGTAAGAAGTGATACTTGATGGGAATGTGCTTGGTCTTCGAATGCATAACAGGATTCTTTGAAATACTGATGGCACTTTTATTGTCACACTTAATGGGGACAGGAGGTGTACATTTGATTTGGAAATCTTGTAAGGTTTGCATCATCCAAAGGAGTTGAGTGCAACAAGATGCGGCAGCCACATATTCTGCTTCTGCTGTAGATAAGGCAATAGAATTTTGCTTCTTGCTGAACCAAGATACTAACCGTGGTCCCATATAGAATGCACCACCACTAGTGCTTTTCCGATCATCAACACTTCCAGCCCAATCTGCATCAGTGTAAGCATGAAGAGTAAGATCAGCATTCTTTGGATACCATAGACCAAGGTCTTGAGTTCCTTGAAGATATTTGAAAATTCTTTTAACAGCCCGAAGGTGAGACTCTTTTGGATTAGCTTGGAATCGTCCAACAATCCCAACTGCATGCATAATGTCTGGTCTAGTCCCAGTGAGATAAAGTAGACTTCCTATCATTGATCTGTATTCCGGTTGATTCACCGTGGGAGAATCATCATGAGAACTGAGATTGCATCCGGTTATCATTGGTGTACTTACAGGTTTGCATTCTTCCATGCCATACTTCTTCAGAATTTGCTTAAGATATTTTGCTTGTGATAGGAATATACCATTTGCAGTTTGATGCACTTGCAAGCCAAGAAAGAATGTTAGTTCCCCAAGTAAAGACATTTCAAATTCTTGCTGCATGACAGAGGCAAATTTTTGACTCATAGATTCTTCGTTACTCCCAAAAATGATATCATCAACATATACAACCACAATCAATAGTTTATCATTTTTCAATTTTTGTGTATAAGTTGCTATCAGCAGACCCCTTTGAAAATCCTTGTTGATGAAGATATTTGTCAAGACGATAATACCATGCCCTTGGAGCTTGTTTGAGACCATATAGAGCCTTTTAAGTCTACAAACAAGTTTTTCATCATTTCCCAAAATGAATCCTTCTGGTTGTTCTATATAAACTTCTTCTTCTAGATCACCATTGAGAAATGCAGATTTAACATCCATTTGATAAACTTTGATTTGTTGAAAACTTGAAAAAGCAAGAAACATTATTATGGCTTCAAGTCTAGCTACAGGAGCAAAAGTTTCTTCAAAGTCTATACCTTCTTGTTGAGTATACCCTTTGCAAACCAGTCTAGCTTTGTTTCTTACAACATCCCCATTCTCATTTAACTTTTTCTTGAAGATCCATTTAGTTCCAATGACATTTTTATCATGTGGTCTTGGTACCAGCATTCATCTTGGTTAGCTTGATTGACATTGAGTGGTTCAATTGTGGATAGAAGTGCCAGATTACTAGAAGATCCAACAAGTGTTCTCCTTGTTCGTACACCTGATTCCTTGTCTCCCAAAATTTGAGATTCAGGATGATTCTTTTGAACATATCTGGATGGAGCCTTTTCAGATAGATCATTTTCAGGTTCTTCATTGGATCCATTGTCCATATCATTTATATTTGAAGTAGAAGGCCATAAGTCATCATCATCTTGTTTTGTTGTTTGTTTTTCTTCTTTAGGAGCTGCAGGAGACTCATCAATAACAACATCAATACATTCAACAATATTTTGAAGCCTTTCATTATAACATTTGTATGCTTTGCTTGGAGATGAGTATCCAAGAAAAATTCCTTTATCTGATCTAGGTTCAAACTTGCCAAGCTTTTCATCATTATTTTTGATAAATCATTTGCTTCCGAAAACTCTAAAATGATTTACGGAGGGAGATTTACCATACCAGAGTTCATATGGAGTTTTATCACTGTTTACCCGAACATGTGCTTTGTTGAGAATGTTTGCTGCTGTAAGCGTTGCTTCTCCCCAGTAAGTGTGAGGTGTTCCAGAATCATCAATCATAGCTCTAGCCATTTGTTGAATTGTTCTATTCATTCTTTCTGCTACGCCATTTTGTTGTGGAGTGCCAGCTACAGAGAATTGTATTTTTATGCCATGTTGTTCAAAAAATTCAAGAAATTCATTTGATGTATATTCTCCTCCTCGATCAGATCTAAGACACTTGATTTTTAGATCCAATTCATTTTCAACTAATGCTTTGAATTTCTGAAAATTTTCAAATGCTTCATCTTTGTGTTTAATGAGCCCGACCCAACACATTCTAGAGTAATCATCAATAAATAAGATATAGTATTCTTCCCCACGTGGTGTATTTTTCCTCACAGGTCCACATATGTCAGTATGAATGAGTTCAAGAGGCTTACTTGATGATCCTTCCTTGGCATTAAATCATACTCTGGTCTGCTTACCAAATTGACAAGATTTGCATATGACATTTTCTGGAAGATTAATATTGGGAAGATCACGAACAGCTTGAAGTCTGCTTGCTTTGTTGATTTGAGAGAAACTCAGATGCCCCAGCCTTCTATGCCATAGCCAATTTTCTGAAGACTTTCTCAAGTAACATTGATCTATGCCGTTTAGTACATACAGGTTGCTTGGATTTCTTTTTCCTTTTATAATGATTTTACCTGTATCAAGATCGCGAACCACACATTCTTTGGAACTAAAGACCACTTCTGCTCCTTGATCACACATTTGACTAACACTTAAAAGGTTATGTCTTAATCCATCCACATACATGACATCTTTAGCCTTCACCTTTTCTTTTAGAAATACTGCCCCTTTTCCTTTAATTACAGTAGGAGTATCATTTCCAAATGTAACTTTCTTTTCCTTTTCCAGAGCATTATAAGTATGAAGTTTGCTTTTGTCACCTGTCATGTGTCTTGAGCACCCACTATCAATGTACCATTGATTTTCTTCACCTTCCGCAAATAACGCTATCCCACAATTTTCAACCGGTATTTCTTTCTCTTTCCATACTTTAGAGCTTGAGGGAACATGTTCTTTTGGCTGGACCTTGCTCCTGCATTCATATTCTTCATGACCAAAGTTATTGCAATAAGTACATTCAAATTCGTTTTGAAGAGGATAAAATTTGTTATAGGTGTTCTTCTTTGGTTCAATATTCATCCTTTTCTTTCTTGCTTCTCTTGTCATGATGGTTTTATATGCAACACATTGAACAGCTTTATGACCAAAATTGTGACATGAGAAACATTGTCCATTGAAGTAGAAATTTATGTGATCATGAAATCTTCTATTAGAATTTACCTGTTGGTTGTAGCTTCTTTGAAAGCTATCCCTGTTAGTGTTCCTTGAATTGAGATGGTCATGCTTTACCTGTAAAGATCCTTTATTCCCTTGCTGAGAGGCTGAATGTAGTAAACCACCTGTAGCTGCTTTTAGATAATTTGGTGCTGAAGCTTGAGAAGATTCTTCGATATATCCAAGACCTGTCTTTATAAGAGGAGAACGTTGTACCTTGATAATCTCATCTAAGGTTTCAGATCCTTTAGCAAATCTAAGATTCAAAGTTTTTACTTTCTCAACTTCTTTTCTTTGACTTGCCACTTCACATTCTAATTTCTCAATGTGTTTCTTTGCTTCTTCAAACTGCTTTTCAATGGTCTCTCTAATTATCTTTTTTTCTTCTAAGATAATTTAATATTCTTCTAAGCGTAGTTTGAGTTGATTGTTTTCTTCAAGAAAATCATTTTCCTCTAGAGCATCCATAAAAGTATCCTTTTCTTCTTTTTGTTCAAATGCCATGAGAAGTCTAAGATCTTCTTCACATTCTTCCTCACTATCATAACCTTTGCATATACAGGTAAGTGAAATACAAGAACAATGATCAATACCTGTTTCATCTCCTTCAATTTCTGCTTTACATGATTTCTGCGGCATCTTCTTTCCTTGAGCAACCTTCTTCTTTTGCTTCTTTCCCATTGCGACGGATCTCCTTCAAGCGATCAAGCTTCTGCAGAAGGACCTGCTCTGATACCAATTGTTGGGAAAAATACTGAGAGGGGGGGGGGTGAATCAGTATTTACTGCATATTCAAAAATTTTACTTTTTCTTGCTTCTAAAACCCATACGCTACTTTCCTGAAACAGACTCGCGTATATACGCGGATACCCTTTATGAAACTCGCGTATACACAGATATATAATTATGTCATTAGCTCTTCACTTAAATCATTCCATCATTCATTCATCAGATGTTTAACAAACAGTAAACATGAACAGTAAGAACAGAATAAACCATCACACAAAGTATCACACATGAACACCAGGATTTTTAGGTGGAAATCCAAGTCGGGAGAAAACCACCGCTGCCGTTGCTCAGCCTTCAATATTTTATTATTGATAAAACATCTTACAACATATGTGCTGGTGCAGACTCCTACCAGCACGCAGGCACCCACCTGCGCTCGTTTACCAGCCTCTCCTGGAAGGGAGCTCCAACCCCCTGACTCGTTTACCAGCCTCTCCTGGAAGGGAGCTACGACCCCCCGATCTCGTTTACCAGCCTCACCTAGAAGGGAGCTACGACCCCCTGACTGAAGGCTACAACCCTCAGCACCTCTATGGACCACGTTTCATCAATTTTCACACTGGATCCAAAGCTTCCTTTAGGACACCACTTGCAGGCCACGTTTCATCATATTTTCAGACTGGACCCTTCCACACTTTTAAGCACATTCAACCATGAAACAGATACATATAACTCACTGACAGATATCAGTAAACCAGCAGAACAGATCAGACATTTCTTACCACAGACTTCAGCAAACCCTAGTTTGCATACGCGCTTTCCTTTCACTGATGTCGCATATATACGTGCTTCCGTTCACATAAACCAGCGTATATTTCTGTACATATTACAGATCTAATTTCATTGCGCATACACGCTTTCTCTTCAGCGAAGCTGCGTATATACGTGCTTCCTCTGCAGAAAACAAGCGTATGGTTCTTCAGACATTTAGGTCATTGCAATTCTTCAAAACAGATACATCACACAGATTTTTTTTTTTTTTTTTACCCTTTACTTCAGACAGATGTTCACCTCATCTCAGATCTAATCATTCCATAAACAGATCTAGCAAATACAAGTACATTTTAGATCTAGATCCCCTTCTTCATCATTGGTGCATCATACATTCAGATCTATCATTCAACTGTAACCCTTTCCATTCAGATCTACTTCAGAGAGAAGTATTCATTCAAGCTCAGACATCTTGCACCACACTCATCATTTGCACAATGAATTTCTTCTCCTTATATAGGTTTACCCTTTTTCAATACCATGAGCCAAAACCACATTACTTCCGATGGTATTCCTGGACAGGGTCATTTAGGTGAATCATTACCCAATACAATGGGTCAATACCATGGTGGTTACCCCTGGTTTTTCACTTTTTCAGCGTTTTTACCCATACGCGACTTGGCACGTTCTTTCCCGCGTGCATACGCGACTTCCCCTAGGAAAATCCGCGTATTCCTAGAGACATACTCTTTTCATCAAGATTTAGCACATGCTGAATTCCTTTCTTCATTTCCTTCTGTACACACTGTAGATACATCATATTTACTTCATCAAGAACATATTCTATCAAGCAAAACTTCATCAAGTAAGTTTCCATCATCTTCATCAAGTGGGTTGCCATTCAAGGACAACACTTAGCATCACATTGCTAACAAACATCATTGCATATCATATTTACATCATTTACCAAGTCCATCAAGTCAAGAATAACTTCATCAGGTGGATTGCCATCAAGGACAACACAAGTCAACTATCTCTTGTCTTCATCTTCATTCAGTGGGTTTCCATCAAGGACAACACTCTGCATCATATTGCCAACAATATCCCCCTTTGGACTTGATGGAAACCATGATGGTGTTTGGTTACCACAACAGATAGGTACATTAAGAATACAATGAAACCATGTCACTTTCCCCATTTTTGACACCATTATTTCTCTTCATTCAAACACCATGTCACTCTCCCCCTTTGACATCAAGGGCAAAGGGCGGAGCAAAAACCAACACACTCTCCCCCTTTTCTCCACATGTGGAAGAAGCGTTCTGCAGATCTGATATATACTAAAGTGACCAAGCTCCCCCTGAGTTCATGCTGAAACTTCAAACATATTTTCCAATGAGGTACATGACTCTATGAAATTCCTATCACCAATGACTCATACTTACATCAAAGATCCATCCAAGTGGATTTACATATAAGACTCAAGTACCCAACCAAGTGGGTTTACACATTTCAACTCAGCTACCCAACCAAGTGGGTTTACAAAATTTGACTACCTACCCAACCAAGTGGGTTTACAAATTTTGACAAGTCCTTACATGACCGAATATAACAATTTTACATCATGGGTCTCAACATGACCTTTTTATCAAATTACAACTATGACCATTTATGAACCAACACCTAAAAAATCCTTAAGAAAGAGAACATTTTCAGAATCAACATAATGCCAAAAGTGCATTATACCTTAATGCAACGCTAATGCTCCCCCTGAATCTGTGCATCCAAGCATCCTTTTCATAAGACTAAGGCTCCCCCTTAGTTTGTGCATCCTGAACACTTTCACCAACAAATCATCAAGGCATCTTTATCAAACATTAGAAATAGAATTATGAGAACTGGAACACCACCAGAGATACTGTAGATACCAACAAAGATCATAGCCTATGCCGAAGAGAGCCGAATCCAACAAAAAATTGTCGTAAGAATTCGGGACATACGCGCTTTTCTCTCGTGCATGCTCGCGCATATACGCGACCGTGTTTCGGGAAACCCGCAAAGCCGTGTATCCAATGCCATTTTCTAAATTTATGCACTGTTATTTTGATCGCGCAGAACACTCCTAGCTTCTCGTCTTAGATACTCGAACGCTTCCTCGCGTAGGTTTGGTAAAGATATCAACAACTTGTCTTTGGAGGGAACATACTCCAACTTCACCTTTTGTTCAAGCACTTGTTTACGTAAGAAGTGATACTTGATGGGAATGTGCTTGGTCTTGGAATGCATAATAGGATTCTTTGAGATACTAATGGCACTTGTGTTATCACACATAATGGATATAGGAGGTGAATATTTGATTTGAAAGTCTTGTAAGGTTTGCATCATCCAAAGAAGTTGAGTGCAACATGATGCGGCAGCCACATATTCTGCTTCTGCTGTAGAAAAGGCAATAGAGCTTTGCTTCTTGCTGAACCAAGATACTAACCGAGGCCCCATGTAGAATGCACCACCACTAGTGCTTTTCCGATCATCAACATTTCCAGCCCAATTTGCATCAATGTAAGCATGAAGAGTGAGATCAGCATTCTTTGGATGCCATAGTCCAAAGTCTTGAGTTCCTTGTAGATATTTGAATATTCTTTTGACAGCCTGAAGGTGAGACTCTTTTGGATTAGCTTGGAATCATCTAACAATCCCAACTGCATGCATAATGTCTGGTCTAGTCCCCGTGAGATAAAGTAGACTTCCTATCATAGATCTGTATTCTGGTTGATTCACTGTGGGAGAATCATCATGAGAACTGAGATTACATCCGGTTACCATTGGTGTACTTACAGGTTTGCACTCTTCCATGCCATAGTTCTTCAGAATTTGCTTAAGATATTTTGTTTGTGATAAGAATATGCCATCTGTTGCTTGTTGCACTTACAAGCCAAGAAAGAATGTTAGTTCCCCAAGTAAAGACATTTCAAATTCTTGTTGCATATTAGAAGCAAATTTCTGACTCATAGACTCTTCATTACTTCCAAAAATGATATCATCAACATATACAACCACAATCAATAGTTTATCATTTTCAACTTTTGTGTATCAGTTGCTATCTCAGCACTTTGAAAATCCTTGTTGATGAAGATATTTGTCAAGACGATAATACCATGCACGAGGAGCTTGTTTCGTACCATATAAGGCTTTTTACCTACAAACAAGATTTTCATCATTTCCCAAATGAATCCTTCCTATTGTTCTATATATACTTCTTCTTCTAGATCACCATTAAGAAAAGCGTATTTAACATCCATTTGATAAACTTCTTGGATTTGTTGATAACTTGCAAAAAGCAAGAAACATTCTTATGGCTTCAAGTCTAGCTACGTGAGCAAAAGTTTCTTCAAAGTCTATACCTTCTTGTTGAGTATACCCTTTGTAAACCAGTCTAGCTTTGTTTCTTACAACATCCCCATTCTCATTTAACTTGTTCTTGAAGATCCATTTAGTTCCAATGACATTTTTATCATGTGGTCTTGGTACTAGCATTCATCTTGTCTAGCTTGATTGACATTGAGTGGTTCAATTGTGGATAGAAGTGCCAGATTACTAGAATATCCCACAAGTGTTCTCCTTGTTCGTACACCTGATTCCTTGTCTCCAAAAATTTGAGATTCAGGATGATTCTTTTGAAAATATCTGGATGGAGCCTTTTCAGATAGATCATTTTCAGGTTCTTCATTGGATCCATTGTCCATATCAATTATATTTGAAGTAGAAGGCCATAAGTCATCATCATCTTCTTTTGTTGTTTGTTTTTCTTCTTTAGGAGCTGCAGGAGACTCATCAATAACAACATCAATACATTCAACAATCTTTTGAAGCCTTTCACTATAACATTTGTATGCTTTGCTTGGAGATGAGTATCCAAGAAAAATTCCTTTATCTGATCTAGGTTCAAACTTGCCAAGTTTTCATTATTTTTGATAAAGCATTTGCTTCCGAAAACTCTAAAATGCTTTACGGAGGGAGATTTACCATACCAGAGTTCATATGGAGTTTTATCATTGTTTACCCGAACATGTGCTTTGTTGAGAATGTTTGCTGCTGTAAGCGTTGATTCTCCCCAGTAAGTGTGAGGTGTTCCAGAATCATCAATCATAGCTCTAGCCATTTGTTGAATTGTTCTATTCATTCTTTCTGCTACGCCATTTTGTTGTGGAGTGCTAGCTACAGAGAATTGTATTTTTATGCCATGTTGTTCACAAAATTCAAGGAATTCATTTGATGTATATTCTCCTCCTCGATCAGATCTAAGACACTTTATTTTTAGATCCAATTCATTTTCAACTAATGCTTTGAATTTCTGAAATTTTTCAAATGCTTCATCTTTGTGTTTAATGAGCCCGACCCAACACATTCTAGAGTAATCATCAATAAATAAGATATAGTATTCTTCCCAACGTGGTGTCTTTTTCCTCACATGTCCAAATATGTCAGTATGAATGAGTTCAAGAGGCTTACTTGATGATCTTTCCTTGGCATTAAATCGTACTCTGGTCTGCTTACCAAATTGACAAGATTTGCATATGACATTTTCTGGAAGATTAATATTGGGAAGATCACAAACAGCTTGAAGTCTGCTTGCTTTGTTGATTTGAGAGAAACTCAGATGCCCCAGCCTTCTATGCCATAGCGAATTTTATGAAGACTTGCTCAAGTAGCATTGATCTATGACATTTAGTACATACAGGTTGCTTGGATTTCTTTTTCCTTTTATAATGATTTTACCTGTATCAAGATCACGAACCACACATTCTTTTGAACTAAAGATCACTTCTGTTCCTTGATCACACATTTGAATTACACTTAACAGGTTATGCCTTAATCCATCCACATACATGACATCTTTAGCCTTCACCTTTTCTTTTAGAAATACTGACCCTTTTCCTTTAATTACAGCAGGAGTATCATTTCCAAATGTAAATTTCTTTTCCTTTTCTAGAGCATTATATGTATGAATTTTTCTTTTGTCACCTGTCATGTGTGTTGAGCACCCACTATCAATGTACCATTGATTTTATTCACCTTCTGCAAATAACGCTATCCCACAATTTTCAACCGGTATTTCTTTCTTTTTCCACACTTTAGAGCTTGATGGAACATGCTCTTTTGGCTGGACCATGCTCTTGCATTCAGATTCTTCATCACCAAAGTTATTGCAATAAGTACATTCAACTTCGTTTTGAAGAGGAGAAAAGTTGTTATAGGTGTTCTTCTTTGGTTCAATATTCATCCTTTTCTTTCTTGCTTCTCTTGTCATGATGGTTTTATATGCAACACATTGAGCAGCTTTATGACCAAAATTGTGACATGAGAAACATTGTCCATTGAAGTAGAAATTTCTGTGATCATGAAATCTTCTATTAGAATTTACCTGTTGGTTGTAGCTTCTTTGAAAGTTATCCCTGTTAGTGTTCCTTGAATTGAGATGGTCATCCTTTACCTGTAAAGATCCTTTATTCCCTTGCTGAGTGGCTGAATGTAGTACACCACCTATAGCTGCGTTCAGATAATTTGGTGCTGAAGCTTGAGAAGATTCTCCGATATATCCAAGACCTGTCTTTATAAGAGGAGAACGTTATACCTTGATAATCTCATCTAAGGTTTCAGATCCTTTAGCAAATCTAAGATTCAAAGTTTTTACTTTCTCAACTTCTTTTCTTTGACTTACCACTTCACATTCTAATTTCTCAATGTGTTTCTTTGCTTCTTCAAACTGCTTTTCAATGGTCTCTCTGATTATCTTTTGTTCTTATAAGAGAATTTTATATTCTTCTAAGCGTAATTTGAGTTGATTGTTTTCTTCAAGAAAATCATTTTCCTCTAGAGCATCCATAAAAGTATCATTTTCTTCTTTTTTTTCAAATTCCATGAGAAGTCTAAGATCTTCTTCACATTCTTCCTCACTATCATAACCTTTGCATATACAGGTAAGTGAAATACAATAACAATGATCAATACCTGTTTCATCTCCTTCAATTTCTGCTTTACATGATTTCTGAGGCATCTTCTTTCCTTAAGCAACCTTCTTCTTTTGCTTCTTTCCCATTGTGACGGATCTCCTTCAAGCGATCAAGCTTCTGCAGAAGGACCTACTCTGATACCAATTGTTGGGAAAAATACTGAGAGGGGGGGGGTGAATGGGTATTTCTTTCATATTCAAATCTTTTCTTGCTTCTAAAACTCATAAACTGCTTTCGTCTGATTCGGGGATATCTGCTTGGATACCCTTGATAAAACTTCGCGTATACGAGATCTAATTATATCATTAATTCTTCACTCATATAATTCCATCATTCATTCATAAGATGTTGATAAACTGATAAACATATGCGGTAAAACGAGAATAAACCATCACACAAAGTATCACACATGAACACCGGAGTTTTGGGTGGAAACCCAAGTGGGAAAACCACACGCTCAGGTTACTTTCGACCTTCACTTCTTTATTATAGAGAAAACATCTTACAACATATGTGATGGAGTGGAGACTCCTACACTATACAGGGCCACAAGCTTGTTTTGGCCTTTCCTGGAAGGGAGCTCCAACCCCCTGACTCGTTTACCAGCCTCTCCTGGAAGGGAGCTATGACCCCCTGATCTCGTTTACCAGCCTCACCTGGAAGGGAGCTACGACCCCCTGACTGAAGGCTACAACCCTCAGCACCCCTTTGGACCATGTTTCATCAATTTTCACACTGGATCCAACAAATTCAATAGTACAACACTTGCAGGCCACGTTTCATCATATTTTTAGACTAGACCCTCTCCATACATTTAAGCATAGTCAACCATGAAACAGATACATCTAACTCACTAATAGATATCAGTAAACCAGCAGAATAGATCAGACATTTCTTACCACAGACTTCAGCAAACCCTAGTTTGCATACGCACTTTCCTTTCACTGATGTCGCGTATATACGCACTTCCGTTTACATGTACCAGCGTATACTTCTGTACATATTTCAGAACCAATTTCATTGCGCATACGCGCTTTCTCTTCAGCGAAGCCACGTATATACGCGCTTCCTCTACGGTGAACTAGCGTATGATTCTACAACCATTTCAGAGCTGCATACTTCTTTAGATCAGATATTCAGTTCAGATTCAACCCTTTACTTCAGACAAATGTTCGCCTCATCATAGATCTAATCACTCCATAAACAGATCTAGCAAATACAAGTACATTTCAGATCTAGATATCCAGCTTCATCATTTCTTCATAATTGCATCATTGATTCAGATCTATCATCAAGACTTTACCCTTTCCATACAGATATACTTCACATAGAAGTATTCATTCAAGCTCAGACATCTTGCACCCACACTCATCATTTGCACAATGAAATTCTTCTCCTTATATAGGTTTACCCTTTTTCAATACCATGAGCTAAAACCACATTACTTCCGATGGTATTCCTGGACGGGGTCATTTAGACGAATCATTACCCAATACAATGGGTCAATACCATGGTGGTTACCCCTGGTTTTGCACTTTTTGAGCGCTTTTTCCCATACGCGACTTGGAACGTTGTTTCCCGCGTGCATACGCGACTTCTCCTAGGAAAATCCGCGTATGCCTTGAGACATACTCTTTTCACCAGTTGCTTTTGTCTTTGAATTCTTTCTTCATTGTATACAATACACTGTTCCCAGTTGGAGGTTACTTCATCAGGAACATATTCTATCAAGTGCAACTTCATGAAGTAAGTTGCCATCATCTTCATCAAGTGGGTTGTCATTCAAGGACAACACTTAGCATCACATTGCTAACAAACATCATTGCATATCAAATTTACATCATTTACCAAGTCCATCAAGTCAAGAATACCTTCGTTAGGTGGATTTCCATCAAGGACAACACATGTCAACAATATCATGTCTTCATCTTCATTAAGTGGGTTGCCATCAAGGACAACACTCTGCATCATATTGCCAACACAAATATGGAAAGAAAAATATCTTAATGTTCATGTAAAATATCAATGATTATTGTCAAATAAATATCGATTGAAAGTGAAATAGTACTAATATTAATTACAAAATTTATATATATACATTGATAGAATATCATTAATTCGGATGGATGAATTCTGTACATGGTAGCCACCAACCTGTAAATAGATGAAATAAAATCTATGATCAATTCTTCTGTGAAATAAATTTGAAATGATGATCGTGTAAACTATGAAGGTGAAGTACGTGTACCAAAAAACATACACAGCGATGGGTTAGATTCAGATAAAAAAAAATCTAAAAACAAATAGACAGAATATTGATAAATTATCAATGTTATTAAACATATAGATATACCTTATTAGCCAAGTATGATGCAGTGAAGTTCGTTTGTACATGAAATCAAAAGATCAAAAAATCAGTTTAGTAAGGTAAACACAAAAGGAAATTAGAATATTGTAATATTATGGAATGTCTAGACAATGCATTACCCAAGTTTTGGTTTGAAACCATATACTAGGTATTTGATGTAATTGCATGAAATTATCTGGAAGAAGGAAAAGAGGGGTTTTCCTGTGTAATAAAACATTTTGTTAATCTAGGAAATTATCAAAATGACCATTAATTATAGAGAAAAAGTATGCAATTATATTAAATTATTCACTATTATTCTTAGTGTTTTATACAAATTTATAATTATTGAATTATAAGATAAGACAGACATAATGCATAAAGGTAAGTAATGATCTAATTGAATAATTATAGAGAAAATGAATATATATATATATATATATATATATATATATATATATATATATATATACACATCTATATATATATATACATCTATATATACATATATACATCTATATATATATATATATATATATATATATATATATATATATATATATATATATATATATACATACATATACATATACATATACACATATATACATATATATATATATATATATATATATATATATATACATATACATATACATATACATATACATATACATATACATATACATATACATATACATATACATATATATATATATATAGATATATATATATATATATATATATATATATATATTCCATTAATTGGAAATATAGAAATCTACTCTCAGTAAACTAACGAAGACAAAGTCAAGTCATTAACCCAATTATGTGGTACATAGAGAATAAAAAAACATTATAAATGTGAAATAATTAAAGAAATTCATTACAATGAAATTTGGGAATCGAATTTCAATTCATTTTAGCAACGTTGTAATTTTTATAGAAAAATGAAATAGGATTAACCTAAATCGTTCAATGGAAAAAAGGGTTAATTAAACTATGAAATAGATATTAGGTAAATTCAGGAAATGGAAGTAGGCTTTAATACCTTTGTGTAAAGAAAAATAATGTCAAATTCAATGAATGTATCTCACAGATGAGATGTTAATTAATGCATGAAATTCAGAGAATATAGAGAAAATCATACTTAATACAATAATACTATCAAATTATGGAAATTTAAGTTATGAGTTCAACTGTCAAACTCTATTAATACGGAAAGTAATAATGAACACCATAATCAATAATGAGAAACCTTGGGTAGTATGAATGGTAAATTCAAGATAGAGAGTATAAACGTAATACAAAATCTATGGGAATCAAAATAATTACAAAATTGAGGAAAAACAGACAAATTCATAACTCAATAGACGAGTATGAAATTTAAGGAAAAACGTTGAAATGATTTTCAGAGTGCACTCGTTTGTACAATCTTGAAGACAAATTGAAAATTAACCACGTAGAGCTCATCCACTACCATATCGTAAGTGATATAATTTACAAAAAGGAAATTTAATAATTCAAAGAAGGAAACCATAATTTTCGTAAGTAAATGCATCAGAAGGGAAGCATAGTAACTGTGGCAGGAGTTGCACGACTTACCTGCATTACGAAGAATCTGGTATTACCTTATGGTTTCACTGTGAACATTTTTTAGGAAACCCTCCTCTGTCCTTCAATTTGAAAGAAAAACATAACTCTTATGTTCATCAACGTGAACGCAAAATGAGGGGTAAGTATCTGAATAGAACATAAGAATAACTCATAAATTATAAAAGAAAAGCGAACTCTGAAAAATTTTATGAAGGTTAAACAAAATGTTGAGAAAAATAAATAGGTGAATGAGGCTACCTGAGCCTCTAATCCTGTTTGTGAGGCAAAATAGGTAGAGAGAAGCCATTGAGGTTGTGAAAACGACAGTGAAGAACCAGATTATCAAAATGGAAGTAAAGAACCATAGCCGAAACCCTCGAAATAAAAATGCCAAATGAAGAGTAAAACGAAGTAAATCGAATGAAATTTACCCTAGTCAAGATCGATGAAGGGAAGGAGTACGCATTTACCTCAACCGTCGAATGACGAGAGATCCAACCGACACCTATTAACGTAAGTAATATACCCATGTGACCGTGATAAGTCATGGTACATCCAATTAATTAATGATAGCATCAAACCAAAGGAACCTTTAAAGTTTTCAGGGTACTCTATTGTAACATATTAATTGGAGATAATATTCAATTAATAGCGGTATGGTCGAATGAAATACGTTACATATGAAAATGCATAACATTAAAAGACTTGCGTACAACCATTAAACGATTCACACCCTAATCATATAACTCAATTTCGCTAACATAAATTCTGTGTAATCATGTGTTAAGGTTAATGGTAATGGATAGTATACATTTTCCAATTTCAATAAAAGTTATAAACTAATGGTGGCTGAAAGGAATTGTGATGGACGTGGCATAGAGTGGAAACCCTCAATGGGGAATTTTTGTATATGTCAAGGTCAAAATCATTGCTGTATAGTTATTCATATTTGAATTATTGTCTAAGACGTAATGATAAAATGGATTGAGCTAACTATGGTATCAAGTAGGACAACACTTATAAGTCAAATTAGGATGTAGTTATACATGTTATAATATGTAACTTTCATATTTATTAAAGTTCATAAAATTCAACTATATAACTATAATTGAAGAGTTGGGAAAAGGTATATAGAGTTGATAAGATAATAGTAATGAAAACTATTATAAAGGCATACCTTAATATACATTGACATAAATGTAGGAATTCCATGAAGATGAGGTGAAGTATGAATACAGTAAAGGGGAAAATATATAAATATGATTATACTAGTATGGATGTAATTATATGCATAGTTATGAAAATAATCATATCTTAATGTAGATGCTAGCGACAAATTCTGTAAGAGGTTATATAGTGACAAAATTAAATTAATTAAAGGATAGAAAAAGCAGTATAAGGTTATAAATATAATTTTTTTTTGTTTTGGGTAAGTAGAGTTGTTACAATATGGTAAAGAGAAGTCATGATGTTGAACCTCTACTTATATATATAAATATTTTAGGCAACCAATCATTCAAGACCATTATTAAGCGAATGGCATGGTAGTAAAATGTTGTTAGTAAGTTAGATGTTATAATGTAAAGGTATTTTTTTTTATCCTTATATTATTCATGGTAAGTTTTATTTAACGTTTATGTGGTGAGATGTTACAGGTGGTACCAAAGAAGCTTTCACATGTTGGGACCCAGTTGGCTCACCTAAATAACAAATTGGTGCCTGAATTTTGCACAGAAATATGAAGAAGGGATTGACAGAATAAAATGAGGAGGGGTTCGGTATATTAACCTCCCACTAATACATGGAAAACACACCCTCAGTCTAACCCATAAATAAATCCAGAAATGTGGGTGCAACTGAGCATGGACCACCATCAATAAACCAACATATTAGTCGAGGAACAACAAAGGCAAAGTAATAGTCTTCTAGATATTATGCAACAATTACAAGAAGAGATGGTTCAAGTGAGAAATGATACTGAGAGATTGATACAGGAATAGGAGAGTATCCTTAAAAGCATCTCAGATAGACAAAATCAAGGGACAACTCATTCAAGCCCAGAAAGACTCACTCGAGAAGAGGGTGAACAATGACAACAAGGTAATGAAAATTCAGAAAGTATCCATACCCAGAGGAACAATAAGAATAGGAATTATAATGAATCTGAGTCAGGAAGTGTCTTAGACCAGCAGGAGATGAAAAAATAGAAAGTAGAGTTGGAAGGCGAATTCCGGAAAATCAAACCTCCTACATTCGACGGAGAGGCTAAAGAGGTAGCACACACATCGATAATAAAAATTAACAATTATTTTCAAGTATATGAATACAACAAAACATTGAAAGCTCTCTTGGTTATTTATCAACTGCGAGAAAAAACCACATTATGGTGGGAGGAAGTAAAAATTATGTGAGGAATCAAGGACCAGAATGTGACTTGGGAAGAGTTCTAGTAGTATTTTAAGGAAAAATGTTTCATCTAGCACTTTTACAATTAAAATTATCTAGAGTTTCATTATTTGAGATTGGGACAACTCACAATGGACAAATTTATAACAAAATTTACCTCCTTATTAAGTAACATACCGTATTTCAGAGATGAAAAGGCAAGAGTACAATGATTTTTGAGTAGTCTACCTACTTATATGAAGGAGAGGACTGAGTTCCTAAATATAAGACCATGGATGAGGTGATACAAAAAGAACGTATGTGCTATCAACAGTCCAAGGTTAAAGGAGAAGCTCGTAGGAATTGACCTCCAAGGAAGGGACATAAAATTATTTCAAATTTTAAAGATAGTAAATCTGAAAATTTTAAGAATGCTGCCAGAAATAGAATAAAGAAAAGCATGGAAGGAACTAGCAAAAAACCAAGTGGCCAACATAAGAGCGACCCACTAAAGCATCGACTAGACTCGACCATGGGTAGATCAATAAACTGCCATTACAGTGCTGGGGATGCGATGAGGCACATTATTATAAGAATTGTCCTCCCTGTGGGAGAAACAAAATTTCAACTAATCTTCAAGAAGAATCCACGGTGGGAGACGTGGCATGAAATATACCAAGAATTAGCCCATCACTTGAGGATCGACAAGCACATTATCAACTGACCATGAAAGAACTGGAAGGTAAGTTGTATTCCCAAAATTTTTCAATTTGGGTTGATGCTCGTGATAGTTTAAGTTATGTAAATCCCTAGATAGTAGAAAAATGTGACTTGTAGAGCCTTAAATTTAAAAATCCATGGCTGGTACAATTGGCCACTGAGGCCAAGAGCAGAGTTAATGCTAAATTTTCCAACTGTCCCCTAGAAGTTGGAGACCAACAAATAAATGTCGAATTGAACATACTACATTTAGGATCTTATGAAATATTACTATGAATGGATTGGTTGGAAGTGCATTGGTCACTCATATATTGCAAAGAGAAAATCATTTATTATAATGCCAATAATGGAATGGAACAATAATTGTAAGGGATTACGAAACCACTTCAATTGCGTCTTATTATTGCATCTCAGTTGGTAAAATGCATTAGAAAAGGTTGTTAGATTTATGCTATTCAAGAGGGTTTTGGAAATTCTAAGGATAAACCCCCTATGATGGAGAATATATCGATGGTACAAGACTTTATGGATGTGTTTCTGGAAAATATATTGGGACTACCTCCAAAATGGGACATCCATTTCACCATCGAATTAATGCCAGGGGCAGAATCAATATCACGTGCACCTTATCGAATGAGTGTACATGAATTGACTGATTTGAAAATGAAATTAGAGGAATTTTTAGACAAAGGATATATCCGTACTAGTGTGTATCCGTGGAGGGCACCAGTGCTATTCGTGAAAAACAAAGATGGTACGATGCGAATGTGTATGAATTATAGACAACATAACAAATTAAATGTTAAGAACAAATACCCACTAACACGGATAGGTGATCTTTTAGATTAGGTAAAAGGGGCAACTGTATTCTCGAAAATAGATCTAAGATTTTCGTATCATCAAATATGGATAAAAGATGAATATATATAAAACATCTTTCCATACCCAATATGGGGATTATGAAATTTTGGTTTTACTGTTTGGGTTAACCAACACAACAATGATATTCATGAGATTAATGCATGGAATTTTCCATCCATTTTTGGATAAAATTGTTCTAATCTTTATTGACGATATACTAATTGACTCAAAAACCATGGAGGAACATAAGGAACACTTGAAAATGGTATTAAAAATGTTGAGAGAACATCAACTCTATGCCAAATTCAGTAAGTGCGATTTTTACAAAGAACATATACAATATTAAGGCCATGTTATTTCTATTGAGGGTATGGCAGTAGACCCTGAAAAAAATAAGGACCATTATGGAATGGAGAGTACCCAAAAATGTAGCATACATATGTTCTTTCATAGGGTTGGCTTGCTATTACCGGTGTTTTATCGAGGGGTTCTATAAGGTTATTTTTCCTACAATCTCATTGTAGGAAAGGAAGATTGTTTAAATGGACCAGTGAATGCCAAACCAGCTTCAAATGGTTAAAACTATTACTGACTACAACTCCTGTATTAAAAGTCACTAATCCAAATAAGGAGTTTCAAATTTTCACCAAGGCTTGCAAGGAAGGAGTGGGAGGAGTATTGTCACAAGACGAAAATGTTGTGGCTTATGAATCTTGGAATTTGAAAGATCGTGAACAACAATATTCCTCGTATGATCTAGAGTTGAATGCAGTAGCGCACACACTAAAGGTATGGAGGCACTACCGATTGGGAAAAATATTTGTATTAAAAACATATCACAGTAGTTTGACTAGTTATTTTAAACAAGCTGACTTGAATGCTCGTCAAGCAAGGTGGAATGCATTCTTAAGTGAATTCGATGTCGAAATTAAGCATGTTAAATGAAAATAAAACCATGTTGTCGATCCCTTAAGTATATAATTTCATTACGTGATTGAACTCTAATTTAACCAAGTGGAATTTAAGTTCCAGGAACACGTAAAGGAGTCTGCGAAAAAGGATCATGAATATCAATTTCTATGGCAGAAAATGCAATAAGCAAAAAAAAAAAGGAAAGAAAACAATTTATAAGCTTAGTGATGAACAGATATTGACTTTTCGAGGAAAATATAAATTCATAATCGAATAAGTTTAAAAGAGATGATATTAGATTAATATCACCGAAGCTCGTATTATTGAAACCCCGGTTACCAGAAAATGTTAACAGTAATTAGAAAAGATTAATTTTGGTTGAGAATGTGTAAAAATATCCCTGAATAATTGAATAAATGTTTGGAATGTCAACAGGTTAAGGTGGAACATCAAAACCCAGTAGGTTTGTTGCAACATATTCCTGTGCTAGAATGGAACTAGGAAGTTATATCGTTATTTTTTATTACATGCTTACCAAAAACAAAGCGACAAAATGACTTGATAATGGTGGTAGTTAATCAACTAAGAAAGGCAGGTCACTTTATTCCAGTACAATAAAATTATAAAAACCATATAGATTGCTGACATATTTATGAGGGAAGTGCTTAGATTACATGGCATTCTGAAAACAGTTATCTCAGACATAGATGTAAAGTTCACCTCAGATTTTTGGAAGACCCTATTTACTGGTCTAGGCACACAAATTCAATTTAGTACTGCATATCATCCATAGATGGATGGGCAGACTGAACGGGTGAATCAAATTTTGGAGAACATCCTACGGATCTATGTAATGCAGCAACCTATGATCAAGAAGATTATTTACACCTCATAGAATTTTCTTACAAAAATGGATACAAAGAATCCTTTTGGATGAGTCCCTTTTGGGAATTATATGGTAAGCAATTTCGAACACACATTAACTATAGCAACCCAGAAAATAAGCTAATGCTTGGACCTGAAATATTTGCTGAGATGGAACAAGAAGTAAGGAAGATCTGACAAAATTTAGAAGTTGCCTAGGATCGACAGAAAGTGTACGCACATCAGAAGAGGACTTATTGGAAGTATTATGTGGGTGATCATGTGTATGTAAGGATTATACCCAAGAAGAGCACGTAAATTTGGACTACTTGTGCCAAGTTGGCCCCCTGATTCTGTGGACCTTTCAAAATCTTGGAAAGACTAGGACCAGTGGCCTACCAGCTAGCTTTACGGGGATACAATATATGGATGCACAATGTGTTTCATATATTTATATTGAAATTATATGTGCATGATCCAATGCATGTAATACATTGGCAAAACATTCAGGTAGGACTGAATTGGATACTAAGAGCTCTAAGGGAGATAACCAGTTCATTAATTAATTTAATCTTTGTTGGTTGCAGGTCGAATTGGATGGAAAATTTCTGGTAGAACCTCAATGTATTATCGTGCATAGAGAAATAATGCTCTGGAGGCAAGCCATCACTCAAGTTAAAGTGTATTGGATGCACTTTGGCCCGTAAGAGGCTACTTGGGAAGATGAAATATTTGTACGAGAGGCCTAGCCAGAATTATTGACAGGAATGGAGTAAGACACTTAGGACGATGTTTACCTATAGAATGGGCAAATGTAACACCAAGATTAAGTTGTTATGTTATTTTAATTGATACATTTGACTTGTTTAAGTTAAACATGCTTAATAAATATGTTAAGAATATTATGATTTTTTTTTTTTTTTAATAAAGATTAATTATGGTGTGGTTTCCATAAATTAATGGTAAAGTGTTTATGATACCAGAGTGGTTATATCAAAGCAGTTATTTGGCAGTTACCTTTCCTCGGGGAGTAAAAAGGAAACCCTGAGAGGAAAAGGGGTTTTGTGCAAAAGAAAAGATAGAAAAGGGATGGAACGTGAGAGTGTCCTGAGCTGGCAATAACTAGTGGAAATCTGCAACCTTATAATTGGAGAGATTGGGCAGAGGTCCTGAGGTCTACCTCCAGAAGAACTGTTGTAAAATCCTACTCTAGCGAGGAGCATGGGGGGAGATAAGAACATAATTTCCTCTCTCATGGTTGGGAAGATGCCATCAGCCCTACTTATATGAGATAATTATTATAAACCCGAAATGGTTTGGAAGGAAAAGTTCTTATTATGATTTTATAACAACATTAATTTCCGAAATTGAATTTATGTACGCTGTGAAATTTGAATACAAAAATGTAAAAATTATTCTTGTTAATGAATGATATATACCAGTTCAGGAAAATTACATATTTAAATATAGAAAAAAGTCGTAAGATTTAAGTTTAAATAACATGTAGAAATAGCTTTAATTATGTATAAAAACAATTTATTGGATGGGAGAGTTACTCCATCTAGGGAAGAACCCTAGACAAGACAGTCTATCTTGAAAAAGGATAATTACATGGACTAAGGGTAGAGGAATAAACCCTTTTCATTTAATTATGGTCTAAAAATGTGGGGATGGGGGGGGGGGGGGGGTGGTGTTGGGGAAGGGACTTATTTAAAAGGAAATAAGGAGATACTGAACTAAAAATTGAAATTTAGAAGCATTAATCTACAGTAAAGAAAAAAACAATGTAACGTTAATTTACTAACCAAATATCAACATTACAGTAAACGGGTGGTATTTTCTGGAATAACAATTATTAAGAAAAAATAGAGAGACTTCTTTAAAAAAAAAAATGACAAGAAAATCATAGTATATAATTTCAATATCAATTCCCGAATGCTTTAATGAAAATAGTTTATGTATATAAACATAAAAAACAATTACACTGGAACCCAATTTTGAGCGTAAAATCCAGAACAAAAATGAAAGTTGTGCATTGCCCACGTAGGGGTGGAAACATAGCTATATTATAGCTAAAATTTAAGGTGTTACAGCTTAGCATCAACATACAAAACAGTATATAAAATCACGTCACAGTCTATTCAGAGAATTATGACAATAAGGGACATCATCGAAATCCTCCTATTAATACAAGCTAATGGACAATAGAAAGGGTCGGAATGTAAAATTTTCACAATCCATTTCTACAATTGAATGTGATTATCTTTAAAGACCCGAATTAGAGCTAAAAAACTCCATTCCAACATAACACAAAATTTATAAATACGATGTTTATAGAGAGGCCACAAAGGGCTAAAAAATTTCACCATAAATTTAGAGGTCTACAGTTTGAACCTAAGACCAAATTCATATTTCAAAATTAACAAATGGGTATATTAAAATATAAACAACGTCTGATATGTATCAAAGGAGACAAACTGGGAAGCCGAGGTACCTATACACATATCGCGAGGAGTATTACTATCTGAAAATTCACTTGCAAGATGGAGCAATAGAGTAGTAGGGTTTGAAAGAATAGTACCTAGCAAAAACCATAAAATAAACAACTATGAGAACTTATATTTGATGAAATTCTCACTAGGGTTTAATACAATGAAATAAAATGTGCAAGCAGGAATCTTGAAATGAGGTTTACCTCTCAAAAGAAAAGGGGTTGGAACAATACCCTGGAGGAAAACCAAATGAGACTGTGAGAACGAAATTATAATGGAGAAACTAAAACTAATTTAAAAACACAATGCAGTAAAAGGGAGCCCTTACCTCGGTGGGCCCTGTTGAAGTCGGGTATCTGTCAGTGAGTGAAGTAAAGCCGAAGATTTCTGGAGGAAATCACATAAAACCCTCACAGAAGTTTGTGTGCATTCTCTGCGAGGCAGCATAGGATGAAAACATATAGAGAAACACAATAATCACTTAAAGGGATGTGTTGTGCAAGCGCAGTAATGAATAATAAATTAAGGAAATAAATTCTAGAGGAACAACAGGCGAAATACAGAGTATTACCTCCATTCTTGGCTGGAAACCAACCATAAAGAAGCATGGGCACATACCAGAGTTGCAAAGCTTGACAAAACGTGGCGATAGAATGATAAAGTGGTTAGGGTTCAAGTGGTAGGGTAATACCCTAACCTCCCAAACCTCCATTACAACCATCAGATCAAAGAGCCACCAAGGGCAGAGATCAGGCCAAGTGTCATACGACAAGAGAGATTCGTATATCCCAACTATTATGGAGAATTAATTCCTGTACCTTAAATACATAACTGGCAGTACTACTAAATATTATACATGAGCTCTCAGTTGTGGCTAGTTGGTAAGCATTCAAACCAAAAAAGAAAAAGAAAACATAATAATAATGCCAATCTATGACCTTCGAACAAAATCTAAGGGGCATGAAACAAATTATAGAAAAATAGCAAAGTACTTAATGATTCAAAAGTGTAATATATGTCATTCTGTTGTAATTCTTCTCTCTACAATTCAATTGTTTACAAGCTATGGTACAGAGAGGTCATGATGTTGAACCTCTAGTTATATATATAAATAGTTTAGGCATCCAATCATTTAGGACCATTATTAACAAAATGGCATGGTAGTAAAATGTTGCTAGTAAGTTAGATCTTATAAGGTAAATGTAATTTTTTTTAATCCTTATATTATTCATGGTATGTTTTCTTTATTGTTTATGTTTACAGTCTCCCTTTATGTATATCCTATTTACTAAGAGTAGTAAAAGGGTTTATGCTATACTGAAATTGATGAATTTATTATTCTCTATCATTATTTGTTAAATTGTAAAAAAAAAAATTATTCTTAATTATTCTTGGATATTAAATTTCTTTATAGTTCAAAAATTTAAATTTTTATTGCAGAAATAAAAATGTGAGGATTCAATCATTTCACACATAACAAGGAAACTATATTAATATTAAAACATAATATTAAAATTCAAATTTAAAAGCTTCTCTTAAAAAATAATATGTATTAATATAATATTATAATATTAATATAAACTCAAATATTATTATAATATTTATAATTGAGGTAATTTGAAAGAAAAACAAATATGATGGTTTACCATACTCATTTTATACTTGGTAAATCAACGCCATACAATATCCTCTCCTTTATCCATATATTCCTAATTAAAGTGTTATGAATGAGTGCTTTAAACTTCAGTTCATGTGGTTCATGATTTTTTGAAATTCACAAATAGTGTCTAAGTTTCATTATTTTTTTTGTTCATCACATTAAATTTGGAAAATGGCATAGTATATTAGTGGAATTTAAAATATATTTCCCAATCTAATATGGAATTATCTTTCTTTTCTTTAAAATTTAAAAGTATTATTAATTATAAAATGTGAATCTTCTAGCATTTTGAAAATGAATTTAGTGCTTAAATGGAAGGGCATGAGCGAATTACATTGTTTTAATTTTTACAGAGAGTGTTTCATAATCCATGGGCTAGACTTTTATTTAAAAAAATCATGATGATTGATTTTTCTCTTATATATATATATATATATATATATATATATATATATATATATATATATATATATATATATATATATATATATATATATATATATAAGCTTATTACTTTAAATCGAATAAATATTTTCAAAACATGGTTGAAGAAAAGAGAAGAACTAGTAAAGACTTTGCACACGCAAGAAATGGTGATTAAGAGGGAATGGTGCATTTAAAATATTAAAATAAACCAATTCCTTATATTAAATTTAATTTTAAAATATAATATAATATTACTTATTATTTTAACAAAACTAAAACTTAATATTATAAAAGCTATATTAAAATTTAAAACCTAAAACATATAAATTATATGAATGGAGGCCATATATTTGGTCCATTAGTATTTTTGAAAGGCATAATTTTAAAAATGTAATGGACTGGAATGCAACATTTCAATGAGGCCACGTTTCAATAATCTAATTTTTAACATTTATATTTTTAATTCCATATCTCTAATATTCATACGTGGTGACAAATAACTTTATAATAAATTTTTAATTGTGTTTTGTAAAATATTAGTTTAAGCAAGGTTTAAACATATGATTTAGATATGCAAGAAATTTCGTGATCTGAATTTCATCCATTTATGTGGTGGCATGCAACCACATTTCAATAATCTAATTTTTAGCATTTATATTTTTATTTTCATATCTCTAATCTTCATACGTGGCGACAAATAACTTGTATAGTAAAATTTTTATCGTGTTTTGTAACAAAATAATTTAAGCAAGGTTTAAACATATGATTTAGATATGCAAGAAAGTTAGTGGCGTAAATTTCATCCATTGATGTGGTGACAACGATGAGAATATACTCTCATCTTGAAGTTTACACCATCCGATCAAAAAAATGAAATAAGAAAATCATTAAAGTAGCAAATTCCAATAGTGGTATGCCTCAACGTAATTAGGATAGGATTTGGCTTCCATCTCAATCTCTTCTTATGAGGTTTGAAACATGGATGTAATGGGGTCTATGCCTCATGAATTAAGTTAGACAATAAGTTCTTGTAAATATTTATTTGGGCCAAGCGATCAAATTTTAAAATTTTGTTCTTTAATGAAGTTGAGTTCCTCAAAGAAATTCTTTTAAGACAATTATGTTGTTGTCTTAATGATATTTTTTGAAAAAAAAATAGTGTCATATAATATTTTCCATTTAAAAAAATATTTGTCCTTACAAACATTCACACGTATTGTGTGTTCATGTGCAACAAGCTATATATACCGTGTGACAAATGTAGTTCAAATATTAATTCACCAACTTCCAAAAATGATAAAAATTAAAGTTTCAATATGCATAACTTAGTTATATCTGTGTATAGATCTTGCTTTCTATATATATATATATATATATATATATATATCACTAGTAAAAAATGATGAAATTAGTGACTAGGTGACTAAAAATGTTAGTCACCGCAATTATTTCAAGTGAAATACTACTAAATTTGAGCAATATTAAGTGATGGAACTAAAAATGACTAACTTAAATGACTATTTTAGTCTAGGAATAAAATATACGACTAGATAATATGTGACTAAATTAAAAATGACTAACTTAAATGACTAATTTAGTCTAGGAAAAAAATATACGACTAGATAATAAGTGACTAAACTAAAAACGACTAACTTAAATGATTAAATTATTCTAGGATTAAAATATATGACTAGAGTAATAAATAACAAATGATTAACATAAAAGACTATTATAGTCCAAGAATAAAAATATGACTGAATAACAAGTACAACAAGTATATGGATTAGTCATTTATGTTAGTAATTTTTAATTGTGGACAAACTATTTGTTATGGGTTTTTTGTGGCATTGTTACATACCGTGGTTGATTATTGCAGTAGATTCATAGAGAATGATTTCAATAATTTGAATTCAAAGTATGTTGATTTATACATGGTCAATTGATATAAATATTGACTCCAAATTGGTGTATGAGACCCCTTGTTTGTGGAACAAGTGACCCACCTTCGGGCAACAATTTGACTACTAAGTCTATGAAGACATACATACTCTCTAATTTTAAAGACATGAACTCTTGAAAGGAAACACACACTCTTAACCATTAGACCACCTCAAACTATACAATAATTTATAAAATATAATAATTTTATCCTAATCCTTCTTCTCATACCATTATATTATTGATTTATTACAAATATAATGGTTTATTACACTGTATATAGTTTATACTTCTATACTAATTCTTTTTCTCATACCATTGTACCATTGATTTATTACACCATATAAAATAATTTATAATATATAATTATTTTATTACACTATATAATAGTTTATAATATATAATAATTTCATGCATTGGCAATGTAAAAATTTGAATATATGACATTCGCGCGCATTTGTACGTATAACTTCAGAATTTTGGTTTGGCCATGCGCGGGAATATCCCATTTGGTGTGTTCAGAGTATTTCCATCACAACTGCGCAAATAATCAAGGCAGAAAATTGTGGGAGCACTGGTATTTCGATCTTTGGTGGTTTGGTAGGAGATTTCGGAGGGCCGTTTCTTTGTATTAAATGGAAATTATCAATTACTAGGTTGGAGAGCCTTGTGGGTTGGAGGAGTATTTATTATTTAGTATGTAGTATTCTAAATACAATGCTCACAAAGGGAGGGAAACTTGTTGTCAGCTATTGTAAGCGAGTAGTTTTGATCTTGTATTCCATCCTGATTCGAAAAAGATTATTCTTAAAGAGTTGCTGCATCCCTTCCAGTTACAAATCTATTTATTTACCTTTAATTTGTTTACTCATAACCGACCTGGTTGCCCTAAAAAAATCTACAGTTTTAGCCATTGAACCAGTTGAACCGAAGCTCGTTCAGTACTGATCATCAATCTATATAATCTACGCAAAGAAAAATCACGAAGTAAGGAGATATTTGTTATTATCCGGAGAAGAGAGAGCAACGCAAGCAGGAGAGCCCAAGCAGTAGAGATGCCAAATGAGAGCTGCTACATCTGTTGCTTTGATAGCTGGTACGCCTGAGTTAGGTCATGTTTGAATCATTTGTCAGGGGTTATGTTTCGGTTGTTACTGGGACTTGTATATTTTCTAGGGTTCTGATTTTATGATTTACTAGTGTTTGAAAAACCTGTTAATTATTTATCAAGAAACTGCCTGAAATGTCTTCTCTTGATTTCTCAAAAGTCACCTAAAACAATATTTGCAATGTTGAAATGTCCTGCAATCTTTGCCTATGACAAGATGCAATAGCCCGAATTGGACAACACTAAAACTAGCCCAATTTAGTGTTAACTGTCATGACCAATTCCTTCACTATCTCATAGCTGCAATAGTCTCACATGGAGTGAGGGTTAATTTGCACATGGATATCTCTCTTTTGACAATGCAAGGCAATGTGCTAGGCTCTCATCTAATATACATTGCTAATATATAACAAACTTATGCTATATGAGTTATCATCATTCTTAGTCCCTATGGTGTAAGATTGTTGCTTACTAGAGTCGCATCCCTCTCCCCTGAGCATTATTTTCACCTGCTGGGGTGAATTTGATCTTGATCTTGGTTGTCTAAGAGGCCATAGGTACTAGACAAGGCCCTGCATAACTGTAGGAGATCATTGGCTTTCCAATTTCCCTTGCTTTCCAATTTTCCTTAATTCCCATAAATGCATGGGTGCTGAAATCTACAAGGAAGAGCATTTTTGATGTGTATCTTATTAGTTTTGTTGCAACGCGCATAGGATCTACTTCCCCCACTGCAGTTACCTTTCCCTCCTTCATGTCCACTGCAATAGAGTCCACTGAAACTAGAGCAATTTCGATGGTAATGCTCGTTGAATCCTTTCAATTTTCTAGTTGTGGGAATGCTGCTCTATTGGTGGGATATGGGAATGGGATAGAACTTTGGTATGTCCTTCTATGAGCATTAAAATGGTTTCGTCTGGCCTCTGGATGGCTGACGGGGCTCCTTTCTTGGAATAGGGGGAGTTACATCCCTAGGGTTTGATTTTTTGTGGATATGAGTCTGTAGGGATATAGTTTTTAGTGGGTAATGAAGTTTCATGGTCTGAGGTTTGTGCTATAGTAGGGTTGAAGTTAGGAATTTATTGTAGTGTCTTGCACCTGGCACTGGTCTTGTTTCTAGATGAATTCATCAGACATCATAGAAGTATTTATGATTATCTGCTTAATATACACGACAATCTTCATTTTAGTGGCAATATATAACACTGGATGTAAGACAAATGCTAAGTCTTGAGGATTGTGACTATTCGCAATCATCCTCTTCTGATTCAAACCAAGAAGATTATAAATGGTCTTCAAAATTGTATTTCCTGTGGTGTAAATGGCTTTAATCGTTTATTATTTCTAGACTGTGCAAAATTTTCGGGTTCCGATTAGTTTCTAAGTGGTGGACATGCCCTGGATGTATCTGTTGTTGTTGTTGCCATATTTAATCTCAGCTATGGAAGGAATGGTTTTTCCGATGAGTTTTCTTTTACCACCTTTTTTCCGTCCCAAATCCTATCGTATTTTTTGAATCTGTTGGCCGGACGATTAAGTGACGTGAGGGTGATCTTAGCTATAGGGTGTGGGTTAGTACTGGGATCCCAAGAAAATCCGTTGGTGGGCGTGTGTTATCGATTAGGACAGTTGGTATAGTGGATCTAGGCTTGTTTTTCTCCCAGTGACGGTTGCCATTTATGGCATCATTCTCGACAAAACTGGAATAGGCTTTATTTATATTTGTGGAGAGTTGTTGGTTCGAAAAACAAGTTAATTGTCTGACACCTCTCTTATCGATGAATGGGAGCAGAGGTTGACTATTAATGATGATATGAAACATTTTTCTGGTCTGTCCTTTGGTTATTACTTCTTGACGGTGTGAATTTCCTTGACTGGATAACCCTCCTTACAGCTTGCCACTTGTTTTCTTGCTCATTGGTTTTTTGACTTGGATCGTTGTTAGTCGTAAATATCAAAACATGGCAGATGGGGTTGATGTGTTGGCATTTGAAATATCTGCCCAGGAGGCGATAATTGCAGCTGCAATGGCTGCAGAAAGTAAGTGGCAAGCAAAATTTGAACTTGAAGTGCGACTGATCGCTCAGTTGGTGAATGCTCCACAGGGTTTAGGTGTGCAAGGTGCTCCCTCTGTTGTAAGTTATTGACGGGGTAGGAAAAAGAAAAACCAAGCTCATTTTTCCTATTACAGACCCACCATGGATGTTAAGGAGGTTGTCTTAGAATACGACGATCTATGGGGGCGGGTTACTAGTCTCAGAAAATGGGCCCTTATTGGGCGTTGGATATTTGCTGAGGGGAATGAGGTTGATATGATGGAGTGGGCAAAGAATTTCTGGTGCCCCATTGTGGGATATACTCCAAAGGTTAGTTTGCTACTCAATAACTGGTTTAGTATTCATTTTCTAAATGAAATATACGCTGACAGGATTATTAATGTGCCTTGGGTTTATGGGAAGAGTTTCTTAGAACTCTTGACTGGGTATCTTGGCTTCAATCCGATCATGGAAGCTCCCCAAAACAAGACGATGTGGGTTAAGCTCTCGGGCTTGCCTCTAGAGTTCTGGACGCTCAAGGTGTTAAGGGAAATTGGGAATTCCATTGGATGCACTAAGTACATTGATCCCAGTATTCTAGGGGTGAGTGATAAGTGTATTTCCTGGCTTCTGGTGGAGGTCAACTTCTCAGGCGGCTTACCTGCTAATATTGATTTGGTATGGGGGGTGAGGAGGCACTGACAACGTGTGGACTACTGGGGTGTCCCATTTTGATGCCTCATTTGCCACCTCACGGGCCACCTTAAAGCTAGTTGCCTGATGCGCACTTAAGGCAATTTGACTGTAAATCTGACTTCAGATGAAGCAAGGGTCTTAGGGGAACAAAGGGGACGTCCAACGGATCATAACTCAGGTAACTCTAATCCCTCAGTATCTGATGAAGAAATATATGCTTCTGCTAGCGAAAATAGTGATAAGAACATTCCTGTAGATGAAGATAATGATGTTTCCCAAGTTGAAAATGTGTCTGTTATGGTAAATAAAGAGAACATGGTCACAAATGTTTTTGCTGGAGTTGATGAGGGGTCGGCCCAAATTGGGGTGGTGGAGTCGTTGTTGGGTTTGGGATCTATGAACCTTCAAAGGGACCTCATGCCAAATGATTGTCGGTCTTCCCCAATTTTCCCTGTTCGGTTTGTGTCAACTTGTATTCCATCCCCGAACGACAGAAATCAACCACAGCTCCCCCTGCATATTCCTCCTCCACCCCCTTCCCCTGTTGCTGGAATGCTTGATTCAGAGGCACAAAACAATGCCCTATCTTTATTGTCTGTGTCTCCTCTCAGTAAACCTTCGGCTTGGTTTAACTTATCTGAGTCCTCACATGCCAATCCACTAACTCGCTCCCCTACTGAACCTCCTTACACTTCCCCATCGATGTCTCCTCTCGAGTGGGCTTCCCTTCTGCCTTCGCCCCCCTCTCCAATTCTGAATGATCTTGTAAACTCTCCAAAAAATTCCGTTGGAAGTGACAGTGAGTCCTTTCTCGAAAATCCACTCCTTGACCTCGTGGCCTTAACTGTTTTTGACAATATTCCCAAGGAGTTGGGGGTTGTCATCTCTCCAGAGTCCTGGAAAAACATAATTGTTTGTAAAACAACCAAAGGAGGGTCTAGACATTTCAGAAGTCGTTTGAAGTCTAAAACTCTCTTTCGTGATGAGTTGTTTGATCTTGTTGATGTTCTTATTTTTGATCCAGAGGACCTCAGGGCGCTTAGAGTAGGCAACCCTTCCATGGGTGACAAATGAATCACATCATCTCTTTAATTATGCGGGGTATAGGCGACTTCGATAAAATCATTCGCCTAAGAGATCTGCTTACAGAAAGGAAGCCTAACATTGTATTGATACAGGAGACTTTATGCTATAGAGAGAAGGCAATTAGTTCTTTTATGAATATTTTCCCGGGTTGGCATGCTACTGGTGTACATGCGGATGGCCATGCTGGAGTTTTGTTGGCTATCTAGAACCCATCATTTGCTAATTTCAGAGCATACAGGTTTATTGGGGGCATCATACTCTCCGGAAAAATGAGGGGTTTGCCCAGAGTATTTAACATCATTAATCTGTATGCTTCGTGTCATGACCGATATGATTTCTGGTATAGACTTGGCTCATCTGGTGTTTTGCGTTTGGAAAATATTATGGTTATCAGTGAATTTAATGTCACCCTGTACTCTGATGAATCGTGGGGACTAAAGGCTAGAAGAGATCCATTGGCGGGTCATGTCGGTTCGGTACTTGAGTTGGTCATGCTCAAAGACATTCGTCCTTCCCCAATCATACCCACTTGGACCAATCATCGTATGGGGAGAGACTTTATTAGCAAAAATCTTGATAGAGTCATGGTCAGTGGTTCAATTCTATCTTTTCTGGGTCAGTTACGAGTTGGGGTAATTGTCTCTGAAATTTCTGACCACTTGCCAATCTCTATCATTTGGCGGGCAGAGTCAAAGAGTAGGGTGATTCCCTTCAAATTCAATCGAGTATGGTTGGAGGATCCAGAATATAATAGACTTGTTCATTGAGTTTGGAATGAATGTTCTCCCTCTACGGGAACTTTTGGGTGGTCATGCTTTCATCTAAAATTACAAGAACTCAAAAGAAGGACAAAGGAATGGGAGATCAAGAAGAAGGAGACTCTCCGAATGGAACTAAAATGTATTGATGATGAGTTGCATGGTGTTTACTATTAATTTAGTTCCACAGCTCCTGATCAGGCAACATATAACAGAACTTGGGAGTTACAGAAGCGCAAGTTGGAGATCCTGCGTATTGATGAAATAACCTGGAAGTTGAAAAGTAGAATAAATTGGTTGAAGGAAAGAGATCTAAATACAAAATTCTTTCATAAGTCTGCAAATGCAAGGAGGAATAAAAACACCATATGGAAAATTCAGAAAGTGGATGGGGTGTTGGTTTCGTCTACAAATGAGATCATGGAGGAGGCTTATAATCATTTCTCTGCCTTTTATAAATTGGATGATACTGTGAACCCGGGGAGCCAACAATGGGTTCTACAATACTTTCCCAAAATGTTCGATGAGGTGGCCATCAAATATCTTGGTGTGGCTATCACAAAAGATGAGGTCATTGCGACCCTAAAGAGTTTTGCCAACGATAAGTGCTTGAGGCTGGATGGGTGGCCGACGAAGTTTTTCATCCATTTTAGTGATTTGTTGGCGGATGAGCTCACCATCATTGTGGAACAGGGGTGGATCATGGGGCATATTCCTTCCAACATGAATTCTACATTTCTTGATTCCCAAGTCCTTCGATCCACGAACTTTTAAGGATTTCAGACCCATTTCCCTATGTAATGTGGTCTATAAAATTTAATCCAAAATCATTGCAAATCAGATCCGACGGACTCTATCAAATTGAATCTCTCAGGAGCAATATGGTTTTCTCGAAGGCCGCTCTATACACGATGAAATTTCCATTGCACAATAAGTAATGCACTTCATGCACGTGGAGAAAAAAGATGGTCTCATCCTCAAAGTTGACCTCCTAAAAGCTTATGACTGCAATGATTGGTCTTATATCCGCCTAATGCTCATGAAGATTGGCATTCCTATTGCGTCCATCCGATGGTTTATGGGATGCATCTCTTCTGTTAAATATGCAGTCATTATTAATGGACTGCCAACCCCTTTCTTTGGTGCTGAACGGGGCTTACGACAAGGGTGTGCGCTATTGCCGTTGATTTTCATTCTTATCATGGATGGTTTCAGTCACCTCATGAAGATGGCCTCGTCGACGAGATTCATTGCCGGTTTCTCCTTCTCCAACTTTGTAAGTGTATCGCACTCTCTATTTGTTGATGATTTACTCTTTTTTGGTGCACTCAAAAGAGGTCATTGGTTATATGTTCACTATTTTCTCACTTGTTTTGCCTCCGGGTTGTATATTAACAAGGACAAGTCCTTTCTTATTTCTGAGAATGGGGATGAGGGCGAAATTTCTTTTATAGCCAGTTTTTTGGGGTTGAAAGTGTGTAAGGCGGTTGATGGTTTCTTATATCTTGGTTTTAGAATAAAACCATGCAGCTATTATATTAAAGATTGGTCCTGGCTCATTGATAAATTCCAGCTTAAGATATCAAACTGGACCCATAAGTGGTTGTCCCTTGGCAGTCGCTATGTCCTCATTCAGGCGGTTCTAGCCCAATTTATTGTATACTGGGGCCATCTATGCTACCTCCCTGAGAGCACAGTGGCACAAATCAATGCAATCAGTGCACAGTTTTTATGGGGTGGGGCTTGCATGTCAAAAAAGTATCATTTATGCAAATTAGAAGTGCTTTTCTACCCGAAAAATATGGGTGGCTGGGGAATATTAAACAGTCGGGCCTCCAACTCGGCCTTGCTCACTAAGTCTTTCCGGCGGGCTTTAAATCTCAATGGAATATTGGTAAAAGAATATTTAAATGTAAATACACTTTAGGAGAGCCCATGCGCCACATATATGGTAAACAATTTCTTTTTCTTGTTTCCATGTCAGCTATTTGGCATAGTTTTCGGAAGATCTTGCACATATTTGCAGATGGGCTGGCATGGTGCTTTGGGAATGAAAAAAACATACTCCTTCATGGGGACAAAATATGTGGTATGTCTGAATATCTGGTGTTATCTCATGGGATGAGTCACAGGTTGACTCACAAGGGCATTTTTTACCTCTCTCAGGCCATTTTGTGCTGGGATCACAATGCGCCATTTTTTAAGTCTGCAACACAAATGGGCCTATCTGCACATGATGCACGTCGGTGGAGTAATTGCATTGGAATAGTTCGTTTGTTTGGTCTTTGCTATTCACAAGGGGGAGATTATATTATATGGGCCGGTGCTTTCAAAAAGGGTGTTCTTATGGTAAAAAACATTTATTTCAATATCAAAATTTTTATTGTTCTCGAGCACACAGATTATGGTTTTGAATGTTTTTGGCATAGACATATTCCAACAAAAATTCTGCTGTTTGGCTGGTTAGTTTGGAAAAACAAAATTTTATCTTGGGATGGCCTAAACAGACGGGGGTGTAAACAGTCCTGGTAGATGTGTCTATTGTTTGCAAGAAAATAAATCTACGGATCATTTATTTTTTACTTGCCCCACTGTCAGGATCATTTGGAATATTTTCTCTCCTTTTCATTTAAATGATGCCTGGTCTCTGCTGAATTTCTTGGATGCGGTTAAGAGATGGGAGTGTCTGGAAGGTAAGTGTCAGTCTTTGCCTTTTTTCTTGATTTGGGAAATTTGGCATGCTCGGAATATGGCAATTTTTGAAGACAGACCTATTCGCATTGATCACATCTATGATGCAATTATGAAATGGATAATTAACATGGATTCCATAAATATTGTAATTTTTGATGGCTCCAAGCGGATTCGCCCCCATTCCATTGCTCTTCCGGCAATTTTCTTTGATGGTGCCTGTTTGGATGGGGTAATGGGATGTGGTGCGTCGATAAAACTCTCTCAATCTGAGAGAATTAATATCTGGTGGAATGGGGGTATGGGCTCCAACACCTTGGCAAAGTTAATGGCCCTATGGAGTGGGCTGTGGGCTGCAAATTGCCTGGGTCTGGTGGGGGCCCATTTCTATGGGGATTCCAAAATCATAGTTGATACCATCATGGGTTGATCTTCCCTCAGTTCCCTTCGATGTTCTGGTTGGCTTATGAGAGCTATAGATTTATGGATGCAACTTCAATCTCCCCCTATCCAACACGTCTATAAGGAAAAAAACACTAGAGCTAACAGATTATCAAAACTTGGCATTGAGATGGATAAGGGTGTTCTGAAAGTTGCACAATTTTTTAATGGAAAGATTATATGGAACAACAAAATTCCGATTCCCTGATTTTTTATCTGCTTTTTCTCGGACTTCTACTTTGATTTTCTATATGTTTATAACAAGCGAGCTTGTTTTATTTTTTGCAAGCGAGCTTGATATCTTCCATTGCTCAAATTTTATCAAGCGAGCCTGACAACAACATTATGCGAGCCTGCACAATCCGACGTGATCATCAAGCGAGTTGGCTTAAAGTTTTTTTTCCAGGGCTTTTTAATCTGGTGTCTTTATCTCATAGTGTGCGTTTGCCCTGCTGGTCTTTTCCTTTTTGTTGGTTTTCGGTGGTATTATCATACTGCCTCCCTGGCCTATGGGCTAGGGGTGATGAATATTTTCCGTTTTAATTGTGATTCTTCTAAATATTCAGTGTAGCAATGGTGTCAACTAGTAAATATTTTGTATTACTAGTAAATGAATTGAAGGTTCAACTAGGATCAGATTTCCCTCACATAAGAAGACCATCAAGTATATTGAGATGATTATCTTTGATATAATTCATTTGTATATTAATTGTGAGAACTATTACATAAAACATGGAATTATTCTGTCTTGAGGAGGACTGATTTTCCTATATCCCAATGTCGATATTTGCAACACCATAGGGACATGCTATCTTCCCTCTTAGACGAATGAGAACCCCATCGACTCCTGCCAGTTCAGGGTTTCGTTTCAAGGCACCATCAAAACAAAAAATGAAGGCTTTTTGAGTCTGACTCCACTGGTGAAATTCTTGTTGAGTTATATGAAGCTACCAACATGATTATGGACATACTTACCAGGGTCCTTGGGTCGGGAAGAAGAACAAGAATATTTAAAATTAAATTGATCTAGAAATTGAAGTTCTTGCTTGTCTAGATCTTGATCTGGAATGAATTTAATCCCTTTTGGATTAAGATGTTTAGATGGCAGTACTTTAGCTTTAATTGCCACCATCTCCATTTCACTCATCATCTATTTGGAAGATGGCACGATTTTTTTCTAGCCATATTTCCAACATACGAATTTAGACAATGCAAAATAGACCCTTTTAAAAGAGCCTTGCAATGAAAGGACCTCATGTAATGACTACGACACGTTCAAAATAGTTGCTTCAGTGAATTCACTACTTGAACCGAATCTCTAGGCCATTTACCACCACTAACCAACCCACCATAGTGAAATGGAAATCCAAAAACAGGCAATGAGAAGATTCCAAACTAAGGGCAAAGAGCACACTAGGAGGGACCCTGGATCCCTCTCCTTTTCATATTTTATGAGGTTAATATGTTGTCATAAGATAGGGTCCAATAGAAAATATTAATATTTGGCAAGGCATCTAAATGCCATATTTTACTCCAGATTGAGGCTTTGTGGGGAAGTGAACATCGAGAATGTTGTTGGGCATAGCTCTGCTTAACTGGATACTCAGCTAAACCCCACCCGCTATAGTCTGATTCCTTTAGGTTCTTAAGGGCACAGGCATGCAATTTTTTTTCCATTGAGGCCACCAAATGAAACAAGTGTGAAGTTGTAGCCGCAAAATCTGACCCTCTCAATAATCCTAAAGCTCTATCCCATGAAGAAATGTCAAAGAGGGAATTTTCTCCTTGCTGTCCAATCACATATTTAAAGGAGTGAGATCCTTGAGAGTCAAGCAGCTGGTGACCCATGATGTTATTCTTCCAAATATTAATATTTTACCATTTCCTAAAATCCAAGTAAACTGATCCATTATTATTGGAATATCAGATTTCATAAGTCAAACATTTCTTGATCATTCAATAAATTTAGCATATGCTAGGAAAGATGGAATTGCCTTGTATCTTTATAAGAAGAATTGGGTGATTACAAGAACCGAGTAATGGTGTGGATGGTCTTCAAAAGTAAAAATTCATTTTCTTTCAAGAGTCTGTTTGGGTCTTCAATTGACCAAGCAAGACATGGCCTCCAAAGATCCACTCCTCCTCAATAATATAGTCCTAAATTTCCATGTGAGGAATATCCAAGGTCTGTTGAAACTTGAAGCAATGCCCTATGACCATTTATCTTTGTTGAAAATTTATCAAAGTATCCTTAATAGACATTTTTCAATTTTAGTTCCTTAATCTCTGTATGACAATTCCCTTGCCAAGTATTACAACAATGACAACATTATCTGCAATTATTATTTGTTGTTGGAAGAATGAAGCAAAATGACTGAGATCCACATTCTCTTGTTCGCTTCTTTATATTTATTGACTCTTGCAAAGAATCTTAAGAGACAGCTACCATTGTTGATTAAAGAGTCCAAAATAATATAAATTTGTGTGACAGGATTGAGGGACTTGTCTAGAAGTGAATTAGCTTCAGTATTGCAAATGGAAGACTTAAGCTTTCTAGGTTCTGCCTGTTCTTGAGCTGTAAGTTGATTTTCTTCCTGGGTCACATTTACCATGTGTATTCCACCTTCTACATTCATGTGTTTTTGTTGAAGCACATCTTCTCTATCTAGATTGGTTGATGGGTTCAATTTATATGAATTGGGAAAATTTTGACTTGACTAAGTTATAATGGCATGGTTTGGGAAACTAATTGCATGAGTTGACCAAGGGTTGGGAATAGTGTTTGGCTCTATTGACTTGGAATGTTGGAACTACTGCCAAATATTCTGTGAGTTTCCAACATTGGACTTGACTGACCCAGACTTAGTCAGGTCAACAATATGGTGTTTCTAGGGAAACTCATCGCTTTGGCCAGGGTCAATTTTTAAGGCTTGGTATGTCCTTCTACCTTGTCATTCCTTTTTTTTAGGAAATGAATTAGACTTATCTTCATTTTGAATTAATAATTATAACATCCTAAGGTGTGAGGGGAGTCTTTGAGCTTATTTATCTGGAAATAACAATCAAAGTGGTTGAGTGACATACTAGTATGACAGGAAAACTCATTCAAATTGGGTGAATCTGTTGCCTTATCCCCATTATAACTATAAGACCCCTTCTGGAACGTGTAAGGTAACATGAAACACGAATGGCTTCCTATTTGTGAAGCTTCTTTTTAATTGAGCTAATTTATAACCCTTTGGAGTTCCTACCATCTTCTTTTCCCAGGGATACTAATTTTTGGTAACCATTTTAGTCTATGCACTCTGTGTCTCGGAGCTAAAGGATATTACCTTGTAGTTTGAAACCTTGCTAGCAATATTTTGATGGCTTCATTTGTTTGTCCCTGGAGTGCTGGAATTTGTGGTATGCTTAAGCTTTGAGACGTTCTTGTATTCACTAAATTATCAACTTCATCACTCTAGTATGGATTTGGGTGCTTTATTATGAATAATGACCTTCCATAGATCAACCCTGTGCATGCTGATAAATCATCCATAAATTTTTTGCAGGTATTTCTCTTAGTAATTTTTCTGTGACCCCATATTCATGAATGAAACATTCAGATAAATTAGGCTTAGATCAGGGAATTTTACTGGGATCTTTTTAGCGAGCTTTAGGATCCCATATTCAAGATGGGAATACTCTTGGACAGGTAGGGTATTGATAAATATAGCATCATGTTGTGGCAGACAATATTCAAGGAATATGAGGGGAGCTAATACTTGAATTCTTCAAGCCAAAGATCCATTGTTATCCTCAAGTTCGTAAGTTCCAACGTTTCTGGATCAAACATAGGAACAGTTTTATGCTGGCCATGAACATCAGGGTTGCAGACAGGGAGTTGTTTTATATGAGAAATTAAAGCTATCCGAATATAATTTATAGTTAGGAGAAGAAACTCCTTTGAAGATGAATTATCATACCTATGAACAATAAGAGACAAATCTGGAAATGATTTTTCTCACTGTGTAGTTAATCAATTATGGGTTTGCATGAGTCCTCTTGTTTTCCTAGATATTGGTTTGTTCTTTCAAAATGATAAGACTATTCATCTTAAATAAGGATTCCTTCAACAAATGGAATGGACCTTTCTGCCTTTGTCTCATATGGTTCACAAAATAGCTTGATGATATGATCAACCTTCTTTTATTCCTCATCAGAGTCCATGTCATATGTAGGATGACTGTCAAAGGAAAAATATCAGATCTTGCACTGTTCTGTTCAAATTTAATAGGCAATGTTGATTGGAGATGCACATAATTATGTGTGCCAAAGTTTCTACCATATTCAAAATCACAGATAGGAGTGTTGGTATCTTGAACCTTAAGGGATATTCAGGATTTCCCTTCATTTATGAGTATCTTATTACTCTCATTCCCAGGAAAACTAGAACTACAGTCTGGTCCATTATCTCCATCTCCGCTCAGGATTTTGTCATATGTTGGTTGAATTTCCATTTTCCAGTGTAGAAAAAAGGCATGGCATGATACCCATGTCATCACGTGCTAAGTCTTCTAGGGTGATTGCAAGAGTGGTAGAAATTTGTTTCCTACGCTCCTGCTAATATTCCTCCTCTGCATTCAGGACCTTTTCTCACACTATCAATCATCCAAATCATTCAATAAATTTAGCATATGCTAGGAAAGATGGAATTTCCTTGTATCTTTATAAGAAGAATTGGGTGATTACAAGAACCGAGTAATGATGTGGTTGGTCTTCAAAAGTAAAAATTCATTTTCTTTGAAGAGTCTGTTAGGGTCTTCAATTGACCAAGCAAGAAATGGCCTCCAAAGATCCACTCCTCCTCGATGATATAGTCCTAAAGTTCCATGTGAGGAGTATCCAAGGTCTGTTGAAACTTGAAGTAGTGCCCTATGACCATTTATATTTGTTGAAAATTTATCAAAGTATCCTTAATAGACATTTTTCAATTTTAGTTCCTTAATCTCTGTATGACAATTCCCTTGCCAAGTATTACAACAGTGACAACATTATCTGCAATTATTATTTGTTGTTGGAAGAATGAAGCAAAATGACTGAGATCCACATTCTCTTGTTCGCTTATTTATATTTATTGAATCTTGCAAAGAATCTTAAGAGATAGCTACCATTGTTGATTAAAGAGTCCAAAATAATATAAATTTGTGTGACAGGATTGAGGGACTTGTCTAGAAGTGAATTAGCGTCAGTATTGCAAATGGAAGACTTAAGCTTTCTAGGTTCTGCCTGTTCTTGAGCTGTAAGTTGATTTTCTTCCTGGGTCACATTTACCATGTGTATTCCACCTTCTACATTCATGTGTTTTTGTTGAAGCACATCTTCTCTATCTAGATTGGTTGATGGGTTCAATTTATATGAATTGGGAAAATTTTGACTTGACTAAGTTATAATGGCATGGTTTGGGAAACTAATTGCATGAGTTGACCAAGGGTTGGGAATAGTGTTTGGCTCTATTGACTTGGAATGTTGGAACTACTGCCAAATATTCTGTGAGTTTCCAACATTTGACTTGAAAAAAGGTTAAATGCATACCTTGTCAATCCCAGGGGCAAGGGCTACAACATGAGTCACTTCGTCATCAATTTGTGTTGTGCATACTACACCAAATTTTTCAGCCATCTGCCACAAAGGGTGAAGATGTGGTTGCGCTTCTCCAACTGGAAAAACCCTACTGAAAACCACTTTACAATCTTTTAAAATCTTTTGTTGTTCAGCTGCATGAAATTCTTGGACATCCACTTCATGCAACTGTTAGTTTGAGAAAAAATTATGGTGAATTTTCTCAATCACCTGTGTTTGAATTTCAGGGTGTATGTGTTAGAAATGCGACCATATGATGAACTCAGGAAATATCTCTAAATTGTGAGAAGTCACAAAAACAATTTTTGTTATAGATTAATTTTAGCATCTCACCGCTAAAGAAGATGCCAGTGTTCCATCTTCTGGTTTCTCATCAACGTCTGCTTCTAACAGTGACAGCCCCGGAAATCCAAATTGGTGCCTAGTATAGGGAAAATACATGTATCTGTACATGGCAGTCTCCAAGTTCTTAGGAACAGTCACATATATCTTTAACTACCAATTTTTAAAGACAGAAATTAACAGTTGTAAGGTCTTGATTGGACACTGGAAAAGAATTTAAAAGAACTTAGCTTTCCACCACAATTAAATTATGTCTATGGTGAGGCCAAACCCTTGCAGAATCATCAATAATTACTACTGCATATTCCATTCCCAAGACACCGTCTAGATCTTTACTTTTAGGTAGCCTATCATCTCCATCTAGGTCGGCCTCATCACCCTTGGAAATAACACGTCCTGCAAATAAAGTTCCTGTGGGATCAAGTACTTTGGCCATCTCTATGGCATAAACTCTGTTGCCCATTGTATAAACATGTAGTTTGTACAACTTGCTTGCCTGCAACATAAACCATCACAGAATGAATTAGATGAAAATAAGAACAGATCCATCTATTTGCATACAAGGAAGTTGTCGATTCCACATTGTAAATCAAATGTTCCCTGTAAGAAACTACAGTTTGCAAAGATAATAATATTTCAATCCAAATTTTACTAACCCTGTCCAAAAAATTCCAGATGCCAGGCCACAATTTAGTCCACATTCCCATATGAGGAAAGCGAAAAAGCTGACGCTGAGGTTTATCTCGGTCTTGCTCCTCTTCCTTCCTTAGAATTTCCTCGTCCACATGATCTATTTCATTAAACTGTTGGACAAACAACATCATGAATTAGCAACATTTATATAATCATATTATCATTAGTTCATTTACTTCACATCCCTCTTTGCCTAGGAATCACCAGAAGTAGAACAAGATGGTTTTTATTTTTATGATACCTTAGCTGAATTTAGAAGTGTGTGATCAAGGTCCAAAACAAGGCAAAGTTTCTTGGTGCTAAACATCTTATTTTGTTCATCAATTCTCTGTGCTTGTTCTTGTTGGATTGCAATTTGTTGTTCTTCACTTATTCCTTCCAAGAGATGATTCACATCACCATAAGGATTCATATGATTTTGTGTGATTGTGGTATTTTCATTTGGAAAACTCTGTGAGAGGGGCATAACCATGCTTGAATCCTTTGGAAGTGCTATGTCTTGTTTAATATCTTCTTCTAGAGATTCAGAAGATTCAGTGAATTCCTACTCCAAGTCAACAGGGTCAGTTTCTCTAATTGATTGGCCAACAGGCATCTGTGATGATAGAACTCGTAATGTTTTCATGTCAGAATTTTTTAGCATTTCAAAAAATTTTGTAAGCTTTTCCGTGAAATTCTGTTCAATATTAGGCAAAGAACGAACCTGTTGCAAATTTGGACCCGACTCTGTAGTTGCTGGTCCTGAAGCCATATGTATCTGCCTGCTCATTGGGACAAAATTTTTATCTGTCCCACTCAATTTCACATTATCATTACCCAAATTCACGTGAAGAATATGGCGGGGATCACGAGGTTTCATTCGAGGCTTCCCAGAGTCTCCAGCCTACCCAACCAATAGATAAAATGAATAATTCATCCAAAGGAACATTGGAAAACAATAGAAGAAACAGTTAAATATAGCAACAAGTTACATTTTAAATTCTTAGAATTAACGGCACAGGTGTCTCTTACAACACAGAAACAATGATCCAAAGTCGTATTTTCAAAGACCACCAGCTAATCCAAGACAAATCACCAAAGCTAGATTCCGTAGGAAAATTGCTTCAACCGACATATAGGGAATGAAATGAACACAAAATGAAAGAAAAATATCTTTTCAACTGTTATATCTCTCAAACACTCATTACCCGCAGGATACAACTCAAACTCTGCTGAATCAACAACATGTCTTACTGTGGAAGTTCCTTGAGTGGCAGGTTTGGAAGCAGTTGCTAGTGCTTGTAATGTCGTTTTATGTTGTACATTAGAATTCTTTAGTGTGCTTGGGTCAGCTGTGATTACTTTCCCAGATTTGGTAACAAATGCTCTACTAGGACCTGAAGGAGGATTTGTCTGCTGACATTGATTAGGCTTTTGTGTAGCCTGTGCTGACAATCTTTGTTGTTCTTGTTTAATGAGGTTCATTAGCATAGTTGGGTTTACCGCTATATCTTTCAATACATAAGGTATTATATTTGAGTTATGACAAGACTATTCATCTTCAATAAGGATTCCTTCAACAAATGGGATGGACCTTTCTGCCTTTCTCTCATATGGTTCACAAAACAACTTGATGATATGATCAACCTTCTTTTATTCCTCATCCGAGTCCATGTCATATGTAGGATGACTGTCAAAGGAAAAATATTAGATCTTGCACTGTTCTGTTCAAATTTAATAGGCAATGTTGATTGGATATGCACATAATTATGTGTGCCAAAGTTTCTACCATATTCAAAATCACAGATAGGAGTGTTGTTATCTTGAACCTTAAGGGATCTTCAGGATTTACCTTCATTTATGAGTGTCTTATTACTCTCATTCTCAGGAAAACTAGAACTACAGTCTGGTCCATTATCTCCATCTGTGCTCAGGATTTGTCATATGTTGGTTGAATTTCCATTTTCCAGTGTAGAAAAAAGGCATGGCATGATACTCATGTCATCACGTGCTAAGTCTTCTATGGTGATTGCAAGAGTGGTAGAAAGTTGTTTCCTGCGCTCCTGCTGATATTCCTCCTCTGCATTCAGGACCTTTTCTCACACTATCAATCATCCAAATCATTCAATAAATTTAGCATATGCTAGGAAAGATGGAATTTCCTTGTATCTTTATAAGAAGAATTGGGTGATTACAAGAACTGAGTAATGGTGGGGTTGGTCTTCAAAAGTGAAAATTCATTTTCTTTGAAGAGTCTGTTAGGGTCTTCAATTGACCAAGCAAGACATGGCCTCCAAAGATCCACTCCTCCTCGATAATATAGTCCTAAATTTCCATCTGAGGAATATTCAAGTTCTGTTGAAACTTGAAGCAATGCCCTATGACCATTTATCTTTTTTGAAAATTTATCAAAGTATCCTTAATAGAATTTTTTCAATTTTAGTTCCTTAATCTCTGTATGACAATTCCCTTGCCGAGTATTACAACAGTGGCAGCATGCTCTACATTTATTATTTGTTGTTGGAAGAATGAAGAAAAATGACTGAGATCCACATTATCTTGTTCGCTTCTTTACATTTATTAACTCTGGCAAAGAATCTTAAGAGACAGCTACCATTGTTGATTAAAGAGTCCAAAATAATAGAAATTTGTGTGACAGGATTGAGGGACTTGTCTAGAAGTGAATTAGCATCAATATTGCAAATGAAAGACTTAAGCTTTCTAGGTTCTGCCTGTTCTTGAACCGTAAGTTGATTTTCTTTTTGGGTTGCATTTACCATGCTATTCCACCTTCTACATTCATGTGTTTTTGTTGAAGCGCATCTTCTCTATCTAGATTGGTTGATGGGCTCAATGTATATGAACTGGGAACAATTTGACTTGACTAGGTTATAATGGCATGGTTTGGGAAACTAATTGCATGAGTTGACCAAGGGTTGGGAATAGTGTTTGACATTATTGACTTGGAATGTTGGAACTACTGCCAAAGATTCTGAGTTTCCAACATTGGACTCAACTAACCCAGACTTAGTCAGGTCAACAATATGGTTTTTCTAGGCCAACTCATCACTTTGGGCAGGGTCAATTTTTAAGGCTTGGTATGTCCTTCTACCTTGTCATTCATGTTTTTTAGTAAATGAATTAGAGCTATCTTTATTTTGCTTGGAATTAATAATTATAACATCCTAAGGTTTAAGGGGAGTCTTTGAGCTTATTTATTTGGAAATAACAATCAAAGGGGTTGAGTGACATACTAGTATGACAGGAAAACTCATTCAAATTAGGTGAATCTGTTGCCTTATCCCCGTTATAACTATAAGATCCCTACTGGAATGTGTAAGACAACTTGAAACACGAATGGCTTCCTATTTGTGAAGCTTATTTTTAATTGAGCTAATTTATAACCCTTTGGAGTTCCTACCATCTTCTTTTCCCAGGGATACTAATTTTTGGTAAACATTTTAGTCTATGCACTCTGTGTCTTGGAGCCAAAGGATACTACCTTGAAGTTTGAACCCTTGCAAGAAAAATTTTGATGGCTTCATTCGTTTGTCCCTGGAGTGCTGGAATTTGTGGTATGCTTAAGCTTTGAGACGTTCTTGTCTTCACTAAATTATCAACTTCATCACTCTAGTATGGATTTGGGTGCTTTTTTATGAATAATGAACTTCCATAGCTCAACCCCGTGCATGCTAATAAATCATCCATAAATTTGTTGCAGGTCTTTCTCTTAGTAATTTTTCTGTGACCCCATCTTCATCAATGAAACATTCAGATAAATTAGGCTTAGATCAGGGAATTTTGCTAGGATCTTTTTAGCGAGCTTTAGGATCCCATATTCAAGATGGGAATACTCTTGGACAGATAGGGTATTGATAAATATAACATCATGTTGTGGCAGATATTATTCAAGGAAATATGAGGGGAGCTAATACTTGACTTCTTCAAGCCACAGATCCATTGTTATTCTCAAGTTCGTAAGTTCCAATGTTTCTGGATCAAACATAGGAACAATTTTATGCTGGCCATGACCATTAGTGTTGCAGACAGGGAGCTGTTTTATATGAGAAATTAAGCTACCCGAATATAATTTATAGTTAGGAGAAGAAACTCCTTTGAAGATAATTTATCATACCTATGAAAAATAAGAGACAAACCTGGAAATGATTTTGCTCACTGTGTAGTTAATCAATTATGGGTTCGCATAAGTCCTCTTGTTTTCCTAGATATTGGTTTGTTTGTTCAATATGACAAGACTATTCAAATTCAATAAGGATTCCTTTCCCTTATATTTAGTTTATAAAACCCCTAAAGGGACTTTTTGGAGGTGACCGTGCGCCATTCAAAACTTAGAAGTGTAAAAAATAAGCAATCTGAATCAACAAGCGATAATGCTAGACAAAGCTGCAGCAATAATTTTGTTAATTCTATAATTGGAGAGAAGCAAGATCTTGGAAATGTTCTCCATCTTGATCATGGGACTGTTACTCCATGAGGGCTTTAGAAATACATCCGGTCTCCAAGAATGCCTCCAAAATTTGCTGCTTCAAGTCTTCAATAGATCTTCAACAATACCACAAGGATGTCTGCCGTAGTAAGCGACCTATATAAACATGGAAAATCTTCAATAAGCCTCCTTCAATAAGGGTCAATGATTATTCTCCAATCTCAAAGACTGCCTCACAAAGGCTCCCAAAAATATGTAACTGTGTGTGCTTAAGGACTGCTCCCAAAAATGTTGAAACCTGCTCTAAAAATTTAGACCTGAAATGTGCTCAAATATGCCATAACAAGTCTGTCATAACAGATTATATTATTTTCCACAGGACTCATTTTTGAAGCTCTCCTACAGATCTAATTTTTTTTGTTCCTAAATAAGGCTCAAAACAGTCCTTTAAACATTGTCTCAAACAAGCATGAACATGCCTTTAACTGCAGCCTAACAAAAGCTTATACTGCATCCCTTCCTGCGACCTACACAGGCCTAGTGTGGCTCTTCTTGTGCTTTACACAGATCTGAAAATCACAATGTTGTAGGCATTTCAGAGATATGCCCAAAACCAACGATCTGAAGTGTGTCTTTTTTTTTTCCTCCACAGTTTGCTATAGCATAGATAATCCGAGTTCTGGTTGACTGTTATCCTCAAGCTTTTGAGCTTTCACACACATTATTGCAATTCTAGATCAACAAGTCCAAGTTTGAGAAATGTATAAATATATTTTCCCAAATTTATCCTTAACTGTCCTCTTCGGCCTTAGTTCACCTTCTGTGATTCTTCTCTGAAATATTGACCGAAAATAATGGATAAAATGAAGAGTACAGATTTCTATTTATACTTGTTTGAAATTTGATGAAGAGACATGTCTCTTGGATGACATGTCAAGCCTACAGAAGTCCGCTTAGGTTGGCTCAATGTCAGAGTTAATTTCCTCAACTTAAAAAATCAATATCTCCCAAACTATTTGGTGTTTCGGGGCAAGTAAGGGCTCATTAGAAAGGGAAAAATATACTCTACAAGATGGTATAGGATCTATTTTGAAAGGTTGCCTCTAAGGTGGTGAAAAACAAATTTCTTTGTGATTGCGCTTGAATTACTTAGGGCAGAAAATGATTAGGACAATATGGCTTCTTTGTTTGGCTTCTCCATTGTTTGTCTTCTCCATTATTTGGCTTCTTTATCATCATAGGAACGTGTAGGACATCCACATCATCATGATAATGTCCAGCAATGAGTGCATCGCCCATGTCATCACATAATGGTGCAGTGATATGTTATAATGCAACATTATTAGGAGAAATCCAAAATAGTTTCCAACCCTCAAATGATCTCCACCCATGATCATCACATGTCACCATCAAGTATCAAAGTGTATGACATCATCACATAACATCAAGGGTTAAGATCTAGATCATCAAGTGAATGCAACATTAGATCAAGGACTTCTTAGGGATTCTTTTAGTAGTGGTTTGACTTCTTTGTGATTTGACATCTTCATTGATGGCATGACATCATCATCTTGAACTAGGCATCTCAAGAATATTGGCATCTCGGTTAATGTCATATTGACATCAATGACAACCTTGACCAACAGGAGGAAGATGTGAACCTTCCAGAACCATCCAAAATAATAACCAATGTTGTCAAGAGTAAGACTTCTTCAAAAGGGCCTGAGAAGCAAGTCCTGAAAGAAGTGGATGACTTGGAAGATGCAGCTGAGCTTTCAACTCCTATGAATCAAGTAGCTATTTTAGTTACTGAATGTTCAGGAGATAGAAAGTACTCTAGTGATTTTTTGTTGACAATCAGGGATCATTGGAAAGATCTACCAAATCATTTTGAAATTTGTCTAGACATTATCAAATTACTTGGAAATTCCCAAGCACTTGCAAGTAATATAGGAGAGGCTGATGCATTAGCAAGCATTGCAAGAGGACTTGACAGACAACTGAGTGGGAATTATCTACTTGAACGTCGTGGGAGCAAAATGGCCAGTCTGGATGATGATAGATGGGCCAAGCCAATGGATGCTCTTACTAATGGTTGTGATATGTGGATGGATGTAGATCTTAGTGGTTCCTCTCTTGTGTTTCAAATTGGCCAAGGTTATAATACTGGCTTTGCAATAAATACCTGTGCAACACAAATGAGTATGAATGTCATCCTTCCTGGAGGGCCTTATGTACAAGCACCACTTCCATAAGTTGTAGTAGTGGATTCCTTTACAAAACTTCCATGCATTTTCATTATGTCTTTTAGAGAAGACGAGAAGTTTCCCTGACTTTTTCTTAATTTTGCATGACATACCATCTAGTGTGAGAGATTTGAAGGAGGAAAATTTTTGTGTAGATGACCTTAAAGCACTATTGTTCCATTCAACTATGGTTTCACTTTGGATATTAGATTTTTTTTTTTTTTTTAGGAAAGATGTTGAAATTGATCTTATGGGGAATCTACTACATTTATGCAAGTTTGAGCCTTTCTTTCTAAATCAAGGACATCTTACTGAAGGGTAATGTGAAATTTTATGTTTGTTCTTATTCAAGTTTGAATTTATTTAAGGACTACTATTGTCTATGGTCATTTGCGATTATGAATTATAACTATATATAATTTTGATGTTTCTAGGTTGGAGATTGTACTATTTTCATTGGAGGATGCTACCATTCATGTGCCCAAGGCTCCTGAGTTCCTTGGTCATGTAGGTTCAAAATCCACTAAGCTGATTCCATGTCATTAGAACAATTTTGCATCCTTCCTGGGAAACAAATCCATTACAGAATAGGAGTTTCCCAAGAAGGACTTTATAGCATGAAACCAAAAAATTACAAGCAATGTTAGTTTGTCTTTCCAACGCATATGATAGAGAAAACTGGATTTATTTAGGTTACTCATCCATATAGGGTTCAATGTGCAATTGGTTAACTAGATAATGAATTGTATTTCCTCAATATGTGTGCAATTCTAATTAATGGCTCAACCTATTCTTCCATCATGTCTACAAGAGACCATGGGTGGGTATGACTAATGGCTCCTCTACCATTTTTAATCGTAGAGTAGGTGGTCTCAACAGAGTTATAACAAAGTAAAAAAGAATTATAAGCTTGACAACTATACAAATAGGATTTGCCCTAAACTTGACATATTTACTCTTTGTTTATTATGTTTTTCTTTTGGGTGATATGACAAAGGTAGATGCAATTATGTTGAAAAACCCCACCCTTGAAGAATTGAAGTTCCTACCTTAAAAACTACCAACAACTGAGGAGCTACAAGAATCAACACCATCTTTGGTTTGAACCTAAAAAGTCTTATTATCTTCGAGTATTTCACTAATCATAATGACCAATACATTCTCCTCATGGATTATTTCTCTCATTCTATTTATTAGTAAATTCCACAAAATGTATCCCTACATTTGAATCTTGGGAAAAAACATATAATTGTTATCATTTAAATTATCCATATCTCTTGGCGCCCAAAAATACATTTGATTTGGATAAGCTTTATTTATAACCTCAAAAGCAACCCTATTATAAGCTGAAGGACCATTACGTTCTCTTGAGTCTTGACAACGTATGATGGAATGAAATTGGGTGAAGACGAAATCCAGGTTTACCATGTTAGACTCTAGGTTCATTGAGATGGCGACCTTGGTTTGAAGATATCCACCATACAAACTAGGACCACCCATACTTATCGTTGCCATCTTTCTTTCATCATCAAGATTAACATATTGAGGACCTATAACCCGTGGAGGCCCATGGTAGTTATTGCAATGTAATTTATTAGAATACATGCCATTATTTATTATGAGATTTACCACATCTGAAAATGGCATCATTCACATCATTTTTAAGAAGTCTACAAATTAGGTCAACATAATTTTTTTCACATTTACGACTTCCCTCACATTTGTTGGTTCTTGAAGCTCGAGCACTTTCATAACAAAAATATGCAAAGTCAAACAACAAAAATGGTCCACTCCCTTTTCATTTTCTAATAGTATAACGAAGTTTTATTAGAGACACTATTTGTTTGTTTGTTTTGGTTAGAAAAGGGTTTGCTCTTGGTTTTATGCAACTTTCAATTTATCATATGTAGTGTGTTGAGAAATGGGAAAGGATAACGTGTGACATTTATCTTGCAGAAATTGATGCTGAATAAAATGATACATAGTTTAACCAAACTACAATTCACTTTGGTAAAGGCGGAGGAACATCTTAAAAAACTGCTTAAGAATACACCATATATAAAGTTTGACCGTAAGTAGTATACACATATTTCTATTGTAGATATGTTATTTTTTCTACCCAAGATATCACAACAAGAAAAATATTGATATTATAGAAATTGTTTGAGGACTTCATTGAGGTCAATTTTTTTGATGTCCTATTTGATTGATACTTTCTCACATGTCAGGAAGGCTTTAAATATGAATTAATATATTCATGAAACAAATAATATTCAAATTTTATAGATATAAAAGATAAAATAAAATGTCAATTTCTTTGTTTGATTGTTACTTGACTCTGCTGTGGGCAAGTTACAGGAAATGTGATTGGAAAAATGACGGGAAGACGATGCATATCACGTCTTGGACATGGTTCATTTGCTGTTAGAGATCACTTGGACACTTAAGCCATCAACTTTGGAAATGTTTCTAGTGGGAATTCCTATGGCTTTTAATGTTCTTATTATTTCACCTCATGGTTATTTTGGCAAGAAAATATCTTAGGAATGCTACACACGACATCGGTGGACAGGTAAACAATTTTTTTATAATTGCAATTTCCATTCCATGACATCCTTTCTTTATTGTTTGATTGTATTTTGGACGTTTCTTTTTATTTTGTTTTGTCTTTTAACTATGAAATTGAAAATACTTAGTACCATGTCCATTTAAACAACAAAAAAAGCTTGAAGATGAAATTACTATTACACTATATTGATTGGAGTCCTTATAGCTATTTTCTGTTAAAATATTTTTATGACTATCAGAAAAGGTTACTTTCATGTTGTTATTTGAGTACATGTTGTTTATATACTTGACTAAGTTCATGCGTTAGAAAATGAAATGTTGTTGTGAATAAAATGACAATGATTAAACATCACACCTCATATTATTTATTTTCACAAGTTATCTACAACTCGAGCTTTTTAGCGTATAACTTAGTTGACGTGATTGTTCTTAAGCTTTCCTTGAAAGTTGAATACTAAGTTACTAACGTGTTCTTTTCTATATATGGTGATATTTTATTTTCTTTGTTTATACAGGTTATCTGACCACATTATAGTGACAATTATCGCCCCAATGAAGAAAATTTGTTCGAGTTTCTTACTTGTATGGGGAAAATGGCTTTGACATTGCTGATGTTGAGGTATATGTCGTATTAACTATTTATAGTCTAATTTAGTTGATATTCTTGTGTTCATTGTCTTACATGTTTTACACTCATTGTATCTTCTTTTGTTTTCAGAAAATGAACTGAGTATTGATGGGAAAAACCATGAATTGAAAAAAGAGGAGAGCAATAACATTGGAGCGACAAATGCAAAAAGAGAGAGGAGAACTAGTCCGGTGATACTCTTAGAGCCAATATCCCGCACAAGACACACATATAAATATTGATGGTCAAGTCTTCAGAGTTGGTGAATTCACCTGCAATGCCTTGAAAACACAATGATAATGTTTTGAAGTGATGAAACACCATTTCATGTGTAAATTGTAGTCCAACCAATATTAAGTTGGAGAATCATATTGTAATACTTTAACATTTCATATAATACAATTTATGTGGTTGAAATTATTTATAGTTGCACTTGATATTGTTTAGTATTGTAATTAAAATATGCGACTTTGTGTTTTCCTATTAGATGAACATGCACATTGTATGATATTTTTTAAATCATACAAATTAATTTGTGTTGATTAATAATTAATACAAAATCAATTTAAAACTACTAAATTAGTAGTTTATATTGATTAATGATGAACACAAATAAAATGAAAATAATACTAAATTAGTTATTTATAATGATTATTAATGAAAGTAAATGAAATGAATATAAACTACTAAATTAGTCGTTTATATAATGAATAAATGGCTACTACAAATGATAAATTTGTAACTACAAATAACGACTAAAATTTTCATATATATGACTACTAGTAGCTAATTTAAAGTATCTTATAACACGACTAAAATTTAGTCATATTTCTCCAGTCATTAATTGGTTTCAAACGATGACTAAAAATTGCATATATATGACTATTAGTAGCTAATTTACAGTATCTTATAACACGACCAATATTTTGGTCATATTTCTTTGTTCATTAATTGGTTTTATCGAGTGATCATATAGTAATATATTTTGTTGTATATTTCATCATTAATTGTAATAATTAATGACCAAATCAAATATTAAATCAATGACCAAATCAATGACTAAACTAATGATCAAATCAATGACTAAATTAATGGCTAAATCAGTGACTAAATTAATGACCAAATATACAACTAGAGAACAAAATTGAGATAACCAATTAATGACTAAGCTAAAAACAACCAAAAGTTGGTCACGTTATAAGATACTGTAAATTAGCTACTATTGGTCACCGACCGAAAAATAGTCATTTATATGCAAATTTTAGTCATTTTTTTAGTAACTAATTAGCCATATATATATATATATATATATATATATATATATATATATATATATATATATATAGTAAATCAAAAAACCAAGGGTACCCTTTTGAAAAGGATTGGTAAATGAAGACGGTGGCATTTTATGATTTTTTTTGTTTTGTATATTTATATTATTTATTTTTCACTGAGCCCCTTTGACAATGTCCGAAAAAAATTCAACCTAATCTTTAAAAGAAATTAGATGAAAAATATCGTATGAATTTGAAAATTTCAAACTCATATGCCATTGGATCGAGGATTCCTTCATGAATCCAACATGATCAAATCCACCAAATAAGCGAAAATATTGTGTTAAGTTTGTCATGCTACAAAATGGTGTTGTAGAAAAAAAATGCAAAATGGGAGCTAAAAATCCGTTTTTTAGGCCTCAATGGCTCGATCAAATTTTTAAGGAAAAATTTAAAATAGCTAAATTGAGGGTTTCAAAAACCCTCGATAGATCTCTTGACATGGTTAAACAAGGGCTCATAAGCTATAGCTTGATCTAGTGTTTCCAATACTAAACTCCCAATTCTATTTTGGGTAGGATTTTTTCTCGATTGAGCTCCTATGTAAATGTGGGTTACATATGATCTCGATCAAGGGTTTATGTTTTAATCCCTCAAATAGTTTGACCGAGATCATATGTAATTGTGGGTTCCATAGGAGCTCAATCAGGGGTTTATTTTTTAATCCCTCAAAAAGCTCAATCGAGGGCTGAAATATTGTTTGATAGAGATACTTTTCCCCCCTCACAACCCGTGTGCATTGAAAAAAGTGCAATCGAGTTTCATGCATTCAATCACTCACCCCCATACAAACATGACCCATGTGGTGTAGACCAAATTCTTCGTGTTTGGCTTAATCCCCACCAAGGTCATTGGTTCAAGTCTCATGGGGAGGGCTTGAGGATTGGAGATACCTCTAGGGGAATTAAACTACAAGGAGCATCCAACAAGATTCACACAATCTTGTTAATATCATTCCACCAGGAAAACCGGGTTATTCCGAATATATATATATATATATATATATATATATATATATATATATATATATATATATATATATATATATATATAATTGTTAAATGGATCTATCTTGGCTGGTTAGAAAGAATGATTGCTATGATCTCCACTTTTTCAAATCACATAATAAGTTAATCCTAGTGATAGCATTCACCTGGTGGGAAAATAGTTCTTCCAACACACACATAGATATATATAGTTAAATGGCTTTATCTTCGCTCGTTGGAAGGAATGATCATTATGATCTCCTTTTTTTCAAATCATGTAATGAGTTTTTTTGCAATGAATTTGATTCTTATTATTAATTATATCAAATTCTTAAACCTTGAATTGATAGACGTCAATGTTACAACACAATATCAAGGATATTTCGTCAAAATATTACTCTCACTCTCAACCATAAATATCAATACAGATCAATTTTAGCCATAGATCTACCAACTGTGGAGAGGGATCTGATCTCTTGTTATGCAAACTTATTTTAAAGTGCAAAGTTTAAAAATCTATTTAAACGTCAAGAGACTTAATCCCTCTCAATGCTTAATATATGTGTGATGAAAATGGATATATACTAGTTTACTTGGGTTAAAATAGTGAGATTCTATATATATATATATGAAAATTTTAAATTGATAATGTCATTAACATATTTATTTTATGGACTATATTGTTCATATAAAAAAATACATGTTAATATTACTTAATTTTATATAGTGAAATATTAATAATTATTAGGTAAATGGTATGAATTTAACTCTAATATTAAATCTAATTTATTATAATAATAATAATGTTAAAATATTGTCCAATCTCGCTAGCACAACTGATTGAGCATGGGCCTCATTAGCAAGGCAACCTAGGATCAAATTTCACGGAGGATCTTGTGCCCATATTAGGGGGAGGAGACATGCTAAGATATTCATTTGGCTTAGGCTTTGTGTGGCCTAGGCCAGGTCTGATCCTTGGATGACTTTGAAAATTAGATGTCCCTTGGTCACAGTTTCTCAAGCCACAGGTCCAACGTGGTGGATCACATATAAATTGACAAAAAAATTGTTAAAATCATTATAATAATAATAATAGGGTGAAAAAATGAAGGCTCGATTGAGCCATTTAAGCGCTCATTTAAATTTTTTTATGCGCTCGATCGAGCTCCTTAAGCACTAAAAAAACAATTCGGTCAAGCATTAAATGAAACTCACATTCAAGCTCCTATGTAACCCTAGGATAGGAGCTTGGTACCTAAACCTCCATCAAGCCCTAAAGCTTGATCGAGCCTTAAAGATCGAAAATTTAAAATTTATTTAAATATCAATAATGATGTGAAAACTTTAAAATTTTAAGTACTAGATATTTTTTTAAAATAACAAATTTAATTATCAATTACGTTTGAATAGGTAATTAACAATAGTGTGAATTAATTTTGTATTGTATTTCTATCATTTTGGTGTATACATTTGAAAAAGGATTCTCTTCCACTTGCAATTGAAATTGTAATATTCTTATATTTAAAATATGGTAACTCAAAAATTAGTTTTCAATATGATTTAAACTTTGAATGTTATAACTTGAATAATAAATTTATTATAATAATAATAATAATAATAATAATAAGTTTATTAAACATGGGAAAATTTAATAATTTGATTTAATCAACATTATAATTTTTTATGTGGATTTGACATTCCTAGAAATGTATATTTTACAAAATTTAGTGAAGAGTATGTATATTTTAAAAAATTCATTGAAGACTTAATAAAGATGATTCTCTCAGTCATAAAAATAGCTACTAAAATGACACACACATATAGTACAACAGTATCTACTTGTTCACGAAAATAAATGAGTGCAATAATAATTAACACAATTGTAATATTTGTAAGTTATAATTAATATAGTTGTAATTGATGCAATGGATCCAAAGTTATAAGTATACATAGAAATTTTTACTCCTCACTTATGTTTGCAATATATGTTTTTAAAATAATTAAAAGATAAAAAAATCATAAATTTTAAAATTTTATTTAACTAATTTGAATTTGCGTAATCTATATTTAAATGTGCCTATGAAATTATTTTTTAAATAATAATATTGTAAAATTAAATTTTGTTTGTTTTGTTCTTTTTACTATTTATTTATTATAATTTGATTAATTTTTATTGAAAACTTCTTCATAAATTTTTCTTATAAAATATATGTTATATTTAAAATCAAAACAATAAACAAATTATTATTTTTAACAATTTCAAAATTGAAAAATAATTTCTTTATATTATTAGAATTATTTTCTTAGTAAAACCAAATAAAATTTTGATTTATAATTAAGGAAAATTAGAGCTTAGAATATATTTGATTATTAGAAAAACAAAATTATGGAATAAATAAATTTTAGAATTCTCTTCTGGACAAGTATTGAGAGGCTTAGTTTCTTTTTTTAAGATGGTTATGATAGCTCGATTGAGACTTTCCTCAACCATGATCAAGAGTTTCTTAAACCCTCGTTAAAGCTATTTGAAATTTGTATTTCACACACTTAATGTTGATCAAGCAATTGAGTTGTTAAGGTCTTAAAAGATAGAGTTTTCTATAACATCATTTTGTAACTTATAAGATTCTAAGAAAAAATTTAGTTGATCATGTTTTATTCGGGAAGAAACCCTCTATCCAATGGCATATGAGTTTGACATTTTGGAATTCACATGATATTTTTTATCTAATTTATTTTAAACATAATGTTTGAATTCTTTTTGAACAATTTTAAAGAGGTTGAATAAAAATCAATATCATAAAATATACATAATGAAAAAAATTCAAAAAATACCACTATCTTCGTTTATGAGCCCTACTCAAAAGAGTGCTCTTAGTTTTTCAATTTATTTAAATAGTAGAAAAAGGAATTCCATGAACACGTCTGTGAAAAATACAACTTAAATATTACTTAGCCAACTTTGAAAAAATAATAAAAATTATAATTTCGCATAAAATAATAAATTTTTAATATGAAAAAATTAGCTCTCTAGGTGTAGACTATGCTGATATATAATTTTTTTAGAGATTACTTGTTTTAAGCTTGAACACACACATACCTCTTAAGGTGTGTGAAAATTTGCAAGGACATGCATTTTATTTAATGGAAAACTGACATATTATGACACTAAATATTTTTGCAAAAAAATATCATTAGGACTAGTACATAGTTCTCCACAATTTGTCTCTTTACTCTGAATCAAATTCACAATGCTTTTATGAATTTTGAGGGCTTCAATTTGATAAAAAAGAGAAAAAATTGAAATTTAATCCTTCCATTTAGCCTAATAGTGTAACTGATCTGCATACTTTCAATCAATAATATTAAAAATATTATTAATAAATTTAATATATTATTATTAATATTATTATTAAATATAAAGTTTGTTAAAATATTTTTTGAATTAAATTTCAGAAGTGTGTATTTGCAAACCTAATCCAATTCAAGAATATCTTAACATGTGTTAAGAAGAAAAAATAAGGGAAATAAAATATAACTACGATTTCAAAATTCAATCAAATAAAATAGTGAGGAACATTTAATCTAATGAAATTACTACGATATTTTTTAAGATTCATTGAGTGTCGGAGAGTTAGATTATGTTCCTCGGGATAGATAGCCTTTGGAACCTGATGTCACTTTATCAGATTAAATGTTACGAAGATTTTTTTCATTCAAATTAAACGCACCAAAGAGATAAATCCACCATCTTTCCATGTAGCCTTCCAACAACCAGCTTCCGTTTTGTCCTTAATCTGTCTCCTTAATGGTAAGAAAAAATCTAGATAGAAATCTTTACATTGCATTCATGAAATGTCAGTGCTACTATCAAGGTATTTAGAAAATTAATTGAAGGTATTTTGAATTCTTTATAAAAATACACAGCAATCTTAATTTCTCCATGGATGTTCTTTGGCCAACAAGAATGCCTAAATCTTCATAATGCAATTCGGAAATAACAACAATGATAACCCAACGTACTAGCCAAGTACCACTACTCACACTTCTATAGATCAACCTTGCAAATAATATGACGCTCTATCTGACAATTAACTTTAGTTTTGAAATAAAAAAGTACCCAAGTTTTAAAAAAAGAAGACGAAACTTGAGCAACTAATGTGATGACCCAAGCAGAGACGACCAAACATCTTCCCCTTACAGTCGAGACATCTTTGATTTTATTCCATATATGGAAGAATAAAGGAACTATCCACAGACTAAAATCTTCTATGAATAGACAATTTGCGAAAGAGTGTACCTCCTTTTGCCTCGATGAAAATCTTGTCTTTTGGTTGAAATGGAGTAGATTCTTAAGGGACTGTGTGTATCTCACTTTTTTAGATTTCGGCCTAATTTGTGATAAGAACGCTATGAGTTGGCCAACATGAAAATCTTTTCTTTTGGTTGAAATGGAGTAGATTCTGAAGGGACTATGTGTATCTCACTTTTTTAGATTTGGGCCTAATTTGCCATAAGAACACTGTGAGTTGGCAAACATTGTGAAGGATCATAGAAGATATGTGATCATTTTTGTTTTCGTGCAAATTGTATGGATTTTTACATGACGAGCACCTAACCAATCTAGTAGTCGCAAGAGTCACAAAGGGCACGAAAAATATGGAGACCGTTGATCAATAAAGGTGATCAAAGTGCGACGAATGGAAACACCAGCGGAAAATAATAGTAGCTGTTGGATATAATTATGCATGTCAAACACATTTATCAACGCACTGCCTCCGACTCATGTATTACCTCACCACACACCGCCTCAACCTGTTGAGCTTTGAATGGGCATCACCGCCATAACTCTTCAACATGAAAGGGAAATTAACTCATATATTTTTGTATAAATATAGATGAGGCATAGTAGAGAGAAAATTATTCAACAAATAATAGTAGGTGTTGGACATAATTATGCATGTCAAACACATTTATCGACACACCGCCTCCGACTCGTGCACCACCTCACTGCACAACGCCTCAACCTATTGAGATTTGAAGGGGAATCACCACTATAACTCATGAACTTGAAAGGGTGATTAACCGACATATTTTTTGTATAAATATAAATGAGGCATAGTATAGATACATAGTTCGAGTTCTAACACAATCGTACCAGCCATTTCATTGTATGTTTGTGTTGTTTCCAATATTTCGATTGGTATCATAGTGTATTTGTAGTGTTTGGGAAAATCCATAAGGTTGAGAAATTCAAGCGATCATCAAGGGTTGTTTTATGTTTATTTGAAAGAGTTGTAATGCCAAATGCATAAAAATGCTTTGGCATTAAAATGCATAAAGTAATGCGTAGATGAAAGCATTTTTTTCCTCATTGCAGATGTATAGATAACAAAGGAGGCTTGTGATATACTTGACAGGGATTTTGGTGTAAGAGAGAGTAATCAAGTCAAAGATAGTAGTGTCATACATGTTGAAAAGTGTAAGTAGGTCGGTCTTCATGTTGACTATGTAATTATGTATTCATGTATAGAAGAAGACAACAATAATAAAAATGTATTTTTGGTGTACTTGTTTCATGGGTTTCATGAGCAAGATTTTATTATGTAGATAAAATTCTTCTTGATGTCTGTTAGGTTTTTTTCATCTAGGATTAATTAGAATTAAGTGTCTCAAACATGAAGGATCTAGGCTAGGAAAATGTGCTCCATGACCTTGTGAAAGAAGCTCACATCAGCTCTCAAATAATGGTGAAGGTCAAGCATTAAAAGTAGTGAAGAAATACCTCATAAACGCTGGAATAAACTCTGTGAAAGTCAGCCTCAATATTAGTTGAATGGTCGGTCTAAAAGATATTTTTGACACTATATAAATAGCATATGCTTGTGACCATTTGGACAAGAAGAAAGTGGATCTATTCAAGTCAACATAAATACGGATCAATCTGAAACAAGTTTACGGATATGTTTGAAAGGACATGCGGATTGATATATATACAATATATATATATATATATATATATATATATATATATATATATATATATATATGCACCTACAACGTATACTTAATAGAAATCATTGTGGACATCTGAAATTATAATGTGGATAAGGAATAGAAGGGTATGCGGATACGAGGGTATGCGGATACATTCAAGGAATAAATTGCGGATAGACAAGAACAACATTTATATATTAATGCAGATCTCCCTTTATGATTTACGGATTTTCTGATAGTAACTAGAGAATAAATATGTGGCGATATCACAACAAGATGTGTGAAATATTCTGAGCAATAAAAGGGTGCAGATTCTTCTGACATAAAGCAGTGTTAAGTTCAGAAATAAATGCGAATTCAGTTATAGTATAACAATGAATGTATGTGGATCGCTATGATAATCACTATGAAGATATGTAAGTAGATGAAATTTTATGTAAAGGATTGAAATGGACTCGAAGGTTAAGGGTCACTGCTAGATAAGAAAAGACAGGAAGGTAAATCTATGATTTACCTTCTCTCTCACAGTTTATAAAATAAAGGACAGTACAGGTTGATAAAGTAAAGAAGGATCAACAGTAGTACGAAGGTCTTGGAAGCACATTTAGGTGAAGGGTCTAAGTCTGGGTCATGGTACTTGTCATTTAAAGATATACAAGAAGAATTCTTGGTGGGTTTTCCTCTCTAAGAGATAGAGCCTTTTCCCTGGCTATAGGAGCCTAATTTTGGTGTCGTGTACATTTTGATAATTGACATCATGAAAGATTAACTACGCTAATAGAAAAAAAGATATAAGTAACACAAGCTAGCTCACAAGTAATTATCAAGAAGAGAATTTGTATTAACCTCCAACCCACCAAATTCTCAACATGGTATTAGAGCTAAGGTTCTAAACTCAAGGGCTGCTAGACAAAGGAGACACTCCAGAAAGAAAAGATCAAAAGTTTGGAAAATCAAATCAGTTTGAAAAGAAAGACTCTCTAACTACTTCAAGATCTCCTATCTCATTTAAATGATCAACTCAATCAAGAAAGTAATCATTTGTTATCAAAGAATCACATTCAAGACATTGTTAGAAGGAGGACTTCAATTTCTGAAGATATACTCCATCATCAAGGAAGCTGCTGAAGGAAACAATCACTCTACTCAAGTAATTATATCTATGACTTTATATGAATCTATTACAACGTCTCATTTGCAAAAAAAGAAACAAATTGTTTGGGGTTTCAAACTTTCCATAAAATACAAGGACAATGAAGTCATGCCAAATTCATGAAGGAAGACAAAAGATCCCAAAGGATTCTTATAGAATCCATAAAGGACTCTATCATCTCCAATGTGCCAAATATAAAATCATCAAAAGGAGTATATAAGAATTTAGTGGAGCTATTCTCTGTGAGTATTGTAGGAGAAACAATCTCTCTGATCAACTGCGGGAACTAGGAGAAGACTACAGTGGTACTAAAATCTCTATGAGAAGAATGGGGAAATCTCACTTCACAATTATATGTGAAGATATAAGTCACACCATTCCACAATTTAGGGTCTCCATGTAAATAGAGGAAACAAGATCGAAAGCCAAAGTTGTTAGAGGATCAAGTAAAGGAATCAAACCTTTGGAGTCGTGTCCAGGAAGAAAAGAAGATTCGGTAAGTCTTGGTCCTCAGAGTAAAAGAAGAAATGTGGATGAAGCATGATGTCTTGAATATGATGAACTTGGGCATTAAAATAGAAATTGTCCTTAATTTGAAAAAGGACAAGAGAAATAGGGAAGAATCCCATGAGGAAAGAGCCTAATAACAAATAACAAAGGATCTCCACTACGATTGACATCATCTTCTACTTTAAGTGATTTTTTTTGGGTATATGATAGGAAGTAGTGTAGCATCTTGATGAAAGCATGGTAGGAGCTCCTGGTGAATCAGCTTCGGGAAAACCTCTCTGATAACATTACTAATGGAAAGCATTCATCAGGAGCAAAGGTCATCATGGAAGAAAATTTTTGGGATGTGATGACAAATTGATGGAGCAGGGCAAGAGAATGATGCTCTTCTTTCTTGAGAAATTGCTACAAGATGACTCAAGGGAGAAAGGATATGAGGTATGTATATATTTATATGCTAACATTGGATGCTATGAGGTCATGTCATATGGTTGCAGGTAAATAAATTTCATATTTAGAAGTATGATCTATGGAGGAGTATCTCTCAGTGCACGGACAGATGAAATCAACTTATGTCCTCATGAAATATGAGGTGGTTGTATATGAGTGAGAAACTAGAAAGGTTGTAAGTTCCTAGGAATGGAGAATGTGCAAAAAGGGAGAGATCATGAAATGTAACCATGTCAAGAGGCAGTTACCATCCGGAAGCCAAGACGATGTGACTAGGAGATCTCCTAGAAAGATATGTATACTCTGATGGAAGTTTGGTAAAGAAAAAGACCTTTGGCAAAAGCATATCATTAGGAGATGTGTCAATTTGTATGAAGGATGTCGATGCCTATAGGAAGATATCATGGTGAAAGATTGTCACAAAGGTAAATTTTGTTCTAAAAAGTATGAATATGTTTATCTGGATGAAATTTGTACAGGGATGCTAATCATGAGAAAGGATGTATGATCCTTGGAGATGATTCAAAGGAAAGCAGCATGGCATAACAATGGACCAGATAAAGGAAGTCTAATGAATCACTTTATGATAGCTGGCATGACTCAGGATGGAAGTGATGGATGATAGGTGCCCTATGAAGCTAAAAGTTGAAGATTCCTCAATATAAAAAACCATGACATCAAGGACAGCAATTCTTCATGAGCAGATGGGTGTTTCACAATTGCTGTTGTAGGTCCCTGGTTAAGAGGGAGCTTGATGATAAGTTTCTTACTTGGAAGAAACTTGGTAATTCCTAAGAATGAGCTTAGGTACATTCCTTGTATAGGAATGAGTACATTCCCTTGTTGAATAGGTCCTCCCTAATGGAGAGGGAGAAATAGACACATCATTCTGGTCTTCACTTGGGAAGATAGAATGGAGGATTGGGTAATCATCTGGCATTCGATACTCTTTGTGAATGTATTAGGGCATTCAAGGTAATAGTAGTTGGGACCGATATTCTTTGATCGCTAGCTACCCAAGAGAAGAATAGTCCAAGATGGCCATACTTTTGGAATACGCGGGTGGAGTATGTACCTTGTAGAGAGAATGACGATTATGTCTATAATTCATGTGTCTCGCAAGCATTGTAGCCCATTCTCTCATTGAGAGATGGAGTTGTTAGTCAAGGCCTTTCACTAGGGCAATGATGGTTGATATGATGCTATACATATTGAATTACCAATCTGATTCTTCTTATGAGATTATTCATTTTCAAAGTGACCATGTACATGTATGAATATCTCCCTAGTTGAGATGGAGTGTTGAAAAGTGTAACTAGGTCGGTCTTCATGTTGACTATGTAATTATGTATTCATGTATAGAAGATGACAACAATAATAAAATGTATTTTTGGTGTACTTGCTTCATGGGTTTCATGAGCAAGATTTTATTATGTAGATAGACTTCTTCTTGATGTCAATTATGTTTTTTTCATCTAGGATTAATTAGAATTAAGTGTCGCAAACATGAAGGATCTAGGCTAGGAAGATGTGCTCCATGACCTTCTGAAAGAACCTCACATCAGCTCTAAAATAATTGTGAAAGTCAAGCATTAAAATAAGTGAATAAATACCTCATAAATGCTGCAATAAACTCTGTGAAAGTCGGCCTAAATATTAGTTGAATTGTTGGCCTAAAAGGTAGTTTTGACACTATATAAATAACATATCTCTGCGGCTATTTGGATAAGAAAACAACAGATCTGTTCAAGTCAACATAAATGCGGATCAATCTGAAACAAGTTTCTGGATATGCTTGAAGGGGCATGCGGATATATATATATATATATATATATATATATATATATATATATATATATATGCACCTATTGCAGATACTTACCAGAAATCATTGCGGACATCTGAAATTAAAATGTAGATAAGGAACAGAAGGGTATGCGGAAACATTCAAGGAATAAATTTCGAATAGACAAGAACAATGTTTATATATTAATGTGGATCTACCTATATGATTTGTGGATTGTCTGAAGACGTCTAGAGAATAAATATGCGGGAATATCACAGCAAGATGTGTCAAATATTCTGAGCAATAAAAGTGTGCATATTCCTCTGAGATAAAACAGTGTTAAGTTCAGAAATAAATGCAAATTCAATTATAGTATAGCAGTGAATGTATGCAAATCACTATGATGATCATTATGAAGATATGTATGCAGATGAAATGTTATGTAAAGGACTGAAATGGATTCGAAGGTTAAGGGTCACTGCTGGATAAGAAAAGAGAGGAAGGTAAATCTATGATTTACCTTCTCTCTCATAGTTTATATAAAAAAGGACAGTACAGGTTGATAAAGTAAAGAAGGATCAACAATAGTATCAAGGTCTTGGAAGCACATTTAGATTAAGGGTCTAAGTCTGGGTCATGGTACTTGTCATTTGAAGATCTATAAGAAGAATTCTTTGTAGGTTTTCCTCTCTAAGAGGGAGAGGTTTTGCCCTGGCTCTCAGAGCCTACTTTTGGTGTCGTGTACATTTTGATAATTGACTTGATGAAAGATTAACTAAGCTAAGAGAAGAAAAGACATAAGTAACACAAGCTAGCTCACAGGTAATTATCAAGAAGGGAATTTGTATTAACCTCCAGCCCTCCAAATTCTCAACATGGTATTGGAGCTAAGGTGCTAAACTCAAGGGCTACTAGACAAAGGAGACACTCCAGAAAGAAAAGATCAAAATTTTGGAAAATCAAATCAGTTTGAAAAGAAAGACTCTCTAAGTACTTCAAGATCTCCTATCTCCTTTAAATTATCAACTCAATCAAGAAAGTAATCTTATGTTATCAAAGAATAACATTCAAGACATTGTTAGAAGGAGGACTTCAATTTCTGAAGATATACACCATCATCAAGGAAGTTGCTGAAGGAAAAAGTCACTCTAAACAAGTAAGTATATGTATGAATTTATATGAAGCTATTAAAAGGTCTCCTTTGCAAAGAAAGAAACAAATTGTTTGGGGTTTCAAACTTTCCATAAAATACAAGGACAATGAAGTCATGCCAAATTCATGAAGGAAGATAAAAGAGCCCAAAGGATTCTTATAGAATTCATAAAGGACTCTATCATCTCCGATGTACCAAATCTAAAATCATCAAAAGGACCATATAAGAATTTAGTGGAGCTATTATCTGTGAGTACTGTAGGAGAACCAATCTCTCTGATCAACTATAGGAACTAGGAGAAGACTACAGTGGTGCTAAAATCTCTATGAGAAGAATGGGGAAATCTCAATTCACAATTATATGGGAAGATAGAAGTCACACCATTCCACAATTTAGGATCTATATGTAAATAAAGGAAACAAGATTGAAAGCTAAAGTTGTTAGAGGATCAAGTAAAGGAATGAAACCTTTTGAGCCGTGTCCAGGAAGAAAAGAAGATTCGATAAGTCTTGGTCCTCAGAGTAAAAGAAGAAATGTGGATGAAGAACGATGTCTTGAATATGATGAACTTGGGAATTAAAATAGAAATTATCCTTAATTTGAAAAAGGACAAGAGAAATAGGGAATAAGCCCATGAGGAAAGAGCTTGATAAGAAAGAAGAAAGGATCTCCACTATGATTGAGATCATCTTCTCCTTTAAGTGATTTATGTTGGGTATATGATAGGAAAAAATGTAGAATCTTGATGAAAGCATGGTAGAAGCTCCTCAGGAATCGGCTCCGGGAAAACCTCTCTGATAACATTACTAATGGAAAGCAGTCATCAAGAACAAGGGTCATCATGAAAGAAAATTTCTGGGATGTGATGACATCTTGATGTGAAAGTGGGTGTAAATATTAGTTGAATGGTTGGCCTAAAATATAGTTTTGACAATATATAAATAGCATATGTCTCCGGCCATTTGGACAAGAAAACAACAGATCTGTTCAAGTCAACATAAATGCAGATCAATCTAAAACAAGTTTGCAGATATGTTTGAAAGGGCATACGGATATATATATATATATATATATATATATATATATATATATATATATATATATATATATATATATATATATATATATATATATATATATATATATGCACCTACAGCATATTCTTACCAGAAATCATTGCGAACATCTGAAATTATAATGCAGATAAGGAATAGAAGGTTATGCAGATACATTCAAGGAATAAATTGCAGATTGACAAGAACAACGTTTATATATTAATGTGGATCTGCCTATATGATTTGCGGACTGTTTGAAGATGCCTAGAGAATAAATATCCGGGCATATCACAACAAGATGTGTGAAATATTTTGAGCAATAAAAGGGTGCAGATTCCTTTGACATAAAATAGTGTTAAGTTTAGAAATAAATGTAAATTCAGCTATAGTATAATAGTGAATGTATGCGGATCACTATGATGACCACTATGAAGATATGTATGTGGATGCAATGCTATGTAAAGGACTGAAATGGATTTGAAGGTTAAGGGTCACTACTGGATAAGAAAAGAGAGGAAGGTAAATCTATGATTTATCTTCTCTCTTAGAGTTTATAGAAGAAAGGACAGTACAGGTTGATAAAGTAAAGAAGGATCAACTGCAGTATCAAGGTCTTGGAAGCACATTTAGGTTAAGGGTCTAAGTCTGGGTCATGGTACTTGTCGTTTGAAGATATGTAAGAAGAATTATTTTTGGGTTTTCCTCTCCAAGAGGGAGGTTTGGCCCTAGCTCTAGGAGCCTAATTTTGGTGTCATGTACATTTTGATAATTGACTTGATGAAATATTAACTAAGCTAAGAGAAGAAAAGACATAAGTAACACAAGTTAGCTCGCAAGTAATTATGAAGAAGAGAATTTGTATTAACCTCCAGCCCTCCAAATTCTCAACAATACAACTATTGTATAAGTGCTTGATGATGAAATTGAAGGTGGATCTTTAGCAACAAATATACAAAATTATGAAGAGTTTGTCGAATCCACATAGGTATGACATGTGGCAGTAGTCCACATACAACAATATTTTTCATGAAGTAGAGGACATCCATGGATATTCTGAAATGATTTTCTACATTTTTATGATAAACAAAGATTTAACGATGGAATACTAGCAACAAGAAATGAGGAAAATGAAATTTGGAGCCTGCAAAAAATAAAATATGAAGCATTTTAGAGGGTACAAGCTCTGGAATAAAAGGAAAAAGAAATCTACCACGAGAGTTGATGTCAAAGTTTTGAATCATTGTAAGCCTCGCTGAGACTTAGAAAAACATGCAAGTTTAAGTTATACTGAGTCAAGGTTAAGTTTTCGGTCGTAATTAAGAGAGAGTGTTGGAGATAATTAAACCCTTCAAACACATTTTTCAATGCACCTCCTTCGACTCATGCATCACCTCAATGCACACTGACTTAACTTGTTGAGATTTGAAGAGGCATCACCACCATAACTCCTCAACTTCAAATGAAAACTAACTGATATATATATTTTTTTTAAATATAGATGAGGCATAACAGAGATACATAGTTCGAATTATAAGGCAATTGTGGCTTCTTTATTTTTTCATTGTTATGTAAATGATGTTTTTTTTTTAATCATCTGTAGTTGTGTTTTACTACCAATCTTTTAGAAGAAACCGCTTCACAAGTTGCAAAAAAAAAAAAAAATTACGAAAACAAGCATGGTCTATATTAGAATTGAACTTGAAGAATTTCAATTCTTTATAGATATATTTAGAGATGGATTTCATAATCATGAAATATTCATCTAATACTCTACGTGATGAATCATATGAAAAGTGTTTGAATTTTTTTTAGTTTCAAACGAAGGAATAAAGTTTTAAGAACTAATTCTGTTTTGGTACCACTTTTTGGAGTAGTTACCACCGTGTCCATCTATTGCCACTATTGAGTTCCTTATCTGTGTGTTTCATTTTAACTTCTATGTAATACCACTTGATACTCATTACTGCTTCAAAAAAATGTTCCCTGTTTGTCCATCATGATCTTGGTACGCGTGAATTGCTTTTTTAAGGCCATAGACTGTAGGTATCTTCATGAATGACATCGCTAGAAGCCATACCTAAATATTAATCACAACTTCGTTGCATTCTTGTATAAAGTGATTGTTGTGACTCTCATAAAATTTTCTCGCACTTTGGCTTTTAAATTATCAAAATACACATACATCCACCCTATCATTGTGAAATGGTTTTCTCATCCTCCTAAAATCAATGATTGTGGCTCGCCCTCCATGAAATAACATTACCAATGATAACATTGCCTCACCCGCTCTAGTAAGTAATCTAGCCTTATTTCAACGTTATATTGTGCTCATAGTGTCATGTCATTGCACATGTGAGATCATAGTTTTTATTATTCAATACTTTGAACTTAATGGCGTACGTGTGATTTTTAGAAATGGGAAAATTAATTCAATCCTTATCCACCTATTATATTTGGTTTTATTACTCAATTTCTTAAAACGAACAACACGGTAGCCTTTAGGAGCATGAATTTGCTACCATTGACCATCTCAATTTTGTGTGTGGAAGGATCATCCCTCAAGTGCAAGGCCAACACTTTCTCGGAATACCCTGTGTATTTATTGGGTGCCCTAAGAAAGACTTGTAGATCTCTTCCATGGAAGTGATTAAACATGTCATTTACCCAATGGCTTCTAAATCCGTGCCAAGTTGTGAGAGGGATACATCGCATTGTTCGCTTGATTAAATAGGTGCCAAATTAGTACTTGAGAATACCTTAGTTTCCATGTGGAATTCAATCCCAATACTTCTAAAACAATGATTAAAATGATGATGAATTATCTTAGGGTGTATCTAGTGACATATGTTAGGTTATATTAATATTAGAGGTATATTAATCATATTTAGTAATATTACTCTGTAAGTATATTGAGTTATATCATAAATTTAATTCTCGAGCTTTTAATTTAATTAATTGGTAGGATTTGACTTGAACTAAAAATATTCATGGCTTGTCAAATTACGACTTTACTGCTCTCAAGCGAGCCTGTTATCGACATCCATTCAAGCGAGCCTGATTACTTCATGATGCAACACTCTTATGGTTCCGTATGCTCACTCTTATTCTGCCATAATGATTGGAACTCTGCCTCAGGAAGATTACTGTTCTGCTGGAATGACTTTTTTATCAAGTGTCTTCTTTTCAACTGACTACTGGACAAGCGTGCCTGCTCATCGAGCCTGATATGATGACTTATGCAAACAAGCGAGCCTGTCCAAATTTTGTTCTTCTTTTTTCAAGTGTGGCAGTCCAGATGAAATATATCAGATAGGACAGAATTTTATTTACAGGCGAGCCGGCTTTACGTATTGGTTGGTTCCACAGTCATACAACATCAATACTGTGCATCTTCTGGAGCAGTCATGGGTTCACACTTGGTTATTTCAAGCTCACTTGGTTATTTCAAGCTAGCCAGAGCAGAAGACAGATATCTGAATGTCATAATTATGCAACAGGAGAGCCGGTTTCCATTATACTGATTTCAAGCTGTTTCTTCATAACAACATAAGTTTTACTCACATAAGATGCAATGGTTTTTAGCTTTCTACAGGGCCAACATATTGATCACATAAGATGCAATGGTTTCTAGCTTTCTACAGGGCCAACATATTGACACATCAAGCGAGCCAGTTTTTGCCTATGATCATTATGCTTTTTTCTTTAATCCTGATGAGTTCAGTAACAGATGACAATATTTCCCCTTTTTAAGGGCTGCACTGTTGGTTTTTTCTTTAACTGGACTCGTAATCTGGTTGGGATGTTATGCTCCCATATTTGTATGATCCCCACATATTATTTTCATTTTTGACTCCTTCTTCCTTAGAAGTTGTCATGATTGAAATTGTTTCGGATCAGGTTTTCTTATCATTTCATGATAGGAATGTAATGTTTTGTTATATGCACTGTTAATAAAAACAGCATTTTTTTCTTTCTGAAAAAAAAAATTACGACTTTACAAACCATTTTTCATTTATAAAGAATTAAAATTCTTCAACTCCAATTCCAATATAAACTATGTCTATAAATATAATTATTAGGTTTTCAAAAAATATTTTCAATACAAACCATTAATTTTTTTTTTTAAAGCATAATTATTTAATTTTAAAAACATTTTTTAATACAAACAATTAATTTTCAGTGCATTATTATGGTATCGTTATTAAGATCGATGATTTCCTTTATGCAAGAAAAACCTATGAAAAATTTGACAATAAATGTATCACCGCACAATAGCATAGCATCCCCACTTTAGGCAACCTAGATCATAGACCTGAGAATTAGATCCAACTTGAATCACCGAAGATTGTAAGCATCTATGATTGTTTGCAGAGATGCCCTTTCTATGTATCTTTCCGTCGTTATTGACGGGCATTCTAATCAGCCAACAATTCCTTCTTCTCGTTTCTTGTTATCCATGCAATTTCTAACTTTGCACACTTTTAGCACTCTTGTTGGAATAATTTATACTCTGAACAATTCTCGTTAAAATCATTTTAGCTTTGTTTTATTCTGGTCATAACTTAGCTATGCATCACTTCTACAGTTAACAAGTGTGGAAGTATGAACATCATGCCCTTACCAACGTCAACATCATGTTAAAAAAGGTCAACATTCACAGTCAGAGAACAGATCATTTGATACCTTTATAATACATTTTATTTGGCAACATAATTGAACCTCAATGGCTGCGCAGCGAAAATAGGATAGCTATGAAAATGCCAAATAATGACAAGAATAACACAATTTATAAGAATTAGAATTGTTTGGTTGAGAAAATACGATAGCAATCAACTTGCATAATAAGGACAACAATATCAGTAGGATAATTTGCATCTGAGAAAATTTGAATACCAATATAATGTACATCATTGGAGATCATAACTTCTTATAATAGCAATTCTTAGGTTAGAAGAGTCCATTCTAAGATGGAAAATGGTGCACTGGGAAATGACTTTATTCATATGCAATTGTTTTCTGAAAATGGCTTCACGAAGAACGTGTATGTATGAATTACCAGTGAGTCAGCATAGGAACAAAAGAATTGACGGTTTTGCAACTCTGATTTCAACTATGCACTTAGGAATTAATGAAAGAAATTCTTAAAAACACAGTTTAGGGTTATTTTTGTCATTATATGAATCCATTGATCTTTGGCTTGGAGTTTTAGATTTACATTGAAGAAGTGAACTGTCAAGACACTCCTCCCCATACATCATTGGTTTATATAACCATAGATCATTGGTTTATATCCCAGTGGTTAGCCCACCAAAATATATTTTTTCCATTGTATCAAATTTAATTTTCGCCGGTAACCTTATATATTTCAACTTACGCGTATATATTTCAGACGCAGAGGATAATAGTGGCTGTGTATTTTAATTATTTTGTAAGCAAAGCTGTTAATGTGCATGAAATCGAATATCTCTGGAGTAAACACTCTGTAATACTTAGCAGCTCAACGCTTTAGCTAAACGTGATACGATATCCAATGGATTTCATTTGATTTCCATAATGTAAGGTTGTTAAGAAATACAAAAATCAAAATCCTCTTTTACATACTTATATCACAGCAGTTCAGTGTTTCAAATGTTTTAATCTTTTAAATTTTAGAATTTATTTATAATAATTAAATTTTAGTTAATTATTAATTTTCATAAAATTATTTTTCTTATTTTAAAATTGTTAAATAACATATTGTTAAATGTTGTTAGGATTACTTAAAATTGCTAAAACATATATCCAATTATATTTTTATTAAAAAAATTATTAAAAATTGTTGAATTGAGATGCTTTGTAATTTAACTTTTATAAGATGATTTGTGTCTTTCAATTTTTTCTATAACACTTAAATTTTAAATTTTAATAAAAAAAATTAAATTTTATATAAAATTTCTAAATTTCAAAGTTATATATATATTCTATGAATTTAATATTATTTACTAAAAAAATTATACATTATTTTTAAATCAAAATAAATAAAAAACATATTTCATATGTAAGAAGTATTATGATTTATTTTTGTTTTGTTTATACAAGTAAAATAAACATATTTATATTTATTATCACAGGAAATGGAACGTGATCCACGCGTTTCGAATCAACTAGTGTGGTTCATCATCAGGACTATGTGAGAGATTAGATCAGTCATTAAGTATAAATAGATGTAGAGATGGCTCAACGAACCATTAGGATAACGGCTAGTTTGATTTTGAAAAAATAATTATTCCATTATTTATTTATTGATTTAATTTTTATTTATTTATTTATTATTTTATCTATTTTTAAAATAATTAACATATTTATATAACTCATTAATCAATTAAACTAAAGTAATGGTAATTTATTTAATTAATAGTAGTTATATACATGCATATTTTTTCTTACTAAACTAATTGATTTAATTATTTAATAATAAATTATTATTATATAAATAACTTTTATTCATATATTTAACTAATTATAAGGGTCAAGGTTCAAGTAAAAATAACATTATAACTAATGACATATCCTTAGTAAGTTAAAATAAAAAAAAAATTAAATAAATAAATAAATAAATAAATTAAAATAAAAATAATAAATAAATAAATAAATAAATAAAATAAATTTAATAGATAATTAAATAAGTAATAAGCATTTAAAAAAAAAAACATAAATAACAATAAAAATAAAAATAAGACTAAAAGAAAAATATAAAATATAAAATATAAATATAAATAATAATATTAAGCATAATAATAATATTATTATTAATTTAAATTTGAAAAAAAATAAATATAAATAAAAAAATAATAAAAAGTAAAAAATAAAAATAAATGAAAAAATAAAATAAATAAATAAAATAAATAAATAAATAAAATAAATAAATAAATAAATAAATCAAAATAAAATCAAAATAACAATAATTAAATAAATAGAAATAAAAATAAAAATGAAACTAAATGAAATCAATAAAAATAAATAAAAATAACTGAATAAATAAAAGATAAAAATCAAGAATATAAGGTAGGAATCCAACACCTGCTGATATTCCAACCGTCATCTTTATTGAGATTAACGGGTCTCTTTTCTATTTCAATGGCCTCTCTCAACTTACGATGATGGAAATGGTCGATCCTAGCAATGACTTTAGCATCTTCAACGCAAACATGATGGTTAGTCTTTTCTGCATGCTTAGCTAAGGCAGACGAGCGAGATCTTCTATGTTTGATATCGGCATCATGCTCACAGATCCTTTGATTAATAGACCGACCAGTCTCACCAATGTAAGGAGTCCCACAGGAACAAGGAATGATGTAGACAACTTTTCCATCTCTGGGGTCAATCGGATCTTTAACCGATTTTAGAGAAATGTGAATCGTATTAAGGGGCTTGAAATAAGAAGACACCTTATGCTTTTTAAGGATCCTAGCAATCTTATCAGTGGTACCCTGAATGAATGGAAGGCTGACACTACCAGACCATTCACTAGGTTATTTTTTATTTTTAACTAAAGGACCTTTTTCCGCTTTAAGGAAAGCTTTAAGGCCTTGAGACATACTATAACCACTATCACAAAAGACATTCAACAAATGGGTCTTTTCCCCCTCAAGGTGAGACTCATCAGAGATTCTCAATGCCCTTGTGGCTAAGGTGCTTAGGATGCCTAATTTTTTAGCAGGGAAATGGTGGGAGCTAGCATGAAGATACTGTTCAGTATGAGTTTTCTTATGAAAAACTTGATGGGAAAAAGAACCATCAACATTTCTAGAGATAAGAACATCAAGGAAAGGAAGGTTACCATCCACCTTTTGTTCCATGGTGAATTTTATGGAGCGAGATTGACTATTAAGATGAAGGAAAAATAGATCTAACTTTTCTTTGCCATGAGGCCATATAACACAAGTATCATCTACAAACCTTTTCCATAACTTTGGCTGGAAAAGAAGGTGTCTTCTTATTTCATAGTTCTCTAAAATCGGTTAAAGATCCGATTGACCCCAGAGATGGAAAATGTGTCTACATCATTCCTTGTTCCTGTGGGACTCCTTACATTGGTGAGACTGGTCGATCTATTAATCAAAGGATCTGTGAGCATGCTTCCAATATCAAACATAGAAGATCTCGCTTGTCTGCCTTAGCTGAGCATCAAAAAAGACTAACCAGCATGTTTGCATTGAAGATGCTAAGGTCACTACTAGGATCGACCATTTCCATCATCATAAGTTGAGAGAGGCCATTGAAATAGAAAAAATACTCGTTAATCTCAATAGAGATGACGGTTGGAATATCAGCAGGTGCCGGATTCCTACCTTATATTCTTGATTTTTATCTTTTATTTATTCAGTTATTTTTATTTATTTTTATTGATTTCATTTAGTTTCATTTTTATTTTTATTTCTATTTATTTAATTATTGTTATTTTTATTTATTTATTTATTTTATTTTCTTTTTATTTATTTTTTATTTTTATTTTATTTTTTTATTATTTTTTTTTTCAAATTTAAATTAATAATAATATTATTATTATGCTTAATATTATTATTTATATTTATATTTTATATTTTATATTTTTCTTTTAGTCTTATTTTTATTTTTATTGTTATTCATGTTTTATTATTATTATTATTATTATTTTAATGCTTATTATTTATTTATTTATCTATTAAATTTTATTTATTTATTTTATTTTTTATTTTTTATTTTTTTATTTTATTTTAATTTTAATTTTTTAGTTTTTTATTTTTATTTTTTAACTTACTAAGGATATGTTGTTAGTTATAATGTTATTTTTACTTGAATCTTGACCCTTATAATTAGTTAAATATACGAATAAAAGTTATTTATATAATAATAATTTATTATTAAATAATTAAATCAATTAGTTTAGTAAGAAAGATATACATGTATATAACCACTATTGGTTAAATAACTTACCATTGATTTAGTTTAATTGATTAATGAGTTATATAAATATGTTAATTATTTTATAAATAAATAAAATAATTAATAAATAAATAAAAAATAAATAAATAAATAAATAAATAATGGAATAATTATTTTTTCAAATTCAAACTAGCCGTTATCCTAATGCCTAGTTGAGCCATCTATACATCTATTTATACTTAATGACTGATCTGATCTCTCACATAGTCGTGATGATGAACCACACTAGTTGGTTCGAAAAGTGTCCACTACGTTCCATTTCATGTGATTATTACCGAAAGAATTTTGCTAATATATGATGGATCACAGAAACTTAGATTCCAGAAATATTTATATTTATTATCAAATAAAATAATTTTCTAAATTAAATGGTTCTATTATTTTTTTTGGAAGTATAAATAACCTAGTTTTAAGTTTTGAATACATAATTTAGTTTTAAGTTTTTAATAAATAAAACTATATTTAATGTGTTGGAACAAGTATCAAGATTAAAAATGATTAAAAAAGTATTAGTTTTAAGTTTTAAATAAATAAAGTTATATTTAATGTGTGTGGGGAAGAGAAAAAAAAAACTTAGTTTTAAATTTAAAATAAATATAGATTAAATATTTTCAAAAATTTAAATCTATTTATATATATAAAAAAAAAAACAAAATAAAATACATAAAACAATAAACCTCATCCTTAATACATAATCTTATATTTATAAACCTCATTATCAATATAAAATCTTATATTTATTAAAAATTAGTATTTGCCACTCTAAATCTATTCTAATTATTCAAATTAGAATAAATAGTTAGGTGATGTAGCTATTAAACGGTCGTTAGTATTCCATTATTCTTAAAATTAAGTGTTGATGTTGAATGTATCCATTTTTAGTCAAAATAAAGTAAAACAAGTACGTTTTTCTAAACTTGTAATAAATTGTAGGTAAAATAAATAGATAAGTGAAGTATTTACTCGGCATTTGTTAGTATTGATACGTTGTCGTTGCTCTTAAAATTAAATGTTAATGGTGTCTATTTTCATTCAAAGTGAAGTAAAGACACCCAAAAAAATTGTAATAAATTGAATATATTTTAATATATTATTTTTATACTAAGTGGTGTATTTATTTCAAATTTTTATTTAAATTAAAGTTAATTGGTGGAGGGGAATATTCTTAGTTGTATAACTTGGAGTGTTGTGACTCCATCAAAGAACGTTATTTTGGGCACTATAATTTTAGTTTTGGCATTTAAATGTTTCATAAATTTGAACAACATCAATTTGATTTGATTTGAAATAAGACAAGAAGAGATGGTCTAAATAATGATCACACTTTCTATGTATGCCTATAGTGTATGGTCATGGTTAAGCACAGTAAAACAATGATTGAGCATAAACAACTATTATTTCAATGGTAACCATAGTGAAATCATGGTCAGATATAGAGATACTATAGTTGAAATATGGTCAAAATCAACCATGGTTAACCATTGTCCAATGTTGCATTGTGACAAAATTTGTCTCAATATTAAAATCAATCATGATAAACCATGGTCCAACATCGTATTATAACAAAGATTGTGTCAATATGAACATGAACCATGTTTATTTTATGGTTTATAATATTTAACTTATAGTTTTATATTATTGAGTCAACCATGGTCCAATGTCATAGTGTGACAAACCCTATCTCAATATGAAAATAAACCATGTTCGACCATTGTCAACCATTTTCAACCATTGTCAACCATCATCAATCATGGTCATCCATGGTCCAATGTCACATTACGAGAAAGATTGTCTCAATGTGAAAATCAACCATGGTCAACCATGGTTAACCATGGTTGATCATGGTCAACCATAGTTAATAATGGTCAACTATGTTCGAACATGGTTAACCATGGTACAACGTTGCATGGTGAAAAATATTGTCTTAACATGAAAATCAATCATGGTTAACCATGGTGAACCATTGTCCAACATTGTATTGTGACCAAGATTGTCTCAATATGTAAATCAACCATGGTCAACCATGTTTATTTTTGCATTTATAATATTTATTATAAGTTTTATATACCCTCGTTTATAATATTTATCTTAGTGTATCATAGAATTTTCTTGATATGAAAATCAATCATGGTCCAATCATGGTCAACCATGGTCCAATGCTGCATTGTGACAATGATTGTATGAAAATGAATATCAACTGTGGTCAACCCTATTTATTTTAGGGTTTATAATATTTAGCTTAGGGCTTCTATGTCCTGGGTTTATAATACTAATGCGTTGGGCATTAAATTTTTTTTAAATATTATTAATGTTATTTTTAATTTTAATTTTAATATTAGTTAATATTAATAATATTATTATTTTTTATGTTTTATTAATGTAATATAATAATGATTATATAATATTAACATTTTAAAATATATTATTATAATTATATAAACTATTAATATTGTTAATAGATAATATATGTGGTTGATATATGTCTATTTCAACACATTTATTGATATGATTGTGTTAGTATTATTTATTTATCACTAATTTATTATTATGGTTGTGCTAGTCGTATTCATATTTGTATTTGTATTTATTGATCACTAATTTGAAATTAATGTAATTAATCTTACAAATATTGGCCCATCCATTGTTATCAAGCTTACAACATCTAGCCCCTGATCGGGGTGTGAAGGGAGACATGACAAGGGTGCTCATCATGATGGGCAAGTGGTATGATGGTAGTGCCATGAGGAACGGAAGGTGGGCAGCTCACCCCACGCCACATTAAGCCGAGAGTTAATGAGGGAAGGCATGGCCAGGACTTGTCAGGTATGCATCAGAAGGTGTTGCATAGATGGAGCCAACATGAAAGGAAAAGAGGCAGAGGGAATGTGTTAAGGTGGATGTCTAGTACCGTGGGAAGGTCAGTTGTGTCGACAGATTTGGAATCACGGGCGAAAAAAAGAAGGAACCAGGAAGGTCCTCCATTGCACTGAGTTGTTATCGGTATGTATCTTCAAACCACCTATTATTGCACTTGTTATCACTTTTGTGGTTTATAGGTTTGGGATGGTGGAACAAACAGATGCCAATGCAGGACCTTAATCCTGGGGAGGGGGACAGAAAGCAGAAGCTGACTCTGGGTATTTGGTCTGTGATAATTCCCGAGCTGAATGAGCGAGCTAGGGCTCGTATGGGGTGGGCATAGTTCCTAAGTCTTGTTACTATGTATCAATGTCGTATTATAGTGTTCAAAACTTAGTTTCTCTCGCTAGGTTTATTGTTAGTTTCAACTTCTCTCACCAGGTTTCTTGTTAGTTTCAACTTCTTAGGGGAAGGAGAGAGACATGGCCCAAATGGGGTGGGTATGGCTCTAGTGTCTTAATTCTGAGGGTCAATTTGGTGTTGCTTCGAATCAAATTCAATTTCGTTCCCTGTGTACCTGGTGAGTGGTAACTCCTAAGGCGACAGAGCGAGACATGTCTCAAATTAGTCGGGAATCACTCCTATGGTTTGATTCTAAATGTCAAGTTGGTAATGCATTAGTTTGTACTTAGTTCTTATTTATGCACAGAGATGGCCACTCGCATTTAGGGGGAAAGGGATTGTAACCCCAATTAAGGGAACCATTGCTGGTTTTTGTAACTACTCTAACCTGGAGGTAGAGAGTATTCAAAAATCGCATAAGAGTGACAAGCTTATGGAAAATTTATGTTTTTTCCAGGAACACAGTTGCTCGAAATGGTTTGATGCCAGGGTGAGGAATCTTAATATGGCCAATAGAAGGTTAGCATGCATAAAAAGGAATGGAGCCAATGATGAGGTGGCAGGCTGGGAAGTTGAGATAGACAATAACGAATGGTGCAATTGGCCTTGTCAGACACTAAAAAATGGAATTTCTTGTTTTGATTGTACAAGCCTTCCTAGCCTATCAATATCTTTGGTCTGTACATGGCCGGTGGGAATCCTAGTGTGGATTGGAGTGCAGGTATAGTTGTTGGGAGACCCTAGTAAAAAAATATGGTGAAAGCGCATGAAGGAAAGGGAAGCGCAGGGAAAAGCAGCCAAGTCAGGAAGGCAGAAAAATTCAAAGGGAAAGAGAAGGCGGAGGCCAGCAAGTATACTCAGTGAAAGCGAGATAGGAAATGTGACTAAGAGAACATACAAAACTAGTTGCATGATTATGGTGTTAGGACACATGCTCGGATAAAGTAATTGATATTAGGTTGGGAAGGGGACATCAATACTAAAGTTGAGGATGACATACCAGACAATGAAATGGAGCCAATGGTGATAGATCTGGGAAACTCAAGAGGACGATAATAGGAAATCCACCTCTACTGAACTATGAAGTGTGTAATGGAAAAGGCCATTGTGACAATTTAGGAGGGAGGAGGAGATCTAAAGCCAGCCTCAACTTTCGCTGATATGCATAGAAACATCCAGGGAATACAGCTACAGGGACACCACCACAACATGTGTCTCGGATGCATAGAACGTCAAATTCAAAACCTGCACCAAGAGGACATGCGCGGATCAAGTGCAAAAGATCCTGCACATATTAGGTTATCATATGAGTAGTCGTAGAAGTTCAGAAATTTTGTTTGTTGAATCATGAAGTGGGCATCTAGGATTAAAGTTTTTAATAGCATGTTAAAAGAAACAATAAATAATATAGCTTATAAGGCATCTAGAGACATAGTTAAACAATTTCAGTTTTGGTTGGCTTTTAACTCTTTAAAGTGGCCAACAAACCTAGCTTCCTATGAGCAGCTAAGCATTAAAAATTATGATATAACATATTGTTTTGATAGAAATAAATAAATAGATACTAATAAACTTTATTTAAAAAAAGAAGCTTACACCATCTAAAAAGAAATATAATTTTATAACATAAATGCATGTGCATAACAAAGTCCAGTTTCTGTATTAAACACGGTCGGGTTGGCTGCTATGCGATTTCATGGTTTATCAGATAAGGTATTTGTGGAAAGCACCAACTCCCGTAGCTCCAATAATAAGACCAACCCAAAAGATCTACAAAAATGTAAACAATCAAAATTTAGTTCCATAACTGAAACACACACAAACACACAAATAGAAAACATGAAAATGGAAACTTGCACTACTTACGTGGTCGTCCCAGGACTTCTTATGGCCATAAATCAAATCTGCTGCAAAGCTTCTGGCAGGATTGATGCCCGTCCCAGTGATGGGAATGGTTTCCAACTGTACCATGAATAAAATAAAATAACATATATTTATGAATAAATTAACCAATCTATAAAGATAATAAGGTTTACAACCGCTTTAGGAGCAGTTCAATTGTTGGCGTAAATAATTATGCGCAAATATTTTCAATATTCAAATCCCCGAACTTATCTATTTGTGGAAAAGGCATAAATACACCTAGAATAATTAGCCAAAATTAACCAAATAATCACCCAGCGTGGTAAAAAAATTCTCACTTTTAGACTACCCCAACTCCGTGGAGAGCATTACGATCTCTCTCATTTAAGGACGGAATCTTAGGAGAGGGGCAAAGCACGGAACCGTTTAGCTCATACTGTAGTCAGTTCACTACTGATTGTGCAAAGAGTGAAAACGCAGAGGCTGGTTAGCAAGTAGACTACTTTGGTTTTTCTATCGGTTAGCTCATAGTGTAGTCAATTCACTAGTGATTGTGCAAAGAGTGGAAACTCACACAGGAGTGGAAACTCAGACAGGCAGCTGGTTAGCAAGTAGACTTCTTTGGTTTTTATATCTTCGCGATATTTTTGGAATTTGTAATAGGGATAAATTTAGTATTACAAAGTGATGAATTTATAAGCGTTTGAATATTTTAATAATAGTTTAAAATAAGAGAAATAAATAAATTGTTTGAAATAGAATTTCGAAATATTTTTAAAATTTACGATTCTTAAAATAAGATAAATAAATAAATTGTTTGGAATAGAATTTTGAAATATTTTAAAATTCACAATCAAAATAGAAATACTTATTTTAATGTTGTCTTATTAAAAATAAAATAATCTTTTATATTTTTCGGTTATCTTTATTTTTAAATAAAATAAACTAAACATTTTTTCTCAATATTTTATTCAATTTCTACTTTAAAAAAAATCAAATTGCCATGATTCAAAACTCCACTGAAAGAAAATTAAATTTCCATTACTCAAAATGTGTTATGGGGTTATTCAAATGCAGATGTAATAAAAAAAGGTTATAGAAAACCAATTGACATTATCCAAATTGTAATTTTTCATCACCCAAATTGTAATTTTGCATCATATCGTTTAATGAATGCACACTATTGTTTATTATGGTCATCTCTTGATTATAGATTTAGAAAATATTTATAATATTAATCTTTTGAATGTTACTATTGATGTTATTTTTATTTATCAAATTTGAACTTCACAGGGAGTGTTAAAAATTGAACTCTTTCTAGCGCTTCCTTGGGCTCTTGGTCCGTCCTAGAAGGTCTAAAAAAAATTGACACTTCGAAAAATATTTACAATATCAAAATCACTCCTTAAATACAAAGGGTATATTAAATTTTTATATTTCAAATTAAGGGAAATATTTTTAATAACCTCTTAATACTTTTTTAAGTTTACAAGAATTTCGAGTCTAGAACAACACATAAATCATTCTAACTGGTGACAATTTTGTAGAAGAGACTAGTCAAAGTCCAAATCAGCTCATAAGGTTTAATAGTTATGTCATGATGTGGGGACATTTCCCTGAGGCCCCCAACTTATGCCAACATGATGTAACCTGCAACAATAAGACATGCAATAGTCATGATATTATTACACCTATCATAGGGAAGCGAAGCACATTGAATATCCATTCAACAACTCTATGCATGCTCTCGCTTCTCTCCAATTATCCTTGACTATTCTCTCCCTACATCCATTTTTTCTATTTTCATTTGAATTACAACCCATCATCCACAGAAGTAGAGTTATTTCTCGATGCTACACTATAAGGTATTCTTCATTATCCTCCCCATGTCTTCATTAGCATTTGGTTTTTTATTCTTTGGATTCTTTAATGCAATAGTCCTTAACATAATGGCAGCTTTCGTGGTCAATGTATATTAGGCACCATAGAATCCACACCCTTGGAAATCAACAATGTTGATAGATACCCTAAATGCAACTTCATTTCATCCTTCCATCTCAGGCATGAGTTGCTCTCTACATTGTTAATGGTGGAAATTATTATTTTCATAATTATATGAATCTACCAACTATGAAAATAATATATATCTTATATCGAGGGTATTTGACTCGACAACTATACCACTCTAATTCAAACTCTAGCTTGTTTTTCTTTGTTAGTTAAATCCATACAAATTTCTTGTCCAAGTACAATTTTTCATGAAGTTTTTGTTCTCTATCATAAAGCTAGAGGTTTCCTTGAATGTTACAAAACATAATTCAACAAAGCAATGAATAACCTGTCAAGAAATCTATAGTCAAATCCTATTCTATCTTCCTAGGTTTGATTTTTTTCTATCTCAATCTTTCTAAGGGATTTTTAATTTATGTATTTACTTATTATATTGTTTTTTCATTTAATAGGTGTAAATCATGAAAAATGTCTCCTATTGGTCATGCTAAGAAGGATAAAATGAAATTGTCAATTGTTGAACCATTTTGCCTTGTACAACATTCTAATCAACCATGTAATATTCAAAATTAAGTTGATGATCATATACATGAATATGATAAATCAAACAGTTTAGAGCTTGTTGAAAGAGAAAACCCATCAAAGAAACACGGAATAGTATTCAAATCTAAATGAAATACAAGATTTGCATGGGCCTATGTTGTAAAATAATGTAATGGCAATGAAAGGATAACATGTTCTTGATGTGTAAAATTTAAAAGTGAGACTCCATTTGCAAAAGAGGCAACTACCGCTCTTCAAGTTAGTGGTCTAAGTGGCCATGCAAAATCAAAAGCTCATAGTTGTTTCTTAAAATTTTTGAAGGGAAAAATCAAACGAAGTAATATTCCAATCACTAAACATGTAGAATTAATGGAGATGCTAATTAGGTGAGAATTATATCACTAATTGAAAACATGTATTTTGTCGCTATACATGATCTATCTTTAGAAATATATAAGTCAATATGTGACTTGAATAGGTATAAACGCACTACACACATGCTTATAACATATGAATATTCTGTGTACACAAATACCACACCAAGAAAAGAGTTTCTTCAAGTTGCTAAAGAGGAGATTTTACATAGCCCGTTTTACTCAATTTTAGTTGATGAAAAGACTATCAAAATATGGAACAAAAAATGATTTTTTATTTACATATTGGACGAATGGAGGTAGAGGTCAATGCTTCAAAAGGTTTATATGTTTTCTTCAAAGAAAAGATGGAATAAATCAACGTATGCATTATCTAGTGAGAAATATTTTAGCATAAATGGCTTTATATTTGATGAAGTTTGTTAGTTTTGGTTCAGATGGTGCATCTTCCACGATGGGTATTCACAAAGGTTTATCTTCTAAGGTTCATATGATCCTCATTTATTAGTTATCCATTTCATAGCTCATAGGGAATAATTAACAACCAATGAGGTTTCATCTCATTTTCCATAGTTGCAATATATTAAAAAAATTGGAAACAAATTTTATTGATGACTTAGGAAATCTACAATAAGGCATGGAAAATTGAGAGAGATAATGTATACATTTCAAATCAATAAGTTAGTGGTCTTAAAAATTCATCAAATTAGGAAGCTCTCTAGAAGAAAGGTCATGGAAAGACGTGTTAAACTCATGCATTCATTTTTGATGCAGGAGCATCCAACTGAAAGGCTACAGATGGAGTTGATTTCTTCTACTTGACAAAAGAAGACATTTTTAATTTCATTTTACTTTGTTTAGTTAATTTTTGCTAACTCATCCATTGTAATTTGTAGAATAAAAGGATGGTTAAATTAGGATTAGTTAAGTTTTTTGTTGAATAAACTATTTTGAAATTGATTGACAGTTTCTCAACCATATGGGGATTTTTGGGAAAGGCATAAAAACAAACCAAATCCACCATTGGAAGGTTCTTCCATCCATAGCGAGAAAGGAGAGAATAGAAAAGAAGAAGTAAATGTAAAAAATCAGCCATCTAAGGGCTTGGCTCTGTGTTTTCCATTTCCAAATTATTTCTAATTGTTTTGTGTTAGATCGAGATCTATTTTTTTTTTTAAATATTTCATTTCCAAACTATTTCTAAGTGTTTTTTTCTTTGATTGGGTTCCCTGTTTTAAACTAGTTATTTAAAACCTTTGTTGAAAGTTGAACATATGTATTTAAATCGCACCCCAAGAAAATCTAATCATATTTGTAGGCGCGACGAGGCCTTAGTTCTACACATTCCTTCATTGAATGAAACATTGTGCTAACCGTAGAGCATATATCAATCGGATTTGCAGGGGCGACGAGGGTCATTCGATCCAACACCGATCAAAGGTGAGAGATCACATCATAGACGGAGGACATCACATATTGAAGAGGATAGGAATCTCGGTTAAGAGATTTTTCAAGTTAAGGTTAATAACTTGTGATTCAAAGTGACACAAAGAGGGAGTTGCGCAGACCGTCAGATCCAACAGAAGCCAACAAAGGATATTGAAAGTGGTGATCGCACATCGCAAAGTTTAAAGGTTAGCATTAAGGACCATCGTAGGGTAAGTTAAGAGTTTCGCGCTGTGAAGTCGAAGACATGTGTCAGTGTGCACAAAATCGTAAGTCGTGGGGAATGGACTTTAACGTGTTAAGTTAACTTGGATATTGTGCGAAGTGCTATTTCTGATGATTGGTTGGAGCTGTGTGGGTCCCTCCGGAAATAACTCCTATGTGTTCACATTTTGTGTGGGTTTCTGTGTTGATTTGGGTTATTGCTTGACCTGCAAATGTTATAACACTATGTTGTTGTTTCATGCAAGTATGTATGTTGTTAACTCCCGAGGTTGATCTCGGTTGCGAAGAAAAAGGGTTTCATGATGAGTTTTAAAAACTTAATTTTGCAACCCACTCTGACCTTATTGTAGCTGGTCTACATCGATTGGTATCAGAGAAAATTTTTTTTCCTCAGTGAAGATGGAAGTAGAAAGAAGAGTTCGGTGATGATTTGAAGCAGGAAGAAGAGGTCGAGGAAGAGTTGCAAGGGGAGCAGCAGGTGAAGAGTTGCGTGAAGAAATTAGAGTGTTGTTAGCATGTTTGGAAGTAGTGGAAGCAGGAAGGCGTAGGGATCCTGAGGGAGGAGATGATAGTGATGAGGATCCAGAGGCACAACTAGATGAGCCAAGGGACGAGCCACCAGAAATCAAACTACTAGAATATGTTTTGATGGCTAACAGCAAGCGAAGACCAGAGCTCTCCAATTATGATGACAGTTTATCCATAAAGTCAATGTTGAACTAGATAAGTGAGTTGGATAAATACTTTGAGTATGAGGAAATTAGTGAGGACAGGAAAATCATATTTTTTGTCACTCAGTTAAAAGGACACGTCGCGCTGTGGTGGGATAGTGTGCAGGCAGAAAGGAGAAGACTGAACAAGCCTTTAATTAGGATTTGGGATAGGATGATTTCAAATATAAAAAGAAAGCTCCTACCTAAAGATTACCAAATTTCCCTTTACAGAGAAGTGCAGAACCTGAGAAAGAGAACAATGACTGTAAAGGAATACACAGAAGAGTTTTATAAATTGAACTTGAGGGCTAGGTATGTTGAAGATACCACTGAGAAGACAGTAAGATTTGTAAATGGTTTATAGATGGAAATCTTGGATGAGATCAGTATTCTTTGCTTGAAAACTTTAGAGGAGGCATGCCAGTGTGCTTTGAAGGCGAAAGAAAATATTTGCAGGAAGCAGAATGCAAGGAGAGGGTGTGGATCCGGTAGAGGAAGAAGACAGTCCTTTGGCAGAGGTAGCACTACCAACAATAATGAAGAGGGCAATCGTTAGAAGACTTTGGGATAGACTAAGAGGGAAGGTCACATAAGAGGTGGAAGGCCATACCAGCAAGGAAGAGGTAATGGCAGAGGTAGAGGAAATAACTACCAGTGTTACAAGTGTCACAAATGGGGACACAGGTCTTTCGAATGTCCTGAAAATGAACCAGTTGGACAGAGGGGAGTGTATGTCACTCAACCTGATGAAGCAAAGGGGTGCCACAAGAAGTGGAGAATGTGCCTAAAACAGGAGAGGCCTTGGTTTTGAACAAGGTTTTACTAAAACCAGTTAAGGAGGTGGTTGACTTGACACAGAAGAAAGTATTATTCTGGATTATGTGTAAGTCGCATGGAAAATGCTGCAAATTGATTATAGATAGTGGAAGTACTGATAACTTGGTAGAAACTAAGATGGTCGAGAAATTGGGTTTGAAAAAGTCGAAGCATATGACTCCACATAAGGTGTCTTGGTTGCAGAAATGACACCAACTTCTGGTTGATGATCAACGTGAGGTGCAGTTTCACCTTGGCAAGTATAAGGACAAGATAACTTGCGATATTATGCCTATGGACGTGTGCCATATTCTGTTGGAAAAACCATGGAAATATGACAGAAAGGTCATCCATGATGGGGAAAATAATTGTTACATATTTGTGAAGGATGGGATAAAGCATACGCTAGTTCCCATGAAAGAAGAAAAGACTACAGAAACTAGTGTTACTAAAACACTGCTGATAGGCGGGAAGGAGTTTCTGCGACAGATTGAGGCGAATGAAGTGAATTAGCAGTTGTGCAGAGGCTAAGAGAAGGCTTGATGCATACATAAATCATTTATTTTTCTATAGAAATATAGGACATGCTGCAAGAATTTACTAATATTGTGGTGGATAATCTACAGGATAAATTACCATCGAAGCGGAGCATTAGTCACCATACTGATTTTATTCTAGGAGCCATTTTTCCAAATAAGGCTGCTTACTAGATGAGTCTGAAAGACAATGAGGAGATCAAGAAGCAAGTACAGGAATTATTCGATAAAGGACTGGTTCAAAAGAGTTTGATCCCTTGAGTTGCTCCGACTGTTTTAGCTCCCAATAAAGGAGGTAAATGGAGGAATGTGCACTGATTCCTGGGCGATAAACAAGATCACTATTAGGTACATGTTTCCTTTACGTTGGATGGATGATATGATGGATTGCCTAAATGGATTAGCATATTTTTCAAAGATAGATCTAAAAGGTGGCTATCACCAAATCAAGGTTAGATAAGGTGACGAATGGAAGACAACATTTAAGACCAATGAAGGCTTGTATGAATGGTTGGTCATTCCTTTTGGACTGAGTAATTCCCCCAACACATTCATGCATTTGATGAATGAGATTTTGAAGGAATTCATTGGTAAGTTTTTGATTGTATATCTAGATGATATACATATTTCTAGCAAGGCTAAAGAAGAACATTTTCGGCATGTTAGGTATGTGCTAGAGAAATTGCATCAAAATGAATTATTAATGAATTTTAAAAAATGTTCTTTTTTAAAGAAAGAATTGATTTATCTAGGCTTTGTAATTTCTGAGAATGAGTTGAAGATGGACCGAGAGAAGGTTTCAGCCACAGTTAGGTGGACATCTCCCAAAAGTTTGTTTGAAGTAAGAAGTTTTCATGGATTGGCAAGTTTCTATCAGAATTTCATTAAGAAATTCATTGGTATTTGTGCAACTATGTTGGATACCATTAAGAAGGAAAATCAACCTTTCCATTGGACAGAATATGCTGAGAAAATTAACTAAAATCAGGCAGAAGTATACACCTTATGAAAAAGAGTTTTATGCAGTTTTCCAAGCGTTGAAGCATTGGAGGCATTATCTGTTGGCTAATGAATTTGTCTTGTTTTTAGACAATTCTGCGTTACAATATATTATGCAAAAACACAAGCTGAATCATAAACACGTGAAGTGGTTGGAGTACTTTCATAATTTTATGTTTGTTTTGAAACATATCATTGATCAGTCCAACAAGGTAGAAGATTCTTTAAGGAGGAGGAGTTTGATATTACAAGAAAGCATAGTGAAAGTGTTGGGGTTGGAGCATCTCAAATAGTTGTATGAAGTGGATGTAGATTTTAAGGAAGCTTATGAAGTTTGCTAGAATCCACTGTTGAGAGACAATAGTTCATGGTTGGACAATAACATGCAGGATGGGTTTTTGTTCAAAGGAGGACAATTGTGTATTCTGGAATGTTCTATGCAAGAGAAATTAATCCAGGAAAAAGAAAGTGGAGGTTTGATCGGACATTTCCACATAGATAAGACTTTGGATCAGCTGAGCCACTTTTACTATTGGCAAAGAATGTGAAGGGATGTATAGAGATTCATAATCAGATGTAAATTTTGTCAACATGCAAAGGGACACAACTAGAATGTAGGGTTGTATACACCCTTACCCATTCTAAACAAAGCATGGGACTCAATCACCTTGGACGTTGTCTTGGGTCTACCAAAGACACAGCGAGGATTCAATTCCATCATGGTGGTGGTGGATTATTTCACCAAAATCACAAATTTCCTTCCATGCAGAAAGGAAAGTGATGCCACACATGTAGCACACTTGTTCTTTACAGAGATAGTCATAATAAATGGTTTTCCAAAGTCCATTATCTTCGACAGGGATGTAAAGCTCACAGGCCATTTCTGGTGAATGTTATGGAAGAAGTTAGACACCAAACTAAATTTCATTTCTACTTATCAGCCACAGAGAGATGGGAAAACTGAAGTTGTGAACATGATTCTAGGAAATCTGCTGAGGAGTCTAGTTGGTGAAAATTCCAGACAGTGGGATCATGTGCTTGCACAATAGAAGTTTTATTACAATGATTCACCCAACAGAAACAAGGGCAAAATTCATTTCCAAATTGTATATGGAATTAACCCACACGGAGTATTTGAGTTATGGGATTTGGGTCAGTTAGAACGCAAGAGTGTTGAGGGCGAATAATTCGTGAAAGAATTCAGTGAACTACATGAACATGTCAAATTGAAACTACAAGACATTAGCAAAAAATATAAATAGCGAGTAGATTTAAAAAGGGAGGTATAATTCGAAGTAGGAGACTTGGTACTGGCACATTTCCGCAAAGAGAGGTTTCCTAAAGGCAAATGCAAAAAATTGAATATGAAAAAGATCAGGTCTTATAGAGTTATTTGGAAGTTTTCTGCAAATTATTATGAGTTGCAGTTACCTCCGAGTGTAGGAATCTCATCCATTTTTAATGTGGCAGATTTGTACCCATACACTTCTATTGATGAAGGAGACAGTTCAGAGAGATGAACATGTGACAACCAAGATGAAGAGAGAGCATGGATTAAACAAATGGATCTAACACAACCTTTGGAGATTGAACGTATTTTTGACACAGAGGTGACGAGGAAGACACGAAAAAAAGAATATTTAAAGTATCTGGTCAAATGGAAGGACCATCCTCTGGAGGATTGTTCTTGGTTGGATGGTTCCCAAATTCAAAGCGCAGGGTATTCTATTGAAGAGCTCATGGACAGGAGCCATGAATTTAAGTTACCTCGGTATCTTGATGCCGGAGCATCCAATTGAAAGGCTACAACTAGAGTTGATTTCTTCTGCTGGAGAGAAGAAGACATTTCAAATTTCATTTTACTTTGTTTAGTTAATTTGGGCTAAATCAGCCATTGTAATTTGCAGAATAAAAGGATGGTTAAATTAGGATTAGTTATGCATTTAGTTGAATAAATTGTTTTGAAACCGATTGACAGTTTCTCAACCATATGGGGATTTTGGGGAAAGGCATAAAAATGAACCAAATCCACCATTGGGAGGTTCTGTCATCCATAGCGAGACAGGAAGGAATAGAGAAGCAGAATTAAATGTAAAAAATCACCCATCTCAGGGCTTGGCTCTGTGTTTTCCATTTCCAAATTATTTCCAAGTGTTTTTTGTTTGATCGGGATCTCTATTTTTAAAACAATATTTCATTTCCAAACTAATTCTAAGTGTTTTGTGCTTTTTTCGGGTTCCCTATTTTAAATTAGTTATTTAAAACCTTTGTTGAAAGTTAAACATATGTATTTTAATCGCACCCCAAGAAAATATAATTAGATTTGCAGGTGCGGCGAGGGCTTAGTTCTACACGTTCCTTCATTGAATGAATCATTGTGTTAACCATAGAGCATATATCAATCACATTTGCAGGGGTGATGAGGGTCATTCGATCCAACACCGATCAACAGTGAGAGATCAGATCACGGACGGAAGACATTGCATATCACAGAGAATAGGAATTTTGGTTAAGAGATTTTACAAGTTAAGTTTAATAACTTGCGATGCGAAGTGACACAGAGAGGGAGTTGCGTGGACCGTCGGATCTAGCGGAAGCCAACGGTGGAGATTGAAAACAGTGATCGCACATCACAAAGTTTAATGGTTATCATTAAGGACCGTCATGGGGTAAGTTAACAGTTCTGCGATGTGAAGTGGAAGACACGTGTTAGCGCGACACAAAATTGTAAGTCGCAAGGAATAGACTTTAACATGTTAAGTTAAATTGGATATTGTGCGAAGTGAAATTGCCAATGATTGGTCAGAGCTATGTGAGTCCCTCTGAAAAGAACTTCCACATGTTCTCATTTTGTGTGGGTTTCTGTGTTGGTTTGGGTTATTGTTTGATCTGCGAATGTTATAACACTCCGATGTTGTTTTGCGCAAGTATGTATGTTGCTAACTCCCGATGATGATATCTATTGCAAAGGAAAAGGGTTTCATGAGGAGTTTTAAAAACTCAATTCCACAACGTACTCTAACCTTATTGCAGTTGGTCTGAATCAATTTTTAAAGGATTGAGAAGTTAGGGGAGAAAAATTGTATGAGTTGCAAACAATATTTCAAGTGAAATTTTACATCCATGTACTTTCATACATGGTTGTTGAATTAAATAAGTTGAATGAAGTTTTTGAAGAGGATCATGTTGATATTACATCTATTGGCACTACTTTAGATGTTTCTATTAGCATGCTTTGTAAATAGTTTTTGGGAAATATTTTTGGTGTAGATGTTGTGCACATGTCCTCTTTTTTAGTTAAAGAATAAAAAGGAACCCTTGAATTTGCAAATAGCATAGGTAAGGTAAATTTACATCCATTAAGGTTCAAAATTTTTCCAAATATGAAAATATCGGAGCTACCAGAAGATTGTATTCTTTTCAGGAAATGTTTTTTTTTTTTTTTGTGAAGGTATTTAAATATTTAGATATGAAATTCATAGATTTACATGTATTTAATGTGGATAAGTTTTTCACTTATAAACATTATTATGAAGAATTGAATGATATACAATTTCCAACAAAAACATATTTGAAATATTTATATGAAAAATTTAGCCTTGGGGAATCATCTGTTATGGATGGATACTGATAGATGTTTGGGTGAAATGGATGAATTTATTTGTACTATTTGTAAATCATACCCTAAAAATAATATTTATGGCATGACCTATGTGGATATGAACCTAAATAGTTTGAAGGCTTTCCATATTTAATACAATTATGGCTAATTATTCTTATTATCTCAACAACTGCATGATTGTGTGAAAGAGGCTTATCAAACTGGATAAAAATAATGATAGATAAAGACTTTCATTAAAGATAGTAGATATAGTAATGTTTCTATCTCTAATTATACCACATGCTCTAAATGAGGTAGAATGGAATGCTACTTATGATATATGAAAATAAATGAAAATTAACTTTTAAAAGTCATTAAATGAATAAAAAAAACATATTCTTAACTCGTTTTTTTTTTGGGTTAAGCCATTGCTCTTGGAGCCAAGGGCATAGAAGATGGTATACACCAAGATGAAAGTGCCAACTATCCCGGCCTGATATTTCTTGAATATAAAATATGTACACCTCAATATTAATGACACTGTTTGCAGTCTTCTCTACTCCAAGAAACAGTTATTGTTTGCTTTTTTTGTCTTCAAAGGTACTAGTCTATATATGTGGGAGGGGGTAGCGGTGAGTGGAATTCCTTGATATAGTTTATTTTGGTAACCAAAATTGTTTTAATTTTAATATATTTTACAGGTTTGTATACTTACGTTTGATTTTACTAATGTACTACATTACATTTCGAACCAGAGGACAAAATAATATATGTCAAGCGGGTCATTCCATCATCGTTTTAAGATTTTTTATTTTGTCAAATGTGTAGGTTCCACGTAAAGGTTGCTCTTAGTATACCTGCCAAAAGGCATGGTATATGGTGATCGATATAGCTTTGACTGTGTATTAATCATGTTTGAATTTTTAAATTTCAAAAGCTAAACTTAGTATATGCACCAAAAACTCACAGTTGTTTTCATACATGTTTCAAGATTTAACAAAAGTTTTTAGCTAAAAGTTTAAAAGGATGTTGAAACTTTTTTAATTTATAATTTAACCAATGTTTCCCTATACTTTATTGCAGATGCTTTCTGTATGGTTAAATACTTTATTTTTAGAATTTAATCAATGTAGAATACTTTATTTTACTACAGATACTTTTCGTATGTTCAGAATTTAAACAAAGTAGCAAACTTTATCCATGGCATATGCCCCTCTGTTTGCAATTTCCATCTGCCTGTGCTTGTAAGCATGTGGACATGTGGTTGTCGATATGTTTCTTTATGGTTGGTTGCATGTCTGGCTCACATTGTATATAGTGATGCATATCTGAAACCAACAACATATTTTGATTGCTATGATGATATGACAAAGGGTTGATACAGAGAATCCATGAGATGGTATAGGTTCTTGGGAGAGGTTCGATGGTAAACAAGGCTTGTCTCTTCTAAAAACATACCATCAAGGGACTATGGCTCGTCTCTTCTCTGCTAGGAACAAGACTCGCCTTGCAGTTCTGCAGGGAAGCCTTCCTGAACATGTTAAACTTATTTCCATCTCTATCTAAAAATTGTAAATGAGATTTTCATGTATGTAGAAAAATAATAATATGCAATTACTATGTTAATTTTGTGAAAATAAGACACATTGAAAGCCCTATCAGTTACATTGGTGTTCTCTTTCTCGTATAGGAATAGTGAAGAAAATGATGCCGCTAATCTACTTGAATTGGAAAAAGTTAGCTTTGGAGGGGGTAAAGCTCGCTTTGCAGGGGAAAATAACGCGTTCCTTGACAAAGAATTTATCGTCCTCTATCGTGAGATAGGGAATGGTCGTCTACCACATGAGAGTATAAATCCAAGAAAATAGCTGGAGATGGAGAAATTGCATGGTTGACAATGGGATACATACTTTAGAAGCTCACATTTTATGAGATTTTATTTTATTTTATTTTTTATTTATTTTGTATTATTATGTTGCATGAGTTTCTAGAATGGGGAACATTGGGAACTTGGGTAGGAGTGTTTGGAATGGCTAGAAGTTTCCCCAAAATTTACAGGAAATGTTGATTGGAGCAGCAATATTATAAAATAAAAAATAAAAAATATAAAAAAAATAAATAAATATAGAATTTAAAATTCTTATCTTTTTATCCTTGGGGTCTTGGATATATCCCGATTAGGGGCTTTTGAAGGAACTTCTTCATGTGAAGTCACTTGTCAATGTTGAGCTTCAATTGAAGATATATTGGACATGTTGAAGATATGGTCTTGCCAAGCTTTTTTAAAAAATCTTATATTTAAAAAAAAATATATATATAAAAAATGTCTAAATATCATCATTAAATTAGTTTAGAAAAACATTATATTTTTATATAAATATTCAAAAATAATTCAGAAAAACAATATATTTTTTTATATCAATAATCAAAATTAATTTAGAAAAAACATTATGTTTTTGGTTTTGATATCTAAAAGAAAAAAATATCAAAAATAGCATCTACTCTACAGGCTTTATTTGACTGTGACAAACTATAATGAAAATAAATAATGAATAATGAAATTTCTCCATGATTTTTCTCAAAAGTGGAATTATGTTGAAAATATTAAAGTCACCTGCAAACCCTGTGTAGGTAGAAATAGAGTACAACAGGGGAAGAAGGTTGAGTGCACACCACTGTGTATTCAACAGAGTTTAAATGGAGTTGTAAGGATGAGTTTATTTTTTATGGCCGCAGCCAACTTTGCAGAGGAATTGAAGAAATCCTGGTTCAACCACACAATAGCGGAGCTTTAAAAGAACAGTCTTATCGGGCCATAAAGCCCTCACCAACCAATTTTTATTTACGTGCTAGTGTCTTGTTTTTGAACTGTGTGCAAAGTGTCTTGTTGATATGAAGCTCCGATGCGATGTGATGTTGCGATATCGTACATCGTACATCGCAACAGACAGAGTTATCCACCCACCGCAAATGTCCTAAGTGATATTGCGATGCGATGTGGTCCCTACCAGCATCGCACATCGCAACATCACATTTCACCATTCTGCCCATCTGCAAAGGTTTCCGCCGAAGTTTGTCTTGCGATGCGATGCGCCAATGTGATGTGGTCCCCATGTCGCAGTATCGCAACATCGCAAAGCACCAAGTCTTCTGCTCATCCGTTCCACCGATTGCAGATGTGATGTGGTCCCACTACTACGTGGACCAATCAACATTTATCGCATTCATTTTTGCCATGACGCCATCAACCACTTTTCGCACGCGAAGATTTTATGGAATCCACTTTATGTTTTGTTTGAGTTTCGTGGGCCCCAGCAATCAGCCAATAGGCAAACATTCGCGCTAGTTTTGGGTCTGCTGACATAGGGCTCATTTGTTATGTGAAAAGAATGTAATCCAGTTTGTTTGATGTTTTGAAGTCCGAGTTCATTGGTTTATTGAACTTTGGTTAAAGTCTTATGTCGCGCAGAGTATAAAGGGTTAAAAGAACATGACCCCACCTATGTTAAATGCTGCCCAGATCAATGGGCGAGAGTGCAGATGAAACAGATCAATGGTTTGCGGGAGAAAAAATAGCGCAGAAGTTAGCCGGAGGGGGTGCCTCCGCAGTTGACCAGGCAATTGCACATTGACCTGAGATCAACGACTATCGTTCACTGCGGTAGCACAACATTGTTTTGTTGTAACCGTAGAGGAGTGCCTCCACAGGGACCCACAGAGGGGTGTCGCCAATATAATTTTTTAATAATTTTGTTTTAATTTTGAAATGTGTCGCGCCATATATAAATTTTGCGAATAGTATAGTTACTTAAGTTGTGGTCACATGGACAGATTTTTGTGTATTGTAATGCCTGAAGGCAGAAAGAGTGACAGAGAGCAAAGATTGTAACGTTACGTCTATAGCAGCTAAACCATTGTAAAACCAGAACTTTGTTCTGAAGATAGAATCACCATTTTTTAATAGTTTTTTGTTTTTTTAATCAAATAGAAAAGTTTGTGTCATCTTTGTCTAGTAAGCAAGAATTTTTTTTTTCTCTGTGTTAAAGGAGGAGAATTTTTATTCTCCCTATGTGTTCGGAATATTCAGAAATTCCAACATGGTATCAGAGCTAATCCAGGCTCTTTGAAGGTGTCAAAGAAGCTGAAGGAAGGATTTTCTACAGCAGTTGTCCAGCAAAGTGAAGGCTCAGCAAAATTCCAGGTATTTCTCAAAAAAACATAGTCTTGTTTTGTTTAAAAGAGTGTAGTCCTTAAAGACAGAGTTTGTCTTTTAAAGAAGGAAAGATAGTTTGTTTAAAAAGAAAAAAAACACAGTCAATTTTTATTACATAGTTCAGTTTATAAGCCATGGCTGGACCAAGCACCAGCATGAGTATTGGAAATACTCAGCTCCCACAATTTAATGGGAAGAACTATGATTAATGGGTCATTACCATGAGAGCCCTGTTAGCCTCTCAGGATTTATGGGAGTTTTTTGAAGACGGTTTTGATGAACTGGTTGATGAGCAAGCCTTTAATGCCTTAACACAGGCAGAGAAGTATTTGTTGAAGTGCAATAGGAAGAAGGACTCTAAAGCCCTCTTCTATCTCTACCAAGCAGTACATGAGAGTGTGTTTCCAAGGATAGCAACAGCTAAATAATCTAAGGATGCATGGGATACCCTCCAGATTTCCTATCAAGGTATGGAGAAGGTGAAGACAGCAAAGCTAAAATTGTTGAGGAGAGATTTTGAAACTCTCTGTATGAAAGAGTCTGATGAAATAGACTCATTCCTCACACATGTGACTGGGTTGGTCACCCAGATAAGGTCTCATGGAGAAACACTTGAACAAAGAAAGATTGTGGAGAAAGTATTGAGGAGCCTACTCTCAAGGTTTGATGTTATTGTAACCACCATTGAAGAGACAAAAGATCTCTCAAAGTTCACAGTTGATGAACTTCATGCATCACTAATAACTCATGAACAAATATTGGGAAGATCAGTAAACCCATATTTGGAGCATGCCTTCAAGACCCAGCTGCCTTTTGGAAGAGTAAGAGGTAAAGGAAGAGGAAGAGGAAGAGGCAGAAGCCAAAACAAAGGAAGAAGAAACAACCCTTCACATACACATGGAAGGAGAAACAATAAAATCCAAAGCCAAGGCCAAAGAAGCAGCTAGCAAGGTGGACAACAACATGCTCATGGACAAAGGTATGACAAATCTGATGTCCAGTGTCATTATTGCAAGAAATATGGGCACTATGCCAATAAATATAGGAAAAAGAAAAATGACATGAATAAAAAGAAGAATGCTAATGAAGCAAGAGAAGAAAAGAACCCAAAGAATGTCCTGTTAACATGTAATGTAGCACAAGATAGGCAGGATGATGTATGGTTCTTAGATTCATGCTGCAGTAATCACATCACTGGAAACATAAAAATGTTTGCCAATGTTGATGAAGATGTTAAATCTGAAGTAACAACTGGAATTGATACTAAGATCTATGTCAAGGGAAAAGGCAGAGTAAGTATCCATGCAAGAAATGTAGAGCAGGCCAAATGTGTACTATGTTCCTGGCTTGAAATGTAACCTTTTGAGCATTGGGCAACTCATTAACAAATGTTACAATGTATCCTTCAAAAATGATGTGTGCACAATAATTGACATACCTCCAAGAAAAAAGGTTATTGCAGAACTGAAAATGACTAGCAATAGAATGTTTCCACTCAAGCTCAATACAGACTTGAAGGGAAAGAGAAAGAATGTACCAGCTGTAACCCAAGAAGTCTTTCAAAAGTAAGTGAAAGATGAGAATTGGTTATGGCACTTGAGATTTGGACATCTCAATTTTGGAGGATTAAATTTTTTGCATAGAAAAGGAATGGTAAAGGGATTACCATTGATTGAGAAACCATACAGCCTATGTGAAGGCTGCATCTTGGGAAAACAACGGAGAGAAAAATTTCAATTAGGAAAAAACATAAGGGCAAAAGCACCCTTAGAAATTATCCATTCAGATTTGTGTGGGCCAATGCAAACATCATCAATATCAGGCAGCAATTATATGCTGACCTTCATTGATGATTTCACAAGAAAAGTATGGGTTTATTTCTTGAAGTATAAAAATGAAGTGTTTGAGAAGTTTTGCCACTTTAAAGCACTTGTTGAGAAACAAAGTGGGCAAAATATCAAAGTATTTAGGACTGACAGAGGAGGTGAGTATATCTCAAAAGAATTCCTGCGTTTTTGCAAAGAAAATGGCATACATAAACAATTTACCACAAGGTACACACCTCAGCAAAACAATGTTGCAAAAAGGAAGAATAGAACCATCATGTATATGGTGAGAAGTATGCTGAAGGTAAAACATTTTCCAAATGAGTATTGGGCAGAAGCAACAAATTGTGTGGTATATGTTTTGAATAGATGCCCAACAAAAGCAGTGATGAACAGAATTTCAGAAGAAGCGTGGAGTGGAAGAAAACAAGGAGTCACCCCCATGAGAGTTTTTGGGTGCATGGCTTATGCACACATTCTAGATTAGCTGAGAAAGAAGTTGGACAGGAAGGGGGAGAAGTGCATCTTCCTTAGATACTGTGAAGAATCCAAGGGATATAGATTGTATAACCCATCCACACAGAAATTTGTTATAAGCAGAGATGTGCAATTCATAGAAGAAGAAACATGGGATGGAAGTATTGAGAAAACAATCAATGTCAAAAGTTGTTTGTCTCATGATGAAGATGAGGAAGATGTGGCTGAAAGGATCACCTCATCGATAGCACCACCTCTACCAACACAAGGACGGCAAGGGACACCACAAGCTGGAGTAAGAACACTCTTGAGAAGAAATGACAATGCTTCTCCAAGCACATCACAAGGAACAAATTTGAGTGCTTCGTCAAGCACAGCTACATCAAATGAAAGAGGAACCAGATTCAGAAATCTAAATGAAATCTATGAGCAAGAAGCAACAAATGAATGTATGAATTCCTTATTTGCATTGTATTTTCATGTTGATTATCTTATTCATTTTGAAGAAGCTATAAAAGATATGAAATGGATATATGTTATGGATTAAGAAATAAATGCCATAGAGAAAAACAATACATGAGAATTGGTTGATCTCCTAGAAGGTAAAGAAGTGATTGGAGTAAAGTGGGTCTACAAGACCAAAAGAAATGCCGAAGGTAAGATTGAAAGGCACAAGGCCAGACTTATTATCAAATGATACAAGCAGCAACATGGAAGAGATTATGAATAAATTTTTGCAACAGTTGCAAGAATGGAAACAGTGAGAGAAGTGTTGTTCATAGCAACATAAAACAAATGGAAGGTTTACCAAATGGATGTAAAATCAACATTCCTAAATGGAGTTTTAATGGAAGAGGTTTATGGTGAACAACCTCTAGGCTATGAAAAAGAAGGCCAAGAGCACAAAGTTTGCAGATTCAAGAAATCTCTTTATGGGCCGCAACAAGCACCAAGATCATGGTATAGTAGGATATATTCTTATCTACTAGAGAACGAGTTTTAAAAATGTGAAGGAGAACCCACATTATAAATCGAAGAGAAAGATGGTAAGATGCTGATAGTTGTTTTATATGTTGATGATGTGATATTCATAGGTAATGATGACTACCTGATTGAGAATTTTAAAACAGTCATGAAAGATTAATTTGAAATTACTGATATGGGTTTGCTGAGATACTTCCTAGGAATAGAAGTAGAGAAAAATTAAAATTAAAATTTTATTTCTCAAGCAAAGTATGTTAATGAAGTTTTGGAAAGATTTAATATGAAGGATTGCAAGGTAGCAATTACTACCACAGTAATGGGATTGAAACTCAACAAAGATGACAACAGCAAGGATTTTGATCCTAGTTTGTAGAAGAGCATAGTTGGCAGCCTTATGTATTTGACTGCAACTAGGCCTGATATTATGCGTGCTGTTAGTTTTATTTCCATATTCATGGAAATGCCAGAAGAAGCACATTGGCAAGCAGCAAAAAGAATTTTGAGGTATGTTAAGAGAACTAAAAGGTATGGTATTTTGTAGACCACTTCAGAAAATTCTGAATTGATTGGATATACTGACAGTGACTGGGCTAGAAGTATTGATGACTGGAAAAATACTTCTGGTTATGTTTTTCATATGGGTTCAGGAGCTATTTCATGGGCTTCTAAGAAACAACCAATTGTGGTATTGTCTACAACAGAGACAGAGTATGTGGCAGCTACAGCAGCAGCGTGTCAAGCAGTTTGGATGAGAAGAATGTTGAGGAGTTTATGTCAAGAACAAGTAAAAGGGACAGTGATTTATTGTGACAATAGCTCATCCATAGCATTGTCAAAGAATTCTTTGTTTCATAAAAGAACTAAACACATAGATGCCAAGTTTCACTACATCAGGGAATTGATGAAGAATGGAGAAATTGTCCCTCAACATTGTAGAACAGAGGAGAAATTTGCAGATATTCTAAGAAAGCCATTGGGGCAAAAGAGTTTTGAATATTTGAGGAAATTCTTGGGTATGATAGATAACTCAACAGCTGACTTTAATGGGGAGTGTTGAAAATATTAATGTCACCTGCAAACCCCGTGCAGGTAGAAACAAAGTACAACAGGGGCAGAAGGTTGAGTGCACACCACTATGTATTCAACAGAGTTTAAATGGAGTTGTAAGGATGAATTTATTGTTTATGGCCGCAACCGACTTTGCAGAGGAATTGAAGAAATTGTGGTTCAACCACGCAACAACAGAGCTTTAAAACAACAGTCTTATCGAGCCATAAAGCCCTCACCAAGAAATTTTTGTTTACACGCCAGTGTATTGTTTTTGAACTGTGCACAAAGTGTCTTGTTGATATGAAGCTCCGATGCGATGCGATGTTGAGATATCGCACATCGCACATCACAACAGACAGTGTTATCCGCCCACCGCAAATGTCCATAGGTGATATTGCAATGCAATGTGGTCCCTACCACCATCGCAAAGGTTTCCGCCAAATTTTGTCTTATGATGCGATGTGTCGATGTGATGTGGTCCCCATGTCACAGCATCTCAACATCGCAAAGCACTAACCCTTCCGCTCATCCGTTCCGCCGATTGCCGATGCGATGTGGTCCCACCGCTATGTGGACCAATGATCATTTATTGATTTCATTTTTGCCATGACCACATCAACCACTTTTGGTACGTGAAAATTTTATGGAATCCGCTTTATGTTTTGTTTGAGTTCCACGGGCCCTAGCGATCAACCAATAGAAAAGCGTTCGTGCTAGTTTTGGGTCTGCTGATGTAGGGCTCATTTGTTATGTGAAAAGAATGCAATCCAGTTTGTTTGAAGTTTTGAAGTTTGGGTTCTTTGGTTTATTGAACTTTGGTTAAATTATTATGTCGCGCGGAGTATAAAGGGTTAAAATAACAAGACCCCACCTATGTTAAATGCCGCCCAGATTAATGGGCGAGAGTGCAAATGAAATAGATCAATGGTTTGCAGGAGCACGAGTAGTGCAGAAGTTAGCTAGAGGGGGTGCCTCCATAGTTGACCAGGAAATCACGCATTGACCTGAGATCAACGGCTATCGTTCACTGTGATAGCACAACATAGTTTTGTTGTACCCATAGAGGAGTGCCTCCACAGGGACCCACAGAGGGGTGTCGCCAATATAATTTTTTAATAGTTTTTTTTTAATTTTAAAATGTGTCGCACCATATATAAAGTTGTTGAATAGTATAGTTAGTTAAGTTGTGGTCGCACAGAGAGATTGTTGTGTATTGTAATGCCCGAAGGTAGAAAGAGTGACAGAGAGCAAAGATTGTAACGCTGCATCTGTAGCAGCTAAACCATTGTAAAACCAAAACTTCGTTCTAAAGACAAAATCACCATTTTGTAATAGTTTTTTGTTTTGTTAATGAAATAGAAACGTTTTCGTCATCTCTATCCAGTAAGAAAGAATTTTATTTATTTATCTGTGTTAAAGGAGGAGAATTTTTATTCTCCCTGTGTGTTTGGAATATTCAGAAATTCCAAAAAATTACACATTTTCCAATATCTTAACCTAAATCTCTGTGAACAAATTTCCCAACTTAAAAATAGAACTATAACTTAATGCATATAACTTAGCTTATTTCCAACAAGATTTGAGACTATATTTTAATTTAAATGCTACTATAATGTATCTATCACCATAATTGATTTATTAGCGAAATGAATGAATCAAATTTGGCTACACATTCACACTGGCGTACATAGCTAATCGATCCATGAGGTGGCATGGCCTTGCTTTGATGCTCAACACTTCTCAGTGCAAGCATGTATTACATCCCTCTACATTTTCACGCTGCCTCATTTCTTTAAAGCACATCGATGGAAAGTGACCCATTGAGTGCTTTACCAGATAACGTACTCTCATCTTACATTCACTCAAAATTTCTTTACCAAATGCAACACGTTGTACTGTGCTTTATCGACTCCCACACCTGGAAATGCTAAAAAAACCGCTCCCACGTTTCCGAATCAATGTCCTTCACGTGCCAAAAACTTGCCCCTGCTCCCCCCACCCTTTCCTGAGAAAGTGAAACGTTTCACTCCCGTTTTGAAGCTCCTGGGAATGCAAGAACTGCTAGAACAGGTTCCCTATATGTCGGGAGTTGTTCCCGTGTAACTAAGGATTTTTTATATAATATTTTTATATTTTGAAATTCTATATTTCGTAGGTATTGTAAGTATTGTGCATTCTTATGCATCTTCCAAGTAAGACAGGTATAAAGGTGCACAAAGGTATATGAACTTCAAAGAAGGAGAATCTTAACCTAATATAGGTATATGAATATCAAAGAAGGTAAATCTTGGTTAAATCACACAACTACGAAGTAGTTGGGAAAAACCCTAGAAAATTTGTGTAATTGTCAACCATAGAGAAAAGTAAATAAATACCAAAGACAGATATTTTCATAAAAAAGGAGAAAAAGAGTTAATGTATGAATGAGAGATTGATTACTAAAATGTAAAACGAAAAAAATCTTCTTAGTCTACAATATGAATTATTCTCAGTCTAAAACAACATTACTAAGATAGCATTGAAAATCGTAAAGGAAAGTCTTGACGGAGAACTAACCCATTCACTAATCCTTAAAATGAAAAAAATAATTTTCCCACTCTTTAAATATTCATATGGGGATTCACAAAAATCAATCGATGCAATTATATCTTGAAATTCCTTCAAACATTATATCTTATATCAAAATGATACACCCACAGTTCCCATAGATTAAAATCCTCACATAATTTCCTCCTTGATGAACTATCTTCCTTAATTAAGAGAGTCTGTATGATGAGTAAAATTACAAGGTTATATTAAAAAAAGGTAAAATCAACAGAATATGCTTAGAAATATTCAGTCCCCATAGTAGAGATGATAAATTATTAAACTTGTAACAACCCATCACAAAAAAAGTACGAGTGAAGTGCAATATTCATAAAGAGCCTGGGTATTGTTCTATTACACCCTAAAACCAATGATGATTCCTCGTTATTGCTAAAACCTACCTTACCAATTTGCAGAAATACTAAGTTCATGGACATTAAAGCATGAAAATTGTTAGCTAGACACTGATATTTTAACTCTTTCTTTGTTGTTAACCATACACTATGACATTCTATCTCGTTCTTTGTTGTTGGTTGTTGAGCGTTAAAATCTTGAATCACAATGTTGAACGGGTCGAAGCTCTGTACATGCATAGGCTCGGTACTCTAGAATTTTTTCTAGCAGAAATGGAAGCAGTGGTTAAAAAACAAACTAAGCCTCGGCACAAGGGTGGCCTTTCCCACAAAGAAAGGTTGGTCGAGCTTACAAAATGAGAAATTTCCCACCAATTTCCCTAGCTCATGGGCCATCGTCAGCTTGTGGAATAGTGGCAATGCAAGTGAAGGGCTTCTCATCATTGAAGTGTATGTGTACCACCACCACGCGTGTGTTGGACAAGATCTTTTCCTTGTTACTTGATTCCCGATATGTTCCATCAATTTGGATTGCCTTTTCTATACGAACTTCACATAGAGGGGAGCAAGGGACTGGAGCTGATTAAAAACCTCTAGCAATTTTACTACAATGAGCTGAAAATGTAGACTAATAGTGACAAAGATGGGTTGTTGTGATCCACTACGAGTAATGATCAGATACATTAGCAGCAGGTGGGGAAGTGGAGAAGGTAGAAGGCTCTGGTGCGAGGTCGGGCATGGTTGTCTATAGCTTGAAGGATATATCCAGGCAATAGCTGGATCAATTGCATGGATGACAATGCAACAGCTGGATAAATTGCATGGCTGGCAATGCGACACCAACAAAATTCATATTTTATGAGATTTTTTACTTGATATTTTTCTATTTCAAAATATTACAAATTGAGCAAGTATTGTGATTACAATGAAGTCTTGTTCAAGTGAAGGATCAATAAAGCTGCATATTCACATCCCTCCAGAGTCAAAACCTAATTGATGAGAAAGCATTAAGATATACACATATCTTAAGTGAACAGTGAAAAAATACAAGTGTGATACTAATTATTGATTCCAAGTTAGTGAGGAATTTTGCAGCATGGGCATGCATTATAGTGGCAAAAAATAAATCTGTGAAGGATACTGAGACATATTAATGCTCCAACATTGTCCTACTACTATTTTTGTGATAAGTCAAATGGCTTAATCCATCCAAAGCGAATGGCGTACACTAAATCTTAGGAGTTGATGGGAGAAAAATATCAAACCTATATATTGATTTACAAAATTAAGTCAAAGTTTGATGTACTAATATTTTTTATTTTTACGCTTGGCAGATCATTTCTATTCCTTTTCTAAAGAAGGGAAGTGTACATACACATCTAACTATGTTAGATGGCCTCAACCCCTCTACTAGAAACTAAGTCTGTTTGTTATGTAATTGTGTTGTAAGCCATCCAAAATTTAAAGGTTCTCAGATTGTCTAGTAGTGCAAGATAAGTTTGAATATTCTTAAAACTCCTAATAGATATATATATATATATATATCTAAAACAAAAACTAGAGATTGTAAAGGCATCATATGAACTACACAAAATTTTCACAAAACATAACCATGTTAATCATCTAATTAAGAGGAGTCAATAGGTGTTGGATATTTGGTGTTGTAACCCAAAAACTCTCTCTGTGGAATCCAATGGAGCTGTGATTTTCAATTTGGCTGTGTGAACATTTTGGAGTTGGATTTGGCACTAAATCAATTGAAATTCCCTATGAAATTAGTGGAGGACTGAATTTGGTTTGGATGGCCATGCAGAACTGGAAAAAATTGTTTTTTCCACTATGTTCTTCATAATACAGTATAAATAAAATGTGTGTTAAGATTGAGTCTATCTTCCACAAAAATGACTAGGATCTTGGACTAAAAACTATCATTCCTCTAAGTCAAAATCGATGTTCTAGGATTGTTGCTTTATCTCTATTTCCCAATAATATATCAAATGATGGATAGGGGGAGGCATGTTACACCGATAAGCATGAGAAGCTTCCCTAGACCTCCCAACATTATCACGATGTCCTCTACCCATGGCTAGCAAAGGCACAACTTTCCCAACACACCACAACTTTCCCAAAATCACGCGCATGACCTTTGTTGTGACTGTATTCCTAGCCTCCCCATCAAGTGTTCCTTTTCAGAGAGTAGGGTTGCCTCAAAAAAAGCATATGAACCCTTGAAACTTTCCAAACTTGTTAATTTAAAAACAACCGTAAAGAAATGATAGAGAATGAGGCCGTCAAGCAATGACAAAGAACCACGCCTGAGAGGAAATTACAACTAAATAAAACATCATAAATTCACTTATCACTTTTGGGCTTAGAGCCAAGGATGCATATGAGCCACCTGTTGGAATTTATGAATATTCCAAACATAGAGAGGAAGCAAAATTCCTCAACTAAACACAAAGATTTTAATAAAAAAAATGGACAAAGTGATGGAATAAAATATATTTCATTAAACTTTTAAACTGTTACAAAATAGAACTTTTTTAGAACTGTTGTTTGTTCTGGATTTGCAATGCAAATTCACTTGGCTGCTATAACAACACAGTGCTTCAAAAACAACTTTTTTTCTCCTCTCTTTGTCTTTTTTTCTTTAACACAGTCACTGCATTTTTTTCACACAGTCTCACTTACTGCCTTCGAGCACACTCTTCATTACATTACATTTCATACTTTTGTTTTAAATATATATTATAAACATATAATGTTTAAAATATATATATTATAAAACTTATATATATAACCTAAAGTCTAAAAGAAAACTTTAATCCAAATGAACTTGTCGCGGCATGTTAAAAACGTTACAACTTTAACCCAAAGTTTAAAACCTTAATGAAAAGTATTTCACGGATTTCAATCACTTTATGTAGAATGGTTCAGTGAATTTATCAGATCCATTCATGCTCCTGGTTGACTGTGCACGAAATGGTGCGATCGAGCTGCTTTTGGCTGAGAATTGGCACGCTGGCGGACTTCCAAAATGTTATGCATAAAATTTAATCATTTTATCGCATCCAAACTTGTGTCGGATGACTGGACGTCGGATTTGTGCGAAAAAAGAATCATTGGCTGGGGGTTTATGACGTGGAACATGGGCTCCACAACCGTTGATATGGTGTGATTCAAACGTAAAACAAAAACGTGGTAAATGCTATGGTTGGTGAGGGTTTTAATGGCGGCAAGTGCAAGTTTTGAATCTGGGATGGTGTGGATTGAGTGAAGATCAAACCAAAATAAAACTGCTGCTGTTGTTGGATCCTTTTCCCATCAAAAATTGAATGTTGTCCTCCTGTTTGTAGTTGGAATTAACTTCCAACACTCCCCCTTAATTACAACTACTTCTTTCTTCTATACCTAGACATTTTCTTAGGTAATTAAAACTTTTCTGCCCCGATCGTTTTGTTAATATATCAACAAATTGCTCTTATTTTCTGCAATGTTGCAAAACAATTTCTCCATCGCTCACTAACTCCCTAGTGTAGTGATACTTTGCATCAATGTGTTTCGTTCTTTTATGAAACATTGAATTCTTGGATAAAGCTATAGCTGATCTATTATCACAATACACTATTGTGCCTTTTACCTGTTCATGACACAAACTTCTTAACATTCTCCTCATCCATACTGCTTGACATGTTGCTGCTATAGGTGCCACATACTCTGCCTCTGCTGTTGATAAAGCCACAATTGATTTTTTCTTAGAAGCCCATGAAATGACTCCCGATCCTATATGAAAAACATATCCAGAGGTGCTTTTCTTGTCATCTATACTATACTTCTAGCTCAATCACTGTCAGTATATCTAATCATTTCAAATTTTTTTGAAGTGGTGTATAAAATAGCATACCTCTTTGTTCCTTTCACATAACTCATAATTATTTTTGTTGCTTGCCAATGTTCCTCCTTTGGCATTTCCATAAATCTGGAAATTAAACTCGCAACATGCATAATATTTGCCCTACTTGCAGTCAAATACATAAGGCTACCAACTATGCTCTATAAACATGGATCAACATACTTGTTGCTGTCTTCTTTGCTTGGTTTCAATCCCCTCATTGTAGGAGTAATTATTGCCTTGCAATTCTGCATGTTAAATATTTCCAAAAATTCTTTCACATATTTAGCTTGAGAAATAAAAATTTTATTTTCATTTTTCTCTACTTCTATTCCTAAGAAGTATCTCAGCAATCCTATATCAGTCATCTCAAATTCATCCTTCATGAGTGTTTTGAAATTTTCAATGAGGAAAGCATCATTACCTGTGAATATAACATCATCAACATATAAAACAACAATGATAATCTTACCATCTTTCTCTTTGATGTATAATGTGGGCTCTCCTTCACATTTTTCAAACCCATTTTCTAGTAGATAGACATCTATCCTATTGTACCATGCTTTTGGTGCTTGTCTCAACCCATACAAAGCTTTCTTCAATATTTATACCTTGTGCTCTTGGCCTTCTTTCTCATAGCCCAAAGGTTGTTCAACATAAACCTCTTCCATCAATACTCCATTTAGGAATGTTGATTTCACATCAATTTGGTAAACTTTCCACTTGTGTTGTGCTGCTATGGACAACACTGCTCTTACTGTTTCCATTCTTGCAATTGGTGCAAAAGTTTCCTCATAGTCTCTTCCTTCTTGTTTCTTGTAGCCTTTGACAACAAGTCTTGCCTTATGCCTTTCAATCTTACCTTCAGCATTACTTTTGGTCTTATAAACCCATTTCACTCTAATCATTTCTTTTCCTTTTGGGAGATCAACTAATTCCCATGTTTTATTTTTCTCTATTGCATTTATCTCTTCATCCATAGCATCTATCCATTTCTTATATTTTACTTCTTCGAGAAAATGAATAGGATCTTCTACATGAAAATATATTGCAAGTAAAGAGTTCATACCTTCATTTGCTTCCTCTTTCTCATAAATTTCATTTAGACTTTTGAATCTGGTTCCTCTTTCCCTTGCTTAACTTGAGCTTGTAGAAGCACTCAAATCTTCTCCTTGTGATGTGCTTGGAGAAGCACTATCATCACTTCTCAAGGGTGTTCTCATACCTGCTTGTGGTGTCCCTTATTTTCCTTGTGTTGGTGGAGGTGGTGCTGCTAATGAGGGATGTCTTTCAGCCATTTCTTCCTCATCTTCATCATAAGACAAATAGCTTTTTACATTCATTGTTTTCTTAATGCTTCCATCCCAAGCTTCTTCTTCAATAAATTGTACATCTCTTCTTATCATAAATTTATTGGTGTATGGGTTATACAATCTGTATGCTTTGGATTCTTCACTGTATCCAACAAATATGCACTTCTCCCCCTTACTTTCCAACTTTTTCCTTTGCTGATCTGGAATGTGTGCATAAGCCACACAACCAAAAACTCTCATGTGGGTGACAAACTATTTTATGCCACTCCATGCTTATTTCAGAACTCTGTTGATAGCACTCTTTGTTGGGCATCTATTCAGCATATATGCTGTACAATGTCTAGCTTCAGCCCAATATTAATTTGGCAAATGTTTTTCCTTCAACATATTTTTTAGCATATCCATGATGGTTCTATTTTCCCTTTCTGAAACTCCATTTTGCTGTGATGTATACCTTTCTGTAAATTGTTTAGAAATCCCATTTTCTCTGAAAAAAAGCAGAAATTCTTTGGAGATATATTCTCGTCCTCTGTCTATTCTTAAGACATTAATATGTTGCCCACTTTGATTCTCAACAAGAGATCTAAAGTGGCGGAACTTTTCAAACATTTCACTCTTCAGCTTCAAGAAGTACACCCATGTTTTTCTTGTGTAATCATCAATAAAGGTCAGCATATAGTGGTTGCCTGCTAACGATGATGCTTGAATTTGTCCACAGAAATCTGAATGGACTATTTCTAAAGGTGCCTTTTCCCTTATTCTCTTTCCTAATGGAAATATTTCTCTTTGTTGTTTTCCCAAGATGTAGCCTTCGCATTGGCTGTCTAGCTATTCAATAAATGGTAATCCCTTTACCATTCCTTTCCTATGTAACAAATTCAGACCTCCAAAGTTGATATATCCAAATCTCAAGTGCCATAATCAGATTTCATCTTTTTATTCTCTCTGGAATGTCTCTTCTGTCACTGCTGCCATTGCAGCTCCTTTCTTCAAATCTACTCTCATCTTGAGAGGAAACATTTTGTTTCTTGTCATCTTCACTTGTGCAATCTTTTGCTTGCTTGGTGGTATGTCCATGATGGTGCATACATCATCTTCAAAGAATACATTGTAACCTTTCTGAATGAGTTGTCCAATGCTCAAAAGGTTACACTTCATACCAGGCACATAGTATACAATTGATTTGGATCTCATTTCTCCTTTCTTTCTCAAAACACTTAATTCGCCTTTTCCCATAACAGAGAATTTATTGTCTGTCCCCAATTTTACTTAAGATTTTAAATTTTCATCAATCATGGAAAACATAGACATGTTTCCAATCATATGATTACTACATCCTAAATCTAGAAACCATATATCTTCATTTCTCTCTTCAGCCATATTACATGCTAAAAACAAATTTTCTTCACTGATATTTTCTTTAGTAAAATTAGCACTAGGTCTATTACCCATTTCGCTCTGTTTCTTCTTTCTTTCATTGGCATAATGGCCATACTTCTTATAGTAATGACATTGGACTTGGGATTTATCATACCTTTGTCCATGTGCTTGATTTTTTCCACCTTGTTGGCTCCTGCCTTGGCTTTGATTCTAAATTTGGTTGTTGCCCATTCCACTAGTATTTGCAGGGATGTTTCTTCCTTTGTTTTGTCTTATGCCTCTTCATTTTCCTCCGTAGTTTTATCTTCCTTGACATCTTCCTCTTCCAAAGAAAATTTACGTCTTGAAGGCGTGTTCAAAAGAGTAAGCTCCTCAACACTTTCTCCACTATTATTCTTTGTTCTATGGTATCTCCATGAGATCTCATTTAAGTAATCAACCCAATCAAAAATGTGAAGAATGAGTCTATTGTATTAGACTCTTTCATGCAAATGACTTCAAAATCTCTTCTCATTAATTGAAGATTTTCTATCTTTACCTTCTCCATAACTTGGTAGGTTTTCTGGAGGGTATCCCATGCATCCTTGGACCTCTTTGCTGCTGCAATTCTGGGAAATATGTTTTCATGCACTACCTGATAGAGATATTAGAGGGCTTTTGAGTCCTTCTTCATATTACTCTTCGATAAATCCTTCTCTTCCTGTGTTAAGGAATTAAATGTCTATTTCATCTGTTGGTTCTTCTAAACCATCTTCAACTAGCTCCCATAAATATTGAGAGGCAAACATGGCTCTCATTGTGATTTCCCAATAGTCATAGTTCTTCCTATTGAATTGTGAGAGTTGATTATTTCCCATACTCATGCTTGTGCTAGCTCCTGCCATATCTAGCTTACCGAACTATTCTAAAAACTTGACTATGTTTTTATTTTAAATAAAACTTCTCACTGCTGAGAGATAAAATCTGTCTCCAAAAGACTTCTTTGAACTTCACTCCTTAAGACAAACACAAAACTCTATTTTGATAAATACCTGGCTTTGCTGATCTTTCACTCTACTGGTCAAAAGCTTCAACAAATCCTTCTTCTTCCTTCAACTTCTTTGGCAAATGAAAAGAGCCTGGACTAGCTTCGATACCATGTTGGAATTTTTGAATATTCCAAACACATAGAGGAAGCAGATTTCCTCAAATAAACACTGATATTTTAATTTAAAAAATGGATAGGGTGATGGAATAAAATCTATTCAATTAAACTTCTAAACTGTTACAAAATAGAACTTGTTTAGAACTGTTTTTTGTTCCAGATTTGCAATGCAAATTCACTTGGCTACTACAACAACACAATGCTTAAGAAAAAAAATTGTTTTCTGCTCTCTCTATCTTTCTTTCTTTAACACGGTCACTACATTTTTTTCACACAGTCTCACTTACTACCTTTGGGCACACTCTTCATTACATTACATTTCGCACTATATATATATATCTATATATATATATATATATATATATATATATATATATATATATATATATATATTACAAACATATAATTTTTATAATATATATGTTATAAAACTTATATATAAAACCCAAAGTCTAAAAAAAAAAAATTAATCGAAATGAACTTTTCGTGGCATGTTAAAAACATTACAACTTTAACCTAAGGTTTAAAACCTTAATGAAATGTATTGCGCGGATTTAAAATCACTTTATGCAAAATGGTTTAATGACTTTATCGCATCCATTTATGCTACTGACTGACTGTGCATAAAATAATGCGATCGGGCTGCTATTGGCTGAGACTTGGCACACTGGCAGACTTCAAAAACCTTATGCATAAACTTTAATAAGTTTATCGCATCCAAAATTGTGCCGAATAACTAGACATCAAAGTTATGCGAAAAGAGCATCGTTGGCTGGGGGTTTATGATGTGGAACATGGGCTCCACCACCATTGACGTGGTGTGATTCAAACATAAAACAAAAATGCAGTAAATGCAGTGGTTGATGAGGGTTTTAATGGAGGTAAGTGCAAGTTTTTAATGTAGGATGGCATGGGTTGAGTAAAGATCAAACCAAAATTAAACTGTTGCTGCTCTTACGTCCTTTTCCCATCAGAAATTGAATCTTGTCCTGTTGTTTGCAGTTGGAATTAACATCCAACACCACCCATCCAAAACCACTCTTGAGACATGGAGGAGACACTCACCCACATCATACAACCAAATAAAAATTCTAGAGAAAAACCTCATATTTGAGCTTAATAATTGAAACCCACGCTTCCTAGAATACCTTAAAGTTCTCATTGCCACCTTACGCATGCAAAGAGATAATGAGGGTCATCATCTAGACACCCTACTTTATGCTTCATTATGACTTTGTGTTAGGTCCTTATATTACTAGTATAGTCCGTTATTGTTGTTAGTGTAACCCCCTTATTGTTATTGTTGTACCCCTGTAACCCCCATATTGTTATTATTATTCCCTTACTTTATTATTGTTAGGTCGGCTAGGATTACATTGTGGCATCACTAAAATTACATTGTGGCCCCATGCACTCCTATATATAGAGTGGAGGTTTTGTCATTTGTATAATCCAAGAATTGTTCATTTATGTAATGTATTGGAGGTTTCCCCCTCGAATTGGCTATTTATAAGGCATTGATATCTCTTTTCTTCTATTTTTGGAGCTGGTTTCATAACATTTTGTATTAGAGCTTTGGATTTTAGGGTTTCGCTGCTCCAAACAGGTCATCGTGGAACTTGCGCTATAACCTATTTTCTACGAAGGTTTAGAAGCTAAAATTTTTAGAGTGCGAAGCTGAAATCCTGAGGAACATTGTCGAAACATTTCAGAGCTTGGGTCATAATATTTTCGGAGATATGATCTCTGGAAGTTAGGGCTTTGTGGAGGCTCTTGAATTTCACCTAAACACGTCATTGCGACATTTTTTCTATAACTTTGTTTCTACGAGGGTGCACAAGATGAAATTTTCATAGAGGGAAGCTACAAGCTAGAGGATCCTTCGATAAAAATTTTCAATCTTGGCTCGCAATATTTTGGGAGATATGGTCTGTGGAAGTTAGGATTGTTTCAGGCTCCCAAATTTCATCTCAAAGAGGTGACGGTGGGAAAAACATCATAACTCTCTCTCTGAGCATCGCATGGGGATTCTGTAAAAATTGGACGCAAGTACATGCACTATAATGTTTTCTATATCAATTTCAGAGTTGAAGGAGGAAATAGTGACACGTGGCAAGTCGTACAAGTTCGCTCTACTGAACTAGTCCATAATTAGGTCATCGTAGGAGATTGGGGATACCTTTGTCTTCAAGAATCAAAATTAGGTCAAACCTATGGCATTCAAAAGAAGATTCAGAGGGCTACTTAAGGGCCAAATTTCATATATTGAAGATCCAAAATCACATAGATAATTCAGTTTCAATATCGAGCTCCTCAAAGTCAAGAAAAAGGTGTGCATTTGTTTTTTCAAATTGTATCAGTCTTGTTTGAAATATCAGTTTTAAGTGATTCCAAAGGCCTATTGAGAATATATTCAGTATTGGGTTCTAAAATGCCTCCTAAAAATAATTCAACACCCATTAAGCCCTCAAAGTACTCTACTATGACTCATGAAGATGAAGAATTGCAACATGATCTATCAAAATTACAAGAGCAAGTGCACCAAAATTCGCTCTCGCAAAGAGAAATTGTAATATCCCGTTTCGGGGATATCTCTAAAACACAGCGAAACCCCAACCAGAGATAGACAAGGAGGGAATTTACTGGATATGTCGCCTCTAAAAGAGAACGAAATCCGGAGGCTACCTGGCCCTTTCTAGACTCTGTCTAGGAGTGAAAGACAAACACACCAAATGGTATAGAACTATAGCGCTCAAACACAATAATAAATTAGAAAGACAATACAACAACTACGGCAACCATGGCAACTACATAAATTCAACCAGAAAACATATAGAGAAAATGCTGAGCCATTTTATTAATCTGAGAAATGCAATGAAGTACAAGTGGTGATCTTGCGCAAGGCAAGTGAGAAAAAACTCTCAGAAAAGACAAGAAATGGTTGCTCTAAGAACTACGTCCCAGCTGCTGGAAAAAAGCCATGTAGCTGCTACTACTGGAAGCGACTAAATATTAGGGGCTGATCCCATTGCCGGAATGAGATGAAAATCAGCAAACCTCCTCTCCTCAACAACCCTGACAAGATCCACAAACCATTTTGAGAATGGTCGACCCCAGAAACAACCAGAAACTCCCTCCCTAGTAAATTATGCTGGCCTCCAAGGGACAGCATAGTAGCTGGATAGAAGCAACTAGAATACTACCAGAAACTCCACCTAAAACCTCCGACAGGAAAAGTCTGACCCTCTTCTCGAAATCTCGGCAAATTCGTCTGCAGAAACCCCAATCCGAAGCTCTGCTGCAAGGGACTGTGTCCTCTCTCCTAGTGACTGCGCAGTCTCTCTAAGCTCTAGCTCTGCAACAAACCCAAACAATGGAACAACTCACAAAACATTGAAAAACAAACCTTTCCTGAGCAGGCACTCGAAGTCCCCCGGGGCTAAGGGTGAGATCTCTCCACGGAGACACTCGGTGCACTAAACAGTGATGTAGACAGGATAAATAGCGAGCGTGCGAAAGAAGACCAAAGTCTTACTCCAAAATCAACAAATCCAGAATGATCCCAATGAGGAGGTTCCTCCATCTTTTATGTCGTTGGTTTCCCTCCAAAAACCGTCGTAACTTCTCTCTCCTCCACATCCTCATCCTTATCTGTGCAGAAGCTTCTAGAGTGCACGTAGGCCCCCTCCTCTACGTGGTGTGTGGGCCCCCCTTGACCCCCTTTGAGTCACAACGTTGTGCTACTAGGCGGATGTCTTATTCTACTAAAGTGAGTTAGACCCTGTTTCTCACTTTTTATTTATTTACAACCCATATACGGAAAAATTCTACAAAATCAAACATTCCAATTAGCTGTCGCTAATTAGGAATATTACAGAAACAAAAAATGAAATGGATGTTTTGAAGAAAAGCATGGAAGCTAAGATGGATGGTTTGAAAAAAGGTGTGGAAGCTACGATGGATGGTTTTAAGAATGGTATGGAAGAAAAAATTGAAGGTTTGAAGGAAGACATGGAAGGTTTGAAGGAATGTTTGTCAAAGTTGATACAAGAAATTATTCCTAATGGCGAAAAGATAGTAGAGGAAACCCATGATGAGAAAAAAATAAATTTTAATCGTGATTTGATAAACTCTAATGTTGGATTAAAGAACCACCATATTCCAAATATGGATATGAGGAAGTTTGATGGCAAAGATCCCGTAACATGAATACTATAGATGGAGCAATATTTTGATCTCAATAATGTGGAAAACACACAAAGGGTACGAATTCCAACTTTACATTTAGAACAAAATACATTTGTATGGTATCGATGGCTTTTCTCCCGTAAAAAAATTGTCACTTGGTCAATTTTTATGGAGGAAATGATAGCACATTATGAGGATACAAAGAGAAAAACCTTCTTTAGCCAATTGATAAATCTCAAACAAAAGGGTTCAGTGGCGGAGCACATTGAGGACTTCCAAAAATTTAATATAAGGGTAACTAATATTCCAGAGTAACACAAGGTTGATGTCTTCATAGGGAATTTAAAGGATAACATCCAACATGAAGTTCACGTTTGGGAACTGGATTCATTAGAGAAGGCATTCAGGTTGGCAAGAAAAATTGAATGTAAAATTATGGCGAAAAGGAAGCCTACCACTCACATCAATAAAGATGGAAGTGTTGCTACTCCTAGACTTCCACAACTTATAAGGTTGACACCACAACAATTGGAAGAAAAAAAAGAAAAAGGGATTTGCTACAGTTGTGATGGAAAATACACTAAAGGTCATAAGTGTGCTGAGAAGAAATTATTTTACATATATTGTGAAGAGGAGGAAGAAAATGAACAAGAAACTTCAAAAGAAGAGGATATACACTCGAAATCAACCCTAGAAGAAGAAGAAATGAGTCCTACCATATCATGTAATGCATTGGCAGGAATTACCACTCCTCAAATTCTCAAGATAGAAGGACATATCAATAAGAAAAAGGTAATAGTGTTGATTGATTCGGGTAGTACCCATAATTTTATTCATTGAAAGGTAGCCAAGGAATTGAATTGTTTCGTACACCCAGCACCAGAATGTCAAGTGATGGTTGCAAATGGAGGAACTATAAATTGTTTTGGAAAATTCCATAATATCAAGCTATTCATGGGGGAATATTTATTGAATATTCCAATGCTTTCCATCCAAATGGGAGGTGTTGATGTTGTACTAGGAGTATAGTGGTTACAATCTTTTGGGATGGTAGCTTTTAATTTTCAAGAACTTTCTTGAATTTTTTTTCAGAAGGAAAGGAAATCGAATTACAGGGTATCACAGGGAAGCTAGGAAAGATAATATGCTCTGATGTCTTGAAAAAGCTTCTGAAGAAAGAAAAATGAGGCGTAATTGCACCATTATGCTCACTAGAAGTTCCAACGTCAAGATCATCTATTTCTCCAGATCTCCAGAAAGTCTTGCACAATCATTCCAAGGTGTTTGATACTCCCAAAGGACTCCCACCTATTCGTCATCATGATCATGCTATTCATTTTATTCCATGAAGTTTTCCTCCAAGATTCTGGCCTTACAGATATCCTTATGTCCAAAAGAGTGAAATTGAATGTATGACTGCAGAAATGTTAGAGGTTTGTATAATTCAACCTAGTCAAAGTTCTTTCTCTGCTCTAGTAGTATTGGTGCACAAGAAGGATGGATCATGGCACATGTGTTAAGATTATAGGGAGCTCAATAAGCTCAGTATTAAAGATAAATTTCCCATTCCTGTGATTGATGAATTATTGGATGAATTACATGGAACAATTTATTTTACCAAGTTGGATCTTCGTTCAGGATATCATCAAATTAGAATGAAGATTGAAGATATTCCGAAAACAACATTTCGAACTAGATCATTATGAATTTTTGGTCATTCCTTTTGGCCTTACCAATGCACCTTCTATATTTCAAGGGTTGATGAATTCCATTTTCAAACCCTTCCTTAGAAAATTTGTGCTATTATTTTTTGATGATATACTAATCTACAATAGTTCTTGGAAAGATCATGTTCAACATGTTGACAGGGTGCTCAAACTATTGGAGGAGAAACAATTATATGCAAAAACATCCAAATGTTTCTTTGCAGTACAAGAGGTGGAATATTTGGGTCATATTGTATCTTAAGAGGGTGTTAAGGTAGACCTTAACAAAATTAAAGCCATTAAGAACTGAAAAGTACCCACAACCATAAAGCAGTTGCGCGGATTTCTCAGGTTAACAAGGTATTATCACAAGTTTTTTAAGAATTACGGGAGAATAGCAGCACCTCTAACATCATTATTGAAGAAAGATGCATCTTCATGGACTCCTGAAGTAACTAAGGCCTTTGAAAATATTAAAGAGGCAATGTGCCTAGCACCAGTCTTAGCGATCCCAGAATTCACAAAAACCTTTATTGTGGAATGTGATGCCTCAAGAAATGGAATTGGTGTTGTTTTAATGCAAGAAGGAAGACCAATTTCTTTTGAAAGTCATTAAATCAAAGGAAAGTATTTACAAAAGGCTATTTATGAGAAGGAAATGTCAACAATACTACATGCACTAAAGAAATGGAGACCTTTCCTAATGGGAAGACACTTCAAGGTAAAAACTAATAATGATAGTCTTAAAAACTTTTTGGAACAAAGACTATCTTTGGAATAGTAGCAAAAATGGGTCACAAAGATGTTGGGTTATGACTTTGAAATCATCTACAAAAAATCGAAACTAAATGTTGTTGCAGATGCACTCTCAAGAAAGGATGAAGAGGTGGAATCATTGCTTTGTGCCATTTCTATTATCCAACCAGATTGGATAACTGAAGCAAGGGATGAATGGAAGAAAGACGAAGAAGTTTGGACACTCATTCAAATGTTGCAACAAGATCCTAATACATCTGATACATTTAGTTGGAAAAATGATTCCTTATGGTACAAATATTGCTTATATATTTGCAAGAATTCCCAACTAAAACAAAATATTCTTTTGGAATTGCACACTTCTCCTTTAGGAGGACACGCGGGATTTTTAAAAATGTACCACAGAGTGAAGAAAGAATTTTTTTGGGATGGCCTTAAATCTGATATTAAAAATTTTGTGGCGGAATGTTTGGTTTTCCAACAAAATAAAGTTGAGAAAATTAAGACCTTGGGCCTTCTACAACCTTTATCCATTCCAAGTCAAGTTTGGGAGGAGATTTCAATGGATTTTATCACAGGTTTATCTAAGTCAAAAGGAAGGAGTGCCATCATGGTGGTAGTTGATAGACTTATCAAGTATGAAAACTTTTGTGAATTATGTCATCCATTTAAAGCAAGTACAGTTGCTAATGCATTTATGGAAATAATTCAAAAGCTACATTGAAACCCGAAGATTATTGTAAGTGACAGAGATCCCATTTTTACATGAATTTTTTGGACGAAATTATTTTCTTATTTGGGTACTCAACTAGCTCATAGCTCATCTTATCATCCTCAATCTGATGGTCAAATAGAGATAGTGAATAAATGTTTGGAAGGATATCTTCATTGTTTTGTACCTGATAAGAAAGAAAAATGGGTTAAGTATTTACCTCTTACTGAATGGTGTTATAACACTTCCATACTACAGCAAAAATGACCCCATTTATGGCACTTTATGGATATCATCCACCATCCATCACATCTTCTTTAAGGGAAAATTATAGGGTTCAAGCAGTGGAGGATCACATCGAGCATCAAAAAGAAGTTCTCCAACTCTTAAAGGATAACCTAAATTTGGCACAAAATTGAATGAAACAATAGGCAGATCAACATCGCAGAGAAAGAAGTTTTGATGTGGGAGACTGGGTATTTTTACAGCTACAACCATACAAAAAAATGTCCCTCAAGCAAGCTAAGAAGGATAATAAATTATCGCCAAATTACTATGGTCCTTACAAGGTGTTTCAAAAGATTGGTACTATGGTAAGCAAATTGGAGCTTCCTCCTTCTTCGCGAGTGCATCCATTTTTCCATGTTTCATGCTTAAAAAAGGTTGTAGGGGACAAACTTCCAATTCAAAAAATATTGCCAGAACTTGATGAGGAAGGAAAAACCATATTGGAACCTGACGAATTCATGGAAACAAGAACTTGGTAGCTACAAAATTGATCAATTTCAGAGTATCTCTTCAAATGGAAGAACTTAAGCACTGAAGATTCTACATGGGAGGATGAGAATTTTATACAAAAGCACTCGGAGCTATTCAAGCATTGAGGACAACACTTTCTTGAAGGAGAGGAGTATGTTAGGTCCTTATATTACGAATATAGTCCCTTATTGTTGTTAGCGTAATCCCCTTATTGTTATTGTTGTACCCTTGTAACCCGCTTAGATTATTATTGTTAGGTCGGCTAGGATTACATTGTAACCCCACTAGGATTAAATTGTCACCCCATGGACCTCTATATATACAGTGGAGGTTTTGTCATTTGTATCATCCAAGAATTGTTCATTTATGTAATGTATTAGAGGTTTCCCCCTCGAAGTGGCTATTTCTAAGGCATTGATCTCCCTTTTCTTCTATTTTTGGAGCTAGTTTCATAACACTTTGTCCTTGGCTCATATCCCACAAAGACCAGTATCACAGCTCTCACCCCCATCAGGGAAATGTTTAATGTAGTAATATAATTTAAGTTTAACATAAATATTTTTTTTTTAAACCAATGTTTAATGTATTAATAATAATTTAAGTTCAACATAATGTTTTTGTTTTTGTTTTAATTAGGTTTAATGTGGAAGCTAGCTTTTTTATTGAATTGAAGGATGGCATGCTTATTATTATAATGTTGCGAGACCTTTTCACATATAATTTTGTGGCATTCTTCTTAGATCCTTGCCATTAGGTTTGAACTTGGACATGATTGTGTCTATATCTCATGGGTTAAGATAGATAATAAGTTCTTGTAAATATTTAACTTAATCTTCCTTTTATAGATTTTTAAAGGGAAATACATGTCTTGCAATATCAATTATATATAATGTTATTGTTATCTTGACTGGCTGGAAAGAATGAATGTTATCCTCTCAATATTTGTTCATCCTAAAAGTAAATCATATATTTTAACTTCTAATTGCCACTAAGATGTATAATTCCTATTAGCTTAAAGCATTTCAAAACAAAACTTGAATAAATTACTTAAATATCCATGTTAACTAATTTATTTTAATATCAATTTCATATATATATTGAACATAATAAAATATTTCAATGTAAAAATAAATGAAACTAAAATAATTAAATAAAATTGATAGAAGTAATAAAAGAGAGATGTGTAACTCATTCATTTTTTAATATGAAATTAATGTAGAATTTAAATAATAATAATAATAATTAACAATAATATAAAGAAATTATTTGTATTTAATCGTAATAATCAATAATAATATAAACAAATTATTTGTATTATAAATAAAATATTTCAATATGTAATGCTAAATAATATAATTAATTTATTAATGATTAATCTATAATATATTTTATATTGATTATTTATTTAATATTTCAATTACATATTAAAAGTGATAATATTATTTTAAATTTTCTTTTCTTGCTTGGAATGAAATCATGGGAAACCTGAAGTCCTTCCCCATATTTTGTGGATGGTAACCTAGGTAAAACATCTATTATAGGGCCTTGAATCGAAGATAATGAAACGTGTGATGAGCAACAATATCAAAGAACTTCACTTGTGTGGCTCTACACCAACTGAGCTAACCATTAAGACTTATTTTATGTTTTAATTATGAACACAATTAAAATATATATTACTGTTTGTGATATAAGAAAAATGATCAAATTTATTATGTTTTAAAAAAATATTTTTTTTAATGTAAAAAATAAAATATTCATTTCATTTGTTTTGTAGATAAAAATACCTTTTATTATATCAGAAAGTAAGCTTTACATTATGAGTATAGACATCAAATCCATGTGCTCCATAAGCATCATCTTCCATACCAAAAAAAACATCCCACGTCCCCTAGAAACACAAGTACAATAATATTATAGCCCCCTTTCATGAGTCCCATCACTAGGAATATTTTAAGGGGTTAAAATTCCATACTTGAGCTATTAAGTTATCCCTCTCTAACAATTTTTTACCTTTTCTGTCATATTAGGCTTAATGAGAAGGGTGTATGATGTTTGTCATGTTGTGTTGCCTAACCTAAATTAATTACAAGAAATAAAGCTATTTTTGAGATATTTTCCACCTAAGGGCTTGGAGTAGAAAACAAAGAGATATCATAGGATTCTTTTCCACCTTCTTAACTCTCTCAATCATCCAATATCACATTGAGATCTCTCCCAACGGCTCAAAGGCAAAGAGAACCAAGAAAAGTGACAATTAGGAGGATCCAAGCTCCACTTTTCTTAAGATCAAGGAGGACTTATTCCTACTTTTTAGGGAGTTTTTGTCAGCTACCCATTTGTATAAATAAGCATATGCAAGAGCTCATTACCATTCAAACTTTGTATTCAACTACGTAGCTCTTAAGCTCAGATTTAGTGTTATTTCTTACTGTCATATGATGTACTAGACCTTTTTATACAATGACAATGAGAAGTTGCCTATTACATCACTGATTTAGTCCATCTTGTGTATTTATATTCTCTCTTTATTTTTCATCATATTTTTTAGTCTATTTACATTCTAGCAGCATCAAAAATCCATCAAAACTGTGCTTGTAGTGTCTCTTCCAAACTTCTCTCATGGGAGCTTGAGGAGAAGGATATCCAACCACATATCCAAATTAGTTTGTTCATGACTTCTTAGAAAGGTATATAGTGTGATTATCATGCTCATAATATGCTTATTGTAAGTTAGGATTTATATTTGTGTTAGATTAGATTTTAGCATAGATTATGTAGGGTTTTTCCATTCAACTCATCTTTTACACTTGTTAACATGTTATATTGTCAGTAAGAAATGCATGAATGTGTGTGGTGATTTCAAGGTTATCTACACCTATAGAGAAAGTATCCTCTCAATATTATCCATCCTTCTTCTCTCCAACCTCTGAATCTGACAAAAAAACCCTTTTTTGTGAAACTACCTTCACCACCACCATGGGAAGCCTTCCAAGTGAAAAATAAACCTCCCAAGGTTGAGTTTAGCTAGAGATGTTGGAAACCTCTCCCTCACCTGATTACACCTTCTCTCACCTTCACACACCTTCGTTGCACCTTTCCCATCCTTAAAACCATCTCGGCGTGTTTCTTGTAGCACTTCAGGACATCGTGTAACAATTACAGGACATCATGTCGCAAATTCATGTAGTGGCGTTGTAGGTCACCTCTTCACTCCAATTTATCTCATTTTTTCCTTATTAGTATAATATGGTACACTTGAGCCCCAGATCTGAATTCATTGTTAGAAAATACTCTTAGGCCACTCCAAAGCTCCTTCCTTCCTTGTTGCAAAAACAGAGTAGACATTAGGGCTTTATTTCATTTCAGAAATAGATTGAATTTCGCATGAAATTTCAAGTTGAATGAAATATTATATAGGATTTCGTTTATTCTTTCATAAAGTGTGTGATGATAGAATAGTTTCGTTACTGCAAATAAGTAGATACCTAGATGACTTATTTCCATAGCATAGTTTCCTTTTTCTTCAACTAGGTTAATTGTTTATGTTTTGTTTTCACTGTCAATTGTGTGTAGGAGTTTAATATACATTCTCTTTGTTTTTTACTACAAGAAATTCATTTCATCACATTAGCTAGCTGCACTTTTATCAAGTAGATGGAATGGCCTAGATGTACTATTGATGAGAAGACCTAGTTGACGGTGGCATGAGTAGAATCCATCTATTGTGCATATATCATTGTGATCTCTAAGTTTGTATGAACCCCAGGTTGATAAGTAAATTTGAGTATCCCTTGGGAGCGTAACAGTCTTGGTTCAATACTAGGGAACACTGCCATCTACAAGAAGCAATTAAAGAGTTTCAATAGAAGTTTATACCCCTCGAAAATTGAGATGAATCTAGAAAAATATTGAGCATAACCAATTGACTAACTTCACATCACTGATTACAACCTTGAAAATCTAAGTAAAAAATTCCTGTTGAGTTTCAAATTTTGGTAGGGGAAATATTAGCAACATGATCCAAAATATGGTATTGCAAAATTTGACGCCTTCCACCTAGTAGAGAAATAGTAATCATATACTCAAAGGAAAATATATGCATCCATTCCATTGAAAGCCAATATGAAAACATATATTGAAATAGGCTAAAATGGTGGAATTATAATTTGTTGTGCACAGGTAATGAATGAAGACAAATCATGCACAAGTGCTAGCTCCAAAACCCAAGTACCTTGAGAGCTCACGCTTGAACCACTAGAAAAATCCTAGGTAGAGAGAATATCCACAATATCAATAGGAGTGCAACAACTCTAAAAGAAGTGAACGGGGCTTACTATCTATAGCCGTGAATCATTGAAACCAAAAAGGACCAAAAAAACTATGAATTGCACTAAATTTAATCATGAACAAAAGAAATGATAGTTGGAGTTTCACCCTGATCAACTAGAGGATTTGTAAGGTCCCCAACAAATAAATCACTTACTATAAATCCTTGAAAATAATCCAAATGAGAATCCAAACTATAAAAAAAATATTGTAGGTTACAAAGCATTATTTTAACATCTTCAATGGAAGAAAAGAGATCATAGATCTCATCTTTCCTATCCTGAAAAAAAAAAGGCGAAGCAAAGTGGCCATTTGCTAGAGTGAGGTCAATGGATTGAGGAATTGTAGTCATTTCTTCTGAGATTTTCTAGGGTCGGGAACCCATTTAAAGTCTTCACCCCTTACCTCAGAATCAGAGTGACAAGGGAAACTAACGACCTCTTTAATTTCCCTTAGTAAAATATATGTTTGAACTGCTAGAGGAACCACATCGAATACGGTGGCCATGAAATCATAAGAAAAAGTACTACACGTATTTTTACCAACATTACCACCTCCACACCTCTTTGAACTCATACTTTGTCAAGGAGGAATGGAATAAACTGTCAAAAAACTTGAGGACATTAAAAAATAAGAACCCCTCCCTCCAAAATAAGAAAAGGGCCAAGATGTACCTCCCATAAAATTCAAACTGAAAACTAACAGATCGTCACTAAAAGACCAACCAACAAAGAACAAATACGGGGAATGAGAAATATTAGTAAAACTTGGGGACATGACATAGTCCCTCCAATAAGAAGATATCACTACAAATCCTTGACCAAATAAAAAGAAACAATGATAGTACTCTGAAACCATTTTACACTCTAGACAGAGCATAGATAATTTAAACCAAACTAGTGTTAATAACCAAACTTCCAACCTATAAAATTCTATCACAACCCCCTTAAAAATGAAATCATCGTAATATAAAGGATAGGGAATACATAATCCATTCAAGGCCAGTGGGACTAGATGACTCACTAACCATAATAGACTAAGAGAATTAACCAAGACACCATGACAATGACCACTACTTCAACCACCGTTATAGGCTTTGCACCAAGACTAAAATTATCAAGAAACCACAAAACTACACAAAACTGGAGAGACTAGAGTATATAATATACGACCTTGAACAAACCATAAATTGAAAGGATAAAGATTAGAATACAGTGAACATACCTCAATTAAATTCCATGATGAAATATGACCTTGACATCTTCCATGAACCACACCTCAACAGGATTGTGTGTACACTTCCACTCTGAGCAACCAATAATAAATAGAAAACTCACCAATTTAAATCATTTTAGGGAGAACGAGGAATGAACCTCACCTCTAGTTGTATCGGCCTCACACTTGAACAATTTTTTTTGACATCATGACCTATTTAAAGTCACACACCTAGATGTAAACTAATAATCCTTCCAAAACAAAAAATTTCCACAACATTTAACCAAGGGTGACACTTGTATTAAGTGACACACATTTCAATATGATCCACTCATATCAAGAATCTCACCCCTAATTTGGTCATGCTTTTTAGTATTTAAGATACGAATAAATCTATAATAAATCGATCGATGGAATGTAAAGTAGTGCATGGTAAGATGTTCCCATAAAATATGGATAAAATAAAAGTCACCCATTAAAAATCCATATATATATATATATATATATATATATATATATAGCTCTACATATGTACACACACACACACAAACACACACACACACACATATATATTCAATTTTAGAAATATATTTCAATTCAAAAAATTAATTTGGATCAATTTAGTAAATGGTATGAAAGCTTATGAGAAATGATTTTTGTGGAAGATTGGGAGCCACGATAAAGTTCTTTTTGGTTTGTGGATATGATATAATGGTAATCATAATATATGTCATAGGGTTGTGGAGGTTTTAAATCATTCAGATTGTATTACTGTCATTGATGTTGTTAGGCAGATAAATGTAGATTTAGATAGTGAAGAATGGTTTTAGCTAAAGTTTTTGGCCTTTCTGAACTCTTTTATATTGAACTTGGTAAAGTTTGTAGAAGACATCATGGTTGTCTAAGAATTAAAAATGTGGAATTATAACAACTAGATCTGGATATGATGCATTGATTGAAGGCATTCCTCCTGCTTCTTCAAAAGGGTGGCATAGATTAGTATGAAAGGGACATAGCCTCCAAAAATCAAGGTTGTTCATCTTTTTCTTGTTTGAAGGAAAAATATTGACTTTCCATGTTACAATTAAGCTAGGATGGGTAGGTCTTGTATTTTATGCTCTATGTCAGATGAATCAAGATTCTATTTCTCATTTATTTATTCACTATCCCTTTGTAAGTTCTATTTGAAATGTAGTTTCTTCTTCTTTTAATCTGGATTCCTAGTGGAAAAGAAGATTCATTGAAAACTGTGTTTGGACTTGGAATCAAAGGCTTATTTCCTTTTCCATTAAATTCCTTCTGATCTTTCTACTGTGTGGAATTTGGCTAGGGAAAAAAATGTTTATTTGAAGACTCCATGGCTTTCTCTGAAGTTATTGCACATAATATTAGGTTATATTATCTTGAGAAAGTGAAACAACTAAAAGGGAAGAAGATCAAGCTTATCAAATAAGAGGAGCTATCAATACGTATAGTATCCAGTTTCTTTGATGAGGCTATTCAAAGGGATGTTTGTGATGCAGGTATACTCATTTTATTCCCTCATAATTTGATGATTAAACACAAACTAGGTAATGGCCAAGGCACAAATTTTATAGATGAACTCCTTTCTATGTGGTGTGGCATGAGGATACCCCTTTGAAAGTATGTAAATGTATTCATATTGTATGGGGATTCAAATGTCGTGCACTAGTTCAATATAAGATACCACTTATGGTATTTCATTTGAAATAGTGGCAATGGAAAGTCTGTTAACTACAAAAGCAATATGATGATTTTTAAGTTCTTCATACATACATGAAAACTATTTCCATGGCATATACGGTATCCAAGGAAGCTTTGTTATTAGATGTAGTGAAAATTTCCATCTTAGAGGTGTCTAATGGTAATGTGTTGTTTGTTTTTTCCTTTAATCTATTTGATCATATTCAAATATAATTTATTTAAGTTAAAATATATGTTTAAATTCTAATATATATCTAAGCTTCGTCCTTTTAAACTATCAAGTATACTACTATGAAACCAATAAATTGTACCTTTTAATTTTCTATAAAATATTAAAAAGTATTTTTTTTTGCTTTTGCAAAAAGAAATATTTTTTTCATAAATGCATTATGTTAATTATATGATTACTTGAGTTATATTATTACTAATATAAGATTCTTATATAATAATATTTTTTCAAGAAGGAGAGGAAAATTTGGACAATAAATGCAACATCACACATTTTCCAATAGAGAAATTTTATGGTAAAATATTGGCCTTGAAACAAAAATGTACAACCAAATAAACTTTATAAGAACCGATAAAATTTAATATTATGATATCAACCATGCGGATATTCACCATTTTTAGAGTAAAAAGGTAGAATGATAAAAAAATTAAAAAACTAATTTTTCAACTTGTATTTTTAACTTATCTCCCTACAATTTTACTCAAATTTCGAGTAGGAGAACTCTTTAGATGTGGAATTTATTTTTTCATCCAAGGAGTACCCATGTTGAATACTTTTGATGGAGCCCACAACACAAAAAAATGACAAATACATGAAAATGTGATTACAATCATGTATTTCAACGTATTTCTCATTTTTTTGTGTAGAAGGATCCATCGAAAGTACTCATCATGGGTACTTGTTGGATGTGAAATTAAATTCTGCATCCAATGAGTGCTCCGACTCGAAATTTGAATAAAATTGTAGGAAGATAATTTGAAAATACAATTTCAAAAAATAGTTTTCTTTTCATTTTTCACTCCAAAATTTGGTGAGATAATCTAATCTTATTTTATTAATTTCCAGTATTATTTTATATTTTTTCTTAAGAGGCCCTTTTTGTACCTTGAAATTTCTGTAATGATCCACGAGTTTAGGAAAGATGCATCATAACTGTTATGAAACATAAATTTTCAATTTTTGATTGATAGGGTCAGTAACCTAGGTCTCATTTTGTCTCATAAAGTTGGTTCATGAAATTGATGAGAAATTCATGAATTGGTCCTTATCCTAAGTCTAGAATACTCCATTAGTAATGTTATCTCAGTAAAATCTATCAAATTCCACCTTAGGCTCACATGTATTGTTTCAAATTGAGGTAGTGGCCTCCTATCAACTTTTTCAAGGTTCTCCAAGGAATATAACTACAAATAGACATATTTTTCTACGGAATCACCTGACCAATCCGTAGTGAATCTACCAGGTTTATAACTGAATACGCTGCGAAATCATGTTTTTCTCCACCAAAACAGAGGATGATGATCTGATAATTTTATAATGGTTTAGGATAAAGGTGAGGTCATGTAATTGGTTATTACAACCATAAAAGCATGCAAAATCATAAGTACCATCCATCATTACCTTTCAGCCCTCCTATTTGCCATCATTCTCTCCACATTCAAATTTCAGTTTTTTAACTTATATCCAAATCACCTCTTTGTCATATTCCCTTCGATATTTGCATGCACCAACTGATTATCATTTATGAAGATTCTAGTCCTACCATAATCATCTCGTTGTTCAGTCTTTTTCCTTGCAGGTGTTACAGTTCCAAAAGGTAGAGTGGCTATAAAATAAGATGACCATGAAGAATAAAATGAACAAAGGGGGATCTTGTGTGATAT